>OX638131.1:99508717-100074966 GCA_951804985.1 Dryomyza anilis | reverse complement strand
GATGGATTGTAAAAACTTTGTCTGTCCCAAAACGTGGCAAATTGCAGCACAAACATACATAAAAAGTCAGACGCTAACTCCCCGAACATGCCAGTAGAAACTACAGAGCAAACAGTTATTTAGTACGACACATTCCATTTAGAATTTCTACGATACCACTATAAACATAATAAATACAATAGATACATATTTGAACAAATCACAAAACATACAAATAAATGTTAACATAGTTAGTCACGTGACGAACTGACAAGTCAGGCGTCTGTCGCTCACATACAGACGGACATTTGCACCATCATCAGTCGGTCGGGTGCTTGGTCCTTTGTGGTTCCATATGTGGTGTGCAGTGTTGACTTTGGTATGTGTTAAAGGATTTTTTCCTCGCTGATGCGCATGCAGCGGTAATTAGGCGGGTTGTAAACTTTCAAGCAGCAAAAAAAAAAAACAAACGAACGACCGCCACTACAACAAAAACTGCAATAGAAACTGTGATTTCCGGTTGCCGCCATGGAATGCAACTGGCTGTGATGGTGGCTTCTTTGATTTATATGGCGCTGCGCGTGTAAAAAATGGCATAAAACAATTATTTTTAACCAAATAACATTGCATTTCAATGTTGTTATATTTGAGTTTTATTTAATGTGGTTTTTATGCATATTATTTTCGCTTGTTAGTCAAATTTTTATTTGTAACATGGGAAAAGGACAAAAAAATGGCAACTATTAGAATAGCTAGATGTTTATTTTATAGAAGTTTATTTTATTCAAAAATTTAGAATTTTGATAACTGCATTGGAAGTACTTGCATTGTTAGTTATCAGTCCTAATTAATTTTAAATATATTTTTATGGTGGTAGTTGGTATAATAAAATAAAAGTTTAAAAACCATTTGTCAATTCAAATTTGATAGATTTGACCCTATATATTTCTGTTTCTAATTCACTGTAACGTGACCGGTTCTCCGGGTTCAGAGCTGGGATATCCTCAGCGGGCTCCAGTAGTCCGCGCGTTACAAAATTTATTATTGTGCAGGGAAACCCTTATAGAAATGATCACACCGACACAAGTCTTTAATTTATGCGATATACATCGCGTTTATTGTGAGTTAGTATTATATTAATTAAGTATTTAATTATTTAGCAAAATTCCCCGTGCGTTGTCTCTGCGTACTGTTGACGGGCCGCTGCTGCATACGGGCCTCTGCTGCATCCGGTCCCTCGCCGCTTCTAAATTGTATATATATGTAATCTTAACCAGACTTACTCCAGGCCGCTTGCTGGAACTGTGCTTATCCTGGTCCTTAACCAGGACGGGAACTGAACCTCCGGTCACGGTACAACGCTCCTACGGATCTCGCCTGCAGAAAGCGTTGTAACCGATCGGTCTTGTCGAGGTCGAAGTCAGGAACAGAGAGAGAGCGAATTAACGCTGTGCAGCGCCTTTTAAAGGCCTGCGATTGGTGACTTGTTGCCTCGATTGTTGATTTGTTGACCGATCGTTGGTGACTTGTTGCCCGCCGCTCTTGTAGTTTCGTCCATCCGTGTGAGCTTTCCCGCTCACCAGCGAGAGTGTGATAGTGACGCTTTTGTCGCTTCGCTCACTGGTGAGTATGTGTTAGTCAAACACTTGTTGCTTTCTTCGCTTCACCAGCGAAAGCTTTGCTCACTGATGGGTATTGGTGGCTTTCGTGCCCACGTGCCTGTGCCTCGCTTATGTCGACGGCTTTGATTCCCACGCTGATTCTTATTCAACGCCGTACAGCAGCGTAAATGTGTGGTTACCATTTGCCCCCCAAATGGTACCGTCACACCCCCTCCCTACTTCGGGGTGGATGAGAGTGGAAGTCGTATGATGCTTACGACGTCCGAGTAGTTGATGCGGATCCGCCACCGATAGGCGCCGTGAAAGTGAATACATGACACCCGCTTGTGGGCTGGCCTGTCTCGCCTTAGTCGGTGCACCGCTGCCATCACCTCTGGGGGAACCTCGTCGAGTATCTCCGATGATGGTGCGCTCTCTGGGGGGTTGTCCTCGTTTGCCCCCGCCGTTGGAGCATTTGGGCTGTCCATACTGTTATGGTGGACGCTCATCTGGCTCTTGTGGCTGCTCTTACTGTGGTGGGTACTGCTGCTACCTCCACTACCGCTGCCTCTGCTACTTCCGCTACTACTGCCGCTGCTACTGCAACTGCTACTTCCGCTACTACTGCTACTGCTACTCTCGCTACTGCTTCCGCTACTGCCGCTGCTGCTAGTACTGCTGCTACGCCTAACAGGCTCGTACTCCTTTCGTGCGGCTGCTGTGCGCCACGGTGTGGTCCGAGTTGCAGTGCTCGCTGTCGAATGTGGTGACGTTGGTTCGGCCGCCTGCCGCGCCACTGGTTCTGCTGTCACTGCTTCGTTCACCACCGGCCACTGCTTCAGTAGCTGGATCTCGGGAAGCGTCATATGTCGTGCTGCTTCTGCCGTCGTTATGCGTGGGGCCCTCTTTGTCGCCCCTGGCTGACCACTCTGCGTAGTTATCACCGCCGTCCGCGGTGTGGTGCTGGTTGTTGCCTTGTCCTGGGCAGCTGCTACAGCCGTCCGCTGTGCACTCTGCCAATCTCCTGCTCTCTGTGGGGCGCTGATATTTGCGCCAGCCACCTCTGACCGCGGCATTATTGCTATGCCCGCGCCTCTTTTATTCTTCGCCTGCACAGCCGTCCGTTGTGAGACGCTCGTGGTCGCTTCGTCTGCAGCTGCTACAGCCGTCCGCTGTGCAGTCTGCGTGTTCGTCGCTGGTGGTGGGGCGCTGATTGACACGCCCCGCCACCTCTTGGTGCGTCTGTGTCGTCACCTCTTCGCTGCGTCGCTGTTGCGCTTGTGCGGCGCCTTGCTTTGCGGCGTCCAAAACCTCCTCAATCTGGGTGACTACAGCCGTCCGCTGCGCACTCCGCCAGACATCCTCCCGCTTCGGAGCACCGGTTTCCCAGCCTACGGCCTCTTGGCTCGTTTCCATTGCCACATCGTGGCTTTGCTGCTGCGTCTGTGTGGCCACTTGCTGTGCGACGCCAGTCGCCTCTGTCGTTGTCGCAGGCGCGACCCTCTGTCGCGTCATTACTGCCTCTGTTGCTGTTGCAACCATCTGCTGCGTTGGGGCCTTCACTGCCCTTTGTGCCGGACGTCTTGAAAGATCTGGCCATGCGATGCCTATCGCCGTTCCCCGCTTCCGGGCCAACTGGCGAATTTGCTTAGCCACGTCCTCTCGTTTGGTAGCGCCTTCTTTCCCCGAAAACCAATTCGCCCTGTTGATAGGCGGAACCAAGTTGTTCAAGGGGTCTCGTCGCAATGACTCCACATTGCGTAACAGATATACGCCGCAGTCCGTCAAATTCGGCTGTTGTGGTACTCTCACCTCGTAACACGGCATGTTCTTCTCGGTGAACTCATGCCCGGTCGCGCCACCTTTCCTTGAGACCTCCGTCAAGAACATACGCACCTTTGTAGCAGCGTGTTTGCGCGATTGTATGGCCAGCGAGTCTATGATGAGGATGCACGGCCGCTGTCCTTGCATACCGTCGCCCTGTGTCGCGCGCCATGCGGGATCCTGTGGCGCCGCGCCCTGTAGACAGATCGCCGCCAAATACCAGTGCAGGTTCTCGTTGATTGGCACCAACAGCAGATCCTGTGAGAACGGATCCATCTTTCTGGTCCACGTCTTCGCGCAGCGCTCGATGTCATTCGTCATGCTTGTGTAAAAGAACGTATCATACGCATACATTCTTCTGCCCGGAACTACATCTTCGGTGTTTCGTAGTGCCCACTGCACCCCGAAATTCACGATCGTATCGTTCACGAATCGCCCTGCCGCTAAGAATCGGTAGTCGCCGATGGTCACCGCTACACCGCGCCCCATCGGCGGGTAGGTGAACAAATGTCGGGTATCACCATCACGTTCCATGACTGCTGACAATTCTGGTATCACCTGCTGTCGTTCCCGCATTCCGGCAATCATTGCGGCACCTGCTGCCGTGTTCCGAATGCTCTGCGTTGTTGGTGCGATTGGGGCGCCTGCGTTTGCCCTTGCAACTGCGGTGCTAGTTGCCTTCGTTGCCGTCACGGCGCTTGTCGTCGCCGTCTCCCCCGCCGCCAGAAATGCTGGGAATGCTCCTGTGTGAGCATGGGCTTCTACACGCAGTCGCTTACCGCGTCCTTCGAGCACCTCGACGTACTCTGGGCCCAGCGGTTGAGTGCGTCTCGTTTGCTGGAGACTATCCAACAACTTCTGCCGATAATGCGCTGCACTTTCGGCCAATTTATTTGGATCACAATTATCCATCGTAATTTAAATCAAAAATGTTTGTTTAATTGTTTGCTGTGATTTACTGAAATCTTCACTTTTAATTTTTCTAGGTTCGTTTGAATTTAGCTTTTATTTCGCGGCGCACATGTGTCGTTATTGACGATCGCGTAACTAATGACGCCGATGAGTCATGCTTGTTTCGTATGATGTTATGCTTCGTTCGTGCCACGCATTCGACTCGTTCGTGCCACGGCTCGTTCGTGCCTTCGCGAATTATTGCGAACCGAATTCCGCGAAATTTGATTATTTGAATTTTAACGGCCGTCGCCTACTTGCGCACTTCGCACACATTGCAATGGTCATGTGTGTGTGTGCGCGCGGTGCTCTGCTTTCTGAATGCGCCTGTGCGCCGGCGTCGAAAGCTCTGCTTCTCCCCGCTCGTTGTTATTTCCCCACCGCTTCTTTGCTCAGCGGTATTTAATGACTTAATCATTTTAGGCTCCTTGGAGCGTAGATTTTTAACACGACATTGATTATTACTATTAGGCCCCCTTGGGCGTAGATATTGATTATTACTTTTAGGCTCCTTGGAGCGTAGATTTATAACACGACATTGATTATTAATATTAGGCCCCCTTGGGCGTACATTTTCGACACGACATTTATTATTAATATTAGGCCCCCTTGGGCGTACATTTTCGACGCGACATTTATTATCAATATTAGGCCCCCTTGGGCGTACATTTTCGACACGACATTTATTATCAATATTAGGCCCCCTTGGGTGTAGATTTTGATTATTGGTTTTAGGCCCCCTTGGGCGTATATTTAAACGATAATTACTAATATTTTCCGCGCGACATGATGGCGTTTTAGTGTGCATTTTAGGCTCCTCGGAGCGTAGATTTTTACTATTTCTATCAGCGCGTTCTACGCGTCTCTGTCGCGAGCGGTCGTCGCGCGCGTTTCCCTTCATCGATCTGACGTCCTCCACTTGCCCGCAAGCTTCCCTTGACGTCGTACAATTTACCTGTTGCACCTGCGCTTTGTTTCCGTTGTGGCCCTGATCTCCACTGAAGTTTCCATCGCGGAAAGGGTTCCTGTGGGCCGTGACCGTTGTGCGAAATGGATTCTTTAATCTCGCTGTCGCCTGGTGATCAACTACGTTGCTCTGGTGATTATTGTTTGACCGCTTCTCATTCTGCTGCCTCGGTGGCGTCCTTGCCGCTGCTGCTGTTTCATCCGGCGTCGCGTCTGCTTGATGAAACTGTTTTATTTCACTAAGATGAGCTGTCCTTGTCCTTGACTGGCCCAATCTCTTGACCACGGCTATCACCGGTGACTCGTACGTGAGTACCCTGTATGGTCCGTCAAACTTCGGTGCCAGTTTCGCTGCGAAACCGTCCACCGCCTTGGATAGATGATGCTGCTTGATGAGCACCAGATCACCTACTGCTGGTTTCCAAGATCTCCGCCTCAAATTGTAGTGGCGCGCCTGATCTTGTGCCGTCTTGGCCAGCTGTCGCCTTACAACTCCAAATACCTCGCGCAGCTCCGTGGCCCGCTCGTCAGGAGTCTGCGTCTCCACGCCTGTTCCCACGGTGACTTCATCGTAAAGGGCCTTGGGAAGCCGCTGTCACTTGTGTGTTGTGGTATGTGCCTGTATAGATTCCCATCCTCAATGGCGTAATCTG
This sequence comes from Dryomyza anilis, assembly GCA_951804985.1. Taxonomy (NCBI): domain Eukaryota; kingdom Metazoa; phylum Arthropoda; class Insecta; order Diptera; family Dryomyzidae; genus Dryomyza; species Dryomyza anilis. The sequence goes on along the minus strand of OX638131.1, from coordinate 100,068,992 downwards.
CAAATTTCTCCGGTTGCTCTCGAACTTCCATCATTCGTCTGTCTGTCCATGCACAGCGTCCTTCGGCTGATGCCTCTTCTCCGGTCTTCATTAGCGTCTCCAGCGGCTGCCTGGATAACGCGTCAGCCACGACATTCAGCTTTCCTTTCCGGTACTGGATGTCAAAGGTGTGCTGTTGTAATTCTAACGCCCAGCGCGCTATCCGCCCTGATGGGCTCTCAATGGAATTCAACCACTTGAGAGACAAGTGGTCTGTTATGACCAGGAACCTGTAGCCTTCCAGATAGGGTCGCATCTTTCTGATTCCCCACACTATTGCCAAGCACTCCTTTTCCGTCGGCGAGTAATTCTCCTCTGCCTTATTTAGCCTGCGGCTTGCGTATGCTATCACGCGTTCCTTATCGTCGATCTCTTGCGTCAGCACTGCTCCCAGCCCATAGTTGCTAGCGTCGGTCTGCAACGTGAACTTTTTCGTAAAGTCAGGGCAGCCTAGCACCGGTGCATCGGTCAGCATGCTCTTCAACTTATCGAACGACTTCTGCTGCTCCTCCGACCAGCTGAAGTGCTTTCCCTTTTTTAACAATTTTGTCAAAGGTTGCACCACATCCGAGAACTCGGGTACGAATCTCCGGTACCATGAGGCTATGCCTAGACACTGGCGTACCTCCCGAACATTCGTTGGTGGTCGTAACTCACGTATTGCGGCAATCTTATCCGGGTCTGTGTGAATACCTTGGTCACTCACCATATGGCCAAGATATTTGATTTCACGTTTGAAGAAATCGCATTTTTCCTTATTGAGCTGCAGCTTGGCTCGCCTCAGTCTCCTGAAAACTTCCTTCAAATTTGCCATGTGCTCCTCCAGCGTGGATCCCGTGACAATAATGTCATCCAGGTAGGCGAACGCGTGCGGCTCCATGTCTGGTCCTATGACACGGTCTAATGCGCGCTGAAACGTCGCTGGCGCTGAGTGCAATCCAAATGGCATCACTCGCCATTGATACAGCCCTCGTCCAGGCACTGTAAACGCGGTATACTCCTTGCTGCTTTTCTCCATTGGAATCTGCCAATAACCGTTCTTCAGATCCAAACTGCTGATATATTTTGCATTCCTCAAGCGGTCCAAAATATGATGGATCCGTGGCAGTGGATAGGCATCAGGCACTGAATGTGCATTCAGCTGCCTGTAATCGATACATAGTCGCCATTGTCCCGTCTTCTTCTTCACCAAGACTATAGGCGCGCTATGTGGGCTCCTTGATGGCTCTATGCATCCTTTTGCGATGAGTGCGTCCACTTCCTCATTGATGACCGCCTGCATCGCTGGGTTTTTGGGGAAATAGCGTTGCTTGATGGGGCAATCATCCTTCATAATGATTTTGTGGGTGGTGATGTCCGTAGTCCCTCCATTGTTCACAAATTTTTCCAGCTCCTCCTGTAAAAATTGTTCGATCATTTCCCGTTCGCTACGTGTGTCGGGTCGCACCACTGTGCAAACTGGCGACTGGTCGGGCTGCCGCGCTGTCTCCCTCAGCGTGACGCTCTGCCCACCACAACTCAATGTGGCGCCTGCTTGCTGTAAAAAGTCCATCCCCAGGATGATGTGGTCGACCACGTTGGGTAACACCAACAGTGTCAAGGGACACTCCTTGTTGCCTAGCCTGCCCATCACTCGAATCTCCTCTCTTATGTGTCTGGTGGCGCCGTCCGCCATGCGTACGTGGACATCCGTACTTCTATAGTTGAATGGTGTGCGGATCATTCTCGCGCAGAACTCGCTTACAAAGCTGCGCGTCGCGCCTGTGTCCACCGTTGCGATTGCCAATTCATCGTTGATGGCAATCGTCGCCACGATGCGGGTCGCCTCCTGTTTCAATACGTCAGTGGGGTACGGGGTGAGATTGTAGGAACCGCCAGCCCTCGCTACTGGCGACTCCTTCGGCCATTTCCCGAACGTCGTCTGCAACAATCAGAAGCACGCACGCCCCTGCGCCCGCATTCCCAGCAAAACGTGACCGCGTCATTGCGGCAACCTGCTTGATAATGGCCGTCGCGCCCACATCGCCTACATGCCGTCCTCGGATTAATCTTCATCCTGCTGACATCGTTCCCTCGTTGATTAGGCTCCTCTCTCGGTGGTGTCGCGCGATCGCTCTCGTCTGCGTCGCTCAACCGCCTATCACTTTCTTCTCGTGGCCGCGCCGTGTACTGTGGCCGCGTCTGACTGCTCCTACTAGCGTCGTTCAACCACCTATTGTTTTCCCCTCTTGGCCGCGCCATGGGGTATGGTTCCGCATGACCGCTCCTTTTAACATCGTCCAACCGCCGATAATGTTCTTCTCGCGGCCGCGCCGTGTGCTGTGGCTGCGTCTGACCGTTCCCTCGAATCACATCGTAGTCGTCTGCCAAGTCTACCAGTTCGGTTATCGTCGTGAAGTCGCGGCGCCGAATATAGAGTTGGTACTCCTGACGGCAATTCTTGAATATCCGCTCCATCTGCGCCTTCTCCTCGTAATGCGTATGTCGCATCATATCGCGCATACTAATCACAAAATCTTTAAATGCCTCTCGCGGTCGCTGTGTCCGCTTACGTATGGCGTCGTCTAAATCCTCGAAGAACCGGGGCGGCAGGAAAAACCGTAGAAATCCCTTTTTGTAGTCGCTCCACTGGTGACATGGTGCATAATTGGTCCGGTGCCATACTAGTGCCCTTCCCAGCAGAAGTTCCTGTATCGCGTATGGAACGCAGTCGGGGTCGACGTTATGGACCCGCGTTAACTGCTCAACGCGCTCTATAAATACCAGCGGGTCACTGGTGCCATTAAACTTTATTGGCCACTTCCTGATGCGGTCCATCGCGGCCTCAGGTGTCACAGACGCACCTGTACGAGCTGCCGATGAGGGATGGGTTACCACCGCATCTGCAAGTGGTGGTCTGCTCTGTCTGTCCGATGATCGATACCCCGGTGTATCGTTACTGTTGAGCGGTGTCATATGCGCCTGTTGCTGTTGTGCCATATGCGCCATATGTGCCATATGCGCCTGTTGCGCCATATGCGTTTGTTGCTCCTGCGCCCCTTGCGCCTGATATGTCTGCTGCGCCCCTTGCGCCTGTTGTGTCTGCTGCGCCATTTGCGCCTGATGTGTATGCTGCGCCCCTTGCGCCTGTTGAGCCTGCTGCGCCCCTTGCGCCTGTTGTGCCTGCAGCGCCATTTGCTGCACCATTTGTTGCGCCATCTGCTGCGCCATTTCCATAATTCTTGTCTGCTCCTGTTGCTGAGCCGCTTGCGCAATTCGCGATTGCTCCTGTGGTGCCTGTTGTGCCTGTTGCGCCTGCTGCGCCATTGGCGTAATTCCTGTTACGCTTGTTTGGGTTGTGTACCGCATCGGTTGCGTGCCAGCCGTTGAAAAAATGCACGGTGACGTAGTTCGCGCTGACATCAACGGCCTGGTGCTGAAGGTGGGCAGCGTCCACACCTGCTCACCTGTAGTAAAAATTTTAAATTTTGACTCACCAGAGTGTAGCGTTCCGTCCGTCGTTGACATCGTGTTTGTGGTTTGTGGGACGAATGGTAGATTGAAGAGCTCCTGAAACCCGGTGTCACTTGCTACCGGCAATGGCGAAGCCCCTTTGGCGTGTTTCAGCTCCAATTTTCCTAGGCGCTCCAGCTCCTCAGCTGTGCGCTTGCCGTCATTTACGTAAGCGGCAAAATTCCTACGCAGTTCTTCGACGGTACCGCTCCCGTCGAAACCGAACTCTGCGGCATACTTGGTGAGGTCCTCCCGGCGGAGACCGTATACCCAGGTTACTTTTACCATGGCGATTATCTTTTATGATATTTCTTTTTTTTTTTCCCACTAGCTTTCGTGTCACCGACTTTTCGTTTCACCGACTTGTTCGTTTCACTGATTTTTGTTCGTATCGGCGACCTTTTGTTTTTCGTTCGTTTCACAGACTTTTTTTTTTGTCTCACCGCGCTTTTGTTTTATATTTTTAGTGCGTTCCTTTAATTATTTTACTAGCGCTCTCTTTTTTTTTTCTTTTCCACTGTGTATCAGTTCTTTTTATTTCACTTTAGTTTCTTTATGCCGCACCCGTTTATGCATTTGTTTCTATGCTTATTTTAACTAGCGCCTTTTGGGTTTTATTTATTAAATTTGTTCCTTTATTTAGTTCACTCGCGCTTTTTCTTTTAATTAACCGACTTCGATTCCTCGACCATACTTTTTCTTTTCACTGTCTCATTTTTCTGTGTTCGCTCTCTGTTCTTTTTTTTTTCTTTGTTCTTTTACACGCACATATTTTCTTTTCGTTTTCTGTTCATCTTACACGCACATAATTACTTTTTAATTCTTAATTTCTTTCATGTCTTTCTACCGAAAATTTATCGACAACGTTCACTTTGCTTATTTTTTTTTTCTTTAACTCACTCGCGACGCAGTGTGCTTTCTATGTTTTGTGCACAATTCCTTTTGTTTTGCACTAAGGGTCCCTGCTCGGGCGCCATGTAACGTGACCGGTTCTCCGGGTTCAGAGCTGGGATATCCTCAGCGGGCTCCAGTAGTCCGCGCGTTACAAAATTTATTATTGTGCAGGGAAACCCTCATAGAAATGATCACACCGTCACAAGTCTTTAATTTATGCGATATACATCGCGTTTATTGTGAGTTAGTATTATATTAATTAAGTATTTAATTATATAGCAAAATTCCCCGTGCGTTGTCTCTGCGTACTGTTGACGGGCCGCTGCTGCATACGGGCCTCTGCTGCATCCGGTCCCTCGCCGCTTCTAAATTTTATATATATGTTATCTTAACCAGACTTACTCCAGGCCGCCTTGCTGGAACTGTGCTTATCCTTGGTCCTTAACCAGGACGGGAACTGAACCTCCGGTCACGGTACAACGCTCCTACGGATCTCGCCTGCAGAAAGCGTTGTAACCGATCGGTCTTGTCGAGGTCGAAGTCAGGAACCGAGAGAGAGCGAATTAACGCTGTGCAGCGCCTTTTAAAGGCCTGCGATTGGTGACTTGTTGCCTCGATTGTTGATTTGTTGACCGATCGTTGGTGACTTGTTGCCCGCCGCTCTTGTAGTTTCGTCCATCCGTGTGAGCTTTCCCGCTCACCAGCGAGAGTGTGATAGTGACGCTTTTGTCGCTTCGCTCACTGGTGAGTATGTGTTAGTCAAACACTTGTTGCTTTCTTCGCTTCACCAGCGAAAGCTTTGCTCACTGATGGGTATTGGTGGCTTTCGTGCCACGTGCCTGTGCCTCGCTTATGTCGACGGCTTTGATTCCCACGCTGATTCTTATTCAACGCCGTACAGCAGCGTAAATGTGTGGTTACCATTTGCCCCCCAAATGGTACCGTCACATCACTATAACATCACACAGAAAATTGTTGAAGCAACCAACTTATTGCCCAACCATCTTACTCGGTTATCTCTACTGCTGAGACGGTCCTTATAGTCAGAACTAAAATGTCTTTGATATGGACTACAACCAATTTAGAAAATTTTTAGAACATTTTTATTTTTTTATATTAGGTATTTCAAGTTGCAACCGAATATAGCAGTTCCGCCAGCAAAGAAAAAAACTTCGCTTAAATCTCATTAAGGTGGTTGCTAAAACTAACTTTTTGATTTATTCTAAGCTCATGTCAAAATACTATTTTTTCTATGTGTGTTTAATACTGCATTTCGATGTTATGTTAAACACACAGAAAAATAATCTATTGGCATGAGGTTGAAAGAACAAAAAAGTTAGTTGCAACAGCTAACGCCATTCGGTTAAAATGAAATGTCTATAAATGAAACTGCAATATTCGGTTGTCGCTTGAAATATTAGTCAATACACACTCCCAATTGTTCCAAAACTGTTAAAATTATTCTAAATCTGTTCTAAATTGTTTATAGTCCAAACAACAACTCTTTTAGTTTGACAATAACAACCGACTAAGCGCTTGAGAGAACCGAATAAGCTGGTTGGCCAAAACGTTGGTTGGCGCAACAAATCTCTATTATCTATTTATAAAATGCAATCATTGTCAATTTAAAAACTGCGTGAATACGTTGACGATTTCTAAAATGCTTTTATTAGTCTAATATATTCAAACTTGGGTAATGATTTGGTACTTCATTATTAATATTTCGAAATAATATATTATACTATGGACCCAAACACGACTCGTACACATTTTTTTTTGTACCAGGGCTGCGCAACGGGGTATTTTAGTTTTATTTTTTATTTTAAAACAATCTTTTAAAGTGACAATAAAAATGAAAATTCATTTGATTTTTGATTTTATTACTCTTATTTGTTTTTATTTATTTATTACTTTTTCACGATAATATAAATTATCAATTCATAAAATCTCAGATTAAATATGGCGATTAATTCGATGATCTTCTTATTAGTGATATCGAAGTTTAGTTGCTTTGCATTAATTAGACGGTGAAATGAATGTTCATCCTCTTGGATCTCGATAACATTGAAAATGATTTTGACGATGTCAATCTACTCTGACTTCATTTACTTAAGAAGACAGGTGATGAACGCCATGAATTTTTTCAATTGACGCTGAATTCTATGACGAAGACAGGTGATGAATATGATGATCTCGTTGATGATATCGATATATAAATTTTGAAATTATTATAATGAAGATCTGTGATGTTGGCGAATTTAATCTACTCTGTCTTCTATTAAGAAGACAGGCGATGAACGCAATGATTTCATTCAATGGACGCAGAATTCTATGACGAAGACCGGTGATGAATATGATGATCTCATTGATGATATCGACGTTTTATTTCGAATTTATTATAATTATGATCAATCAAATCTGACTTCTATTAAGATTTGTTTCAATCTACGCTGAATTATATGACGAAGGCTGGAGATGAATCTTGTTGGTGTTGATGTCGATAGTCAAATCTCGACATTATTATAACGATTTGTGTTGTTTATGATTTCAATACACAATGCCTTCTTTTATAAAGGCAGGTGATCTACTCAATGAATTCCAAAACATTAAACTTATTGTTTTAGAAATCAGCATTTAAATTTTGAAATGATATTGCAGATTTCAATGTATTCTAACGTCAATAACGATGGCTGTATGATTGTTGCATTTATATGACAAAAATATGCGTTTACTTATTACATCGTAATCTTGTTGATATCGTTTGTTCATGATTATTACAATCAAAGCTCATTATGTCGTTTTTATGTGGAATTTTTAATAATTATAGACAGAGCTCTGAATTATAATTTCAAGATGATAACCACAAATTGTTAATGGTGATTTATTTTAAGTCTGTGTTTTTCTGACGTAGAAAATTAGCATGATGAAAATTAATTCTAAATTGAATTCAATCCTGAAGAGATGTGTCCCGCTCTCTGAGTTGTATGATGTATGTATACAGCTACTTTTGATTGCTAAGTTAATTAGAATAAAGGATATCATTTGATATTGATGAACTTTTTTATTATATTTTTGTCGAAATCAATGAGTGTTTAACGAAATTATACTGATGGATTTATTTAACGATCAAGTAGATGTCAACGTTGATATCATCAAGATTTATGATAAGCTCTAAATTAAAATATATATATTATAGCAGGACCCGTTTACGACTCGTGCCAAGATTTTGTGTATTCAAAGACATGGAGCGATATTATTAATATAAAAAACATTTTTATTATTTATATGAGGGGCCCCTGCTTAGCTGTTGAAGTTTTTATTGGTTTTATAAATGTAGTAACCAAATAATAATTCTCCGCCTTAACAACTTTTCTTAAAGACAAATCTTTCTCAGACTACGCTTCCCCTTAGAATTCTTCCCCGTAGAACATTTCGCCGTAGAATTCTTCCCAGTAGAAATATTATCCGTAAAATTCTTCCCCATAGAACGCTTTCCCGTATAATTCCTCCCGGTAGAATTCTTCCCGTAGAATTCATCCCGGCTGAATTGTTCCCTCTAAAATTATTTCCCGTAGAATTTTTCCCCGTAGAGTTTTTCACAGCAGATGTTTTAGTGTGGTGTGTTTTAGTGTGGTGAATTTTATTGTGGTGAATTTTTGTGTGGTGAATTTTATTGTGGTGATTTTTATTGTCGTGAGTTTTAGTGTGGTGAATTTTTGTGTGGTGAATTTTATTGTGGTGAATTTTAGTGTGGTGAATTTTAGTGTGGTGAGTTTTTGTATGATGAGTTTTAGCGTGATGAGTTTTAATGTGGGGAATTTTGGTGTGGGAAGTTTAAAGAATTTTGGGTGGTTGTTAACCTGGTGTGAAATATCCTGATATCACTATAACAACTGTTTACATACACGTAATGTAAAATGTATCTTCTATGGGGAGTGCCACGCCTAATGGTCCAATCACTCCCACATTCGGCGAAACCGTTTAGAATGGTTAAAAATAACGCTGACCAAAATTTAATTAAATTTGCTACCCAGTCCACCAATCTTACCGACATATAGCATATACTCTGCCCACGTCGAACATACATATTGTGACAAAATTTTATTCAATTCGGTTCAGCAGTTTTGACGTCTATCGAAATTTAAATATATATACATTCGACAAAAACAACAATGTTCGAAAAATTTCGAAAAAAAAATTGTTAAAAAAAAATGTTTGGTCGACAAAAACAATGCAATGGTCAAAATCACCATTTTCCAAAAAAAAAAAAAAAAACAAACGCCAAAAACAATGTCGAAAAAAAATTGTTTTTGCTTTTGTTTTTGATTTTTTTTTTGTTTTTCTTTTCTTTCATTTTTTGTTTTTTCTTTAGTTTCGATTTTTGTTTTATGTTATTGCTTTTGTTTTTATATTTTTGCTTTTGTTTTGTGCGTTTGCTTTTGTGTTTTGTGTTTTTGCTTTCAATTTTTTTTTTTTTGTATTTGATTTTTTTGTTTCATGTTCGTAGCTGGTGAAAGTGCAGAGTTATATCGTATGGAAAGTTTAGGTTGTATGGGAGGTGCCACGCCCCTTTGTCCAATCCCGCCCATACATAGCCTATCATTCCTTCCAGACCATACCGCATCTGTTGTAAAAATCAAGAAAATCGGATTAGTCGTTTAGAGGGAGAAGTGGAACAAACAAACAAACAAAAAGACAAACCAACAAAGAGATTTATTATATTAATAGTATTATCAAAATACAAGTACTGCAAATAAAAATATATGAAAAACGAGTTGGGAAAGTTAGGTCACATGGGTAAGTTCGGTCACATGGGGCGGATTTTTATAGTCGGTCGGGCCCGACTATGGAATACCCTACACCTTTGGTGGGGATATTAACCCTCAGAATATTATTCATATATCAGAAATTTACGTCTTATATCCCTATAAATTAAAATAAATTATGTAAAGTATAAAAAACTAAAAAAAAAATTTAAAATGTAAGTGGGCGGACCACGCCTATATTTAAAAGTTTGAAAGGCTAATATTTCATAGATTTGATTTTAATAATTTACGGATCAAATTTTCACTATGAAAACCCGGGAAATAATGAAAAAAATAAGTCGGCGTATCACGCCCATTTTTGGACCACATATTTTTAGGTGAATTCTAACAATACCATTTAAATTTCATAACTGTACCTTGAATACTTTTCGAGTCATTAGTTCCGAAAGAGTTATATAAAAGTGACTTGTATGGGAGGTGGGCGTGTCCGTCGACCGATTTGGCTCATTTTCAAACTCAGTTCCTATTTTTGGATAAAATAAAAAGAGACGAAAAAAAAAAAAATTGAGACGAAATTTCATCGCATTCTGATCAGTATTTCTCAAGTTATTCTGCATTCGGACAGCAAGACAGCAAGACGGACAGACAGACAGACAGACAGACAGACAGACAGACAGACAGACTGACATGGCTAAACGGACTCGGGTAGTGATGCTGATCAAGAATATATATACTTTTCCATACCGGACACGCCTCCTAAGGCGCGTTACAATATATGCACAAAGTTAATATACCCTGTACCTTATAGGTGTAGGGTATAACAACAATGATTTAGTATTTTAAATGTTTTCTTTTACAAGAAATTACTGATATTACACACTGATTTGGCACAAACACGAAAAACTCTTATATTATTAAAGTACGCTAAAAAAATAAAATACACATGTTTCTCATGTCGATTTCCTTGGCTCTTCAGTTGTTTCCCTATTCTAGCAGTTGTTGCACTGATAAATTTCCATAGAGCAACAACTGCTAGAATAGTTGTTGCTCTGGGTTTTTAGTTGTTGCCCTTGTTTTGAAAAAAGTTTTTCACGCACACAAACACATTTTTATATGAATTAAATTACGTTGATTTTTCACGAATTCACTAATTGATAGAAACTCTGCCTTTTTTAAGGATTCCATATTTTTTGATGCACAATATTTACAGACAATAAAATTTAAATTAAAAGACTTTAAAAACAAACATAATAAAAAAAAATGACAGAATGAAAAGTCAATGTTAAATTATTCACAAACACATATTAGAAAATCTAAAATAATTTCCATGGCTAGTGCAAGTGCCATGGAAATCGACATCAGATTTTCTGTATCAATTCGTTTAAAATTTTAAAATATATCTTAATATTTTACAAATATCACTCATACGACCCGTATTCTATATGATGAAGTATTTTATTTTATGTATGAAAATAATAAAGGGAACCATTTCTGTCGAAATTTTTACCGTAAGCTGGACTTTTTCACATTTTGTAATGAATGCGGACTGCAGTGACTTTGTTCGTGAAGCAAAATTTTCACAATAAATCGCACAATAAAAAGGGTTTTCACTTAAAAAAATGGAATTTTGTGGTTAACGAATTTAAAATTGCATTAGGTTGTAAACGGATTAATGCGGACTATTTTCTTTTATATAAGGTACACAGGTCAAGCTGCGTAAGTCTTGTATATTGCGTATTCTGTGTAGCTGCGCGAGATTTGCACATACGAGGTGAAATGTTCTTCAACCCTTCGGAATAACATTTTTTTTTTTGTATTAAAGAACCGAATTCGAAAATCGATTAATTAGAAATTTTAAACAATATTATTTCAATAATATTAAATCAATTTTAATTCAGTCATTATAATTGTTACAAAATTGCCTATTCCTTTTATATTCACGATTTGCTAACCATTAGTATAGTTCATATACCATTATTTTAAAAATTATTGAGTTTAGCAGTTTTAAATAAAAAATTGCATGTAATTTTAATTTACATTTTAAAATATGTTTATTTCATTAAGTTATTAATGTGTTATGCTCCTCTTGCATATTCATATATTTTAAATAATATACGATGTTATGTTAAATAATTTATCGTTTATGCAATTTAATTTATAACAAAACCATACAATACGCCAACCCCAATTATACACCCACTTTCAGTGGCAAAGTGCACGTTTGCATTATGCATACTAATGCAAAAATAATTATAAAATTATTATTAATAATAGACGATTTTGATTTGTGTCAATAACATTTAATGATGCTGTATTTTGCTGCGTTTAGTTATTGATATTAAAATTAATGTGACAGGTCAAGTTGCATAATAGGGGGCATATTAGGTCAAACAATTTAGAATCAAAATTATATTTTAATTTTTAAATAAAAAAGTGCTTACGGCACATTTTACTTGATGTATTGCATATAAAATTCGTATTTATATTTAGTTGTCATAATATGAATTATTATAAAAGAGATATGCATTTTTCATTTTTGCTTTTGTCTAATCGAAACAATGTTCAAAAAAACTTTTTATATATATTTATTTCTACTTTGAAATTTAAAAAGTAGAATATAAATATTTCAAGAAATGTAAAATGACCAAGTTTGTCTTTAAACCATATATTTTTTTCTTAACTATAAAAAATTCTCTATTGTTTTCATTTGTGAACTGCTGAGTTTTTAAGTAAATTTAAGTTTATAGTCTTCAGCAGATATTTTTAATAAGTTCGGAGCATAATTCTTGTAACCCATAGATTAAATTTTCGAATACAGAACTAAAAAAATAGTTTTCACGTCTTAGTTAAATTCTGTGAAGATTGGAACACAGCATGAATTTTATGTGATATATTTATTTTTCAATAAAATGATTTCTTTATATTCAGAAAAATTTATTACTTACTCACTTTTATCATACACTCAGAAAAAAACCATAAAATCTATAGGAATTTCAATTGATTGAACGATTTTTACAATATGGGAACTATTAGTCTTATAGTGGCATCACACAATTGTTTTTAATAATTTTGACTATCTTATTAAAATAATAGTTAATCAAATTAAAATAAACTGACTTATACCATTATTACATATTGCATATCCTTTTAAAAAAATGTGGGAACTATAAGCCTTATAGTGGCATCACACAATTAATTTTAATAGTTATTACTATTCAAAATTCTATTAAAAAGTCATATTAATATTGGAATATCTTATTAAAAAAATAGTTTTATATCATTACTTCAATCTGATAAAATCTATATATATAAAACTCTTGGTCCGTCTGTCTGTCTGTTTGTTCCAGCATCACGACTAAACCGCTGAACCGATTTAACCAAGATACTATAGAGTCCGGAGGGTGTCATAGGCTATATATGGGCGGGATTGGACAAAGGGGCGTGGCAACTCCCATTCAACTTAAACTTTCAAAACGATATAACTCGGCACTTTCACCAGCTACGAACATGAAACAAAAAACTCAAATACAACAAAAAAAAAATTAAAGCAAAAACACAAAATCAAAAGCAAAAATCAAACACAAAAACAAAAGTAAAAGCACAAAACTTAAACAATAACTCAAAAACAACAGAAAAATAAAAAGGATAGAAAAGAAAAACAAAATCAGCCACACTAAAATTCACCACACTAAAATTCACCGCACTAAAACTCATCACACTAAAATTCACCACACTAAAATTCACCATACTAAAATTCACCACACTTAAATTAACCACACTAAAATTCACCACACTCAAATTCACCACACTTAAACTCACTAAACTAAAACTCACCATACTAAAACTCTTCACATTAAAACTCACCGCACCAAAATTCACCACACTAAAATTCACCACACTTAAATTCACCACACTAAAAATCACCACACTAAAATTCACCACACTAAAACTCACCACACAAAAACTCACCACACTAAAATTCACCACACTCAAATTCACCCACTTAAACTGACCACACTAAAATTCACTACACTTAAATTGAACTAAAACACACAACAATAAAATTCACTAGACTTAAACACACCACACTAAAATTCACCACACTAAAACTCACCTCACTAAAACTAACCACAATAAAACTTCTACTGGGAAAAGCTCTACGGGGAAGAATTCTACGGGAATGAATTCTACTGGGAAGAATTCTACGGGGAAGCACAGTCTGAGAAAGAATTATATATGAGAAAATTTGTTTTAGCGGATTATTAGTATGGTTTTGGTTACTACATTTATAGAACCAATAAAAAAACGTCCACAGCGAAGCACGGGTCCCTGATATTATTAATAAAAATGTTATTTATATTAATAAAATTGCTCCATAACATTGCATTCACAAAATCTTTGCACGAGTCGTGTACGGGTCCAGTTATAAATATAACAAATATATAGTTCAAATCATATAAATATTTTACTCATATTATTTTTATAAGACATTATTATATTAATAGTACTACACTATCGAAGGTATAGTTTTTTATATTAATTCAATAGGATTGTCCACATTACCTCTAAAGGATATTAGTAAAAGAACTTCTGGATTTATAGAACATTTTGTTTTGGTCAATAGACAGCGTTTGTTCAGCGTATAGTTCACCGTTTGTGAGAATTGAAAATTATTATTTTAATATTTACTAAATAAAAACAATAATATCAACAACATTAAATGAATACTAATTCTACTAAAAAAACTAAGAGTTAGAAAACTTGATTTCTTGCTATGAAAATATAGTGAATACTAAAAAGGTCATGTTGAATATTTGAATTTCCCACTGGGCTGCGTAATACGTTAATTTTAACGAACATGAATAATGTTATCATATAAATATAACGAAATGTAAAGTATTCTACCAACCAACACAAGATGAGTAGCACTTGTACAACTACAAAATGTATTTTTATTTAAATAAAAAAAATAAGGTGTACCACTGCAACAAATTTATGTTATGCAAAAATAAATATATTGCACTTTCTTGGCATGTAAGCGAATGAGTTTTAGAGTAACAGTGCATAAACATGGCTCATTATGCCTAACGGGAAAATACAAAATTTCAATGATTATGAAACTTAAAAGACAACATTTTAAAAATGCTGAATTTTTAACTTAATAAATGTTGAGTGAATATTTAAATAGATAATAATGTAATAGATAAAAGTTTGGCGCTACAGTCCTGTATAGAACTTGGGCCGAACTCTCTCAAAATTTGAGCTGTGCGTGTTATATTTGTACTCAACGTGGTGGGACCTACAGTTTATTGCCGAATCCGAACGGCGGGTGAGAGCTTTACATAGGCAATGGTTTTACTCTCGTAGGTTTGCCATTTACTGACGAGAGGTAGCGCGGTATAAAAATTCGCTTCTATGAAAAGATGTTGTTAGCCCCAGTCCAGACTTGAACCGGGGACCTTTCGGTTCACAGTCCAACGCACTAACCACTGAGCTACCGCGGCTACATTTATAATTATTCAAATAGATAGATTTGTATATTTCGGCAACTTCTTTAAAATGCACATTTTTCCCGTTGGGTAACGTGTACCTCAATGAGCACAGTGAAAACGTGCGTTAATTTTTAATTAAAAACTTTTGTAAAATATTTTTAACACAGCACATTGACAGAAGATGTGCTAGGTTCTTTGTAGTATACGATAGAATTTGTACATTTTCAACATTATGAAATATTATTATTACAAAATTGTGTAGCAGATTAGAACAATTACGGTTAACATTTAAGTCATGTCTATTATTGTGTGCTATAAAATTGAAAAATAAAAAATAAAATTTCGGTTTATAAAATACATACTAAAATCAATTGTTGTTCTTTAAACTAAGTGCACATATATGGAAATATCTATAAATGCTTAATTTATGGTTTTTTTTTTCGTTTGACTAAAAGTTTAAAAACATACGTTAGAAATTATATATTTTTTTTGAAGTATTAACTTTGCGCTGCACATAGAGTAGAGTAACGTCAGACAGGATGCAAAAATGCATTAAAAATATGTAGTTGGTTAGATAGCTACTTGAGACTTGTGTAAAAACTGCAATTTAACTTTACTAACTGAAGTAGACCGCTGTTTAATCAATTTAGAATGCAAAAAAAAATGAAAAGATAACACATAGCTAACGAGGTTGATGTAAAATATGATAAAGTTTTAACCAAAAGAGTTTTGTACATCGTTAAATACGGTACAAAGTTCGAGTTTGTGCCATGAACCAGAAATGGAAAATCATATCAAAGAGTTTAAAAAACTCAAGATATCAAAGAGGAAAAATTGGTACTATTTAAAAAATATTTTTTTCTATTCATTTTTAAACGAAGTAATTAAATGTTGCTCACAAAGACTTATATTAATCATCTTATAAAAAAGTTAATCTTCTGATTGCAATTTTATTATAATTTTTGCGAATACAAGTAACAAATTTTATATTATATTTTAAATATAGAATTTAATATTTTTCATAGTTTAAAATATTTTGTTTTTATAACGCCATTATACAAAATATATACTTTAACTTTAATTTTCTTATTTTTTGGAAAAGTTCATAGAATTTACACCTTTTTTTAAATAACTCTGAAAATACAAAGAAAATGGTAAATGATTTTTTTACTTCATTTTACATCAAAACTACAGATAAAAAAAATCGCAAATATAACCAAAATTATTACGTCAATACAATTAAATGTTTTGCACACCTTCATATAAGCAATCGCAGACAACAGCTGTTGCCGATGTTGTGTGTATTTACTTCCATCACGTGGTGTGTGTATTCGCTAACAGCGGTGGTGTACTGAATTCGCTTTGAATTAGATTTTTTAGTTGGCGTTTGGTGGCGCGCATATCATTCGTATTTTCTTTATGTTGAAAGAAATGCTAAAAGAGCTTGAACGTCCTCTATTGGTGCCTTTAAAAGTAATGATGTCAAAAATGATAATGATGGCAATGGTTGTATATATGTTATGCTACCAACTTTTATCATCAGAAAAGTATACTTGTTCTATACTTTCACAAGAATGTATAATTGTATTTTTTAATAAACCAAAAAGGGAATTAAATATACTGTAAAAAAAAAATAATACAATACCTCAAAAACATAGACTATACCAAATAAATAATTTGTTAATTTATTAAAGTCAATAATTGGTATATTTTTGGATTCAAATAACATTTTTTGCGAATGTTTTTATTAAATACATGAAAATGGAAAAAAAAAATCGTATCTATGCAATTATCTTCGATTGGTAAATTTTCGTACACTATTTTTGTCTGTGTTACAGTAAGTTTATCTTATAGCAAACAAATATAGCAATAGTACCTTTTAGCTGCACTTGTACGATGTGCTAAAGGCTCACAGAAAAAAAAATGTACATCATATTGATGAATTCCGTTCTTCAAACCATGATTCATCGCATTGAAGAACCATTCATAATACTAATGACTAACTCCATTATTTTTATGAATGCTATCATAAATATGAAGAACGCTTGGTATCTGTCGAAAAAGTGTTCTTCTATATGATGAACTGTATGTGAAGAATACGTTTCATCATATTTATGAACAAAAATATAAAATACAACATATATGTTCATAATATTGAAGAATGCAGTTCTTTAAATTTCTATCAAAATTGTTCGAACAATTTAAAAAAAAAAAAAAAAAAATTTTTTTTAATATGTTTCTTTTTCGAACAAATTTTTTTGTTTCAACATTTTTTTTTTTCGAACAAATTTTTTTTTTCAAAAAAAAAAATCTTTTCGAAATTTTTTTTTACTTTTAAATAAAATTTGTACAACACTTTTTTTTCGAATTATTTTATAAAAAAAAAAAAAATGTTGAAAAAATATTGTGAACAAATTCATCAATATCACAATTCAAATTCATTGAATTGAATATTTTGTTCATATATATAATGAATGCATTCATTAATATGTCATTTAATGAACGGTTGTATCAATATGATGAATCTGGTAGTTGGTGAAAAAATTCATAATATTTATGAATAATTCATTATATTGAAGATTTTTTTTTTGTGCTGACTGAAAGATACATTATCGTTAGTATCTATAAGTTGTCTCTTCAGTATTTGAAAGGCAAACAATGAAAGTTTTCTTATACTTCTTTATTTTAATTCAAAAATTATTAGCGATAATTTTTATTTTATAATATTTCAATATAATTTGCTTTAAAATGGGGTCCATGCAGTAATAATTCATACAACCGTTTACTATTAATTAACTCTTATTTACAAATTTTAATAATAATGAGTCTAATTTTCTTCTGTAAATTCTGTAAAATATTCGTATTGAGTGTAACAATATTAATATTTTTGTTGTTGTTTTTGAATGCACTCACTGTCAATTAGAATAATTGAAGAAAATTAATTTATTAAAAAAAAATATAGTTTTTGAACAATTTTATTTTTTGTCAATGGGGGGTCAATTTGATCCAATTTAAATAAAGAAGAATATGTGCAGAAGTGTTAACAATATAAATTTAAATACTAACAGATAAAAAGTTTGTTTACTGCAAACATAATATAATTGAAATCAAAAATGGCATCTCTATAATTGACTTTAAGAGTTATTTTTTTATTAATTTGGTATTCATTTCATGGTTTATGGATATATAATATAATTAAAGTAATGCTTGAAAAATCTGCAAATTTATGTAAGACATATAAGACGATATGTTTGCTGAAAAACATATTTTTGTTCGTGTGCAAGCATTACCCAATTGAAACAAAATTTATTATGAATTGAGCATTATCAAAATTCGTATTTATTGTTTGATTTACACAAAAAAAATGTTTGAAAAGTTGCGTTTAAAGATTGTAAGATTTGTTAAGTTCTGTTGTATTATGGTATCTGTGTCTGAAAGTGTCTGAAAAACGTCTGAAACGTAAGAGAAAACAAACTGCGTATTCAGTCTTACAACATATTCTAATTATATGGAGTTGATTTATGAATGTAGACAGCGTAACATTTATTGTTATAATTTTAAAAAATTGTATTATCGTTAAATGTCGCAGTTATGTTTGACAGTTTAAATTAATTTATATTCTGCAATTTAAAATAATAATGAATATTTATTATATCATTTGAAAAAAACTGAATTTATGCAATTCATTAAATTTGCATTATATCAATGCAACCGCAAATATTTTTGTGTGCAATATAATTAAAATTTCTTTGAACTAGTTGGTTAAATAACATGGTAATTAGTAGCAAATATGTTTATTAATTGATGTAAATAATTTTTACAAATTTTACAAATTATATTAATCAAATGTTTATTAAATATTTGATGCAGTCATTTGGAAATAGTGTTAATAAAAAAAAAATGCTAATAAAAACATTTTACAAGTTTTTCAAGTAAAACATTTTAAACTGCATCATATAGATGAAAATATTTATTTTTAATATTTAATTTCAGCACAAAACTGTCTCAATTTTAAGTAAAATATATTTGCAATCAGTCCAACAAAAATGTCATGATGAAGTAGCACATTTTTTTCACAACGCCCACGCACTACATTCCGCGTGCATTTATTTCTGTCCGCGCGCAATTATACATTTATATTTATTTTAATTTTTAGATTTAATTTCTGTTCTTTTTTTTGCAATAAATTAAAGAGAATTACTGCGTATACTAAATGTCTTTTAGTTTTTTTCATTTTAATGTAAATGACTCTTTGGTGACATTTTAGAAAAATAGTCCGCACGGACAAAACAACTTCGTAAATGCGATTTTATATACTTGGGGGTGTGGGCATCAACTTGGACATTGGGGATAGTATTTTTATTGTGCTTAAAAGTTCTTATAAATAGCTTTTACATGCAACTAACAGATTTTTAGCTGAAGCTTTAACTGCGAAGCAAACGAAAAAAAGTATCACATTCAATCTCTTGACAATTTTGAGTATTTAATGGACTTTTAGTTTTCTGTGCAAAAAAATAAACAAAAAATCTGTGCATTATTGTAGCGCAGAAAAGGGAGAGTGTTTAAAAAGAGAATATACAAATTATGGAAAGTTATTTTTTAAACAAGGTAATAATTTAAAATAATTTTATTTAAATTTTAGACAACGTTTTTGTTCTAAATATAAGTTTTCAATTTTTTTTTTTTATTTTATATCCTATTAAACCATAAAATGTTATTTTCCCTTAATTCAGCCAATGCTAAGTCCCAGAAAAAGGCATTTTTTTCTTGATCAACGTTTTCTTTTCTTGATGTACTTATTAGAATAGTAATTTTGCCGACTCAAAAAATTTAAATAAAACAAATTTTTGCGTCGATTTTAGTTTGACATTTTTAATTTTTTGAAGTATTTGTATTGGTGTTGTTTTTTTTAGCTTTTAATGATTTGCATACTACAGATGACTGCGAAAGTGGCATATAAATAATCCCAAGCATCTGACCGAAACGAGTCAATGAGAGAAGACTATATAGTGATGCCAACTAATTGAGTTTTCCGCTGAATCTTTTATTTATTTATTTTTTTTTCTAGATTAACCAACACTCAGGGGATGTCCCCTATTTATGCAAAGCACAGTGTTGATCGTAGGAACGGATTAGAGTTAGAGGAAGGGAGGAAAGATAAGGTAGTGTCGGTGAATATTTGTTTTGAATTTGCCAATATCAAAAATGTCGGGAAAAACAGACGCAGGGAGATTGATCCACAAACGTATCGTGCGGCTGAAGAACGAATTATCTCTGTAATGCGTAGTTCTGTTGAGAACCGAGTGGACTACGAAGGGGTGGGCTTGGTTCGATGCCCGAGTAGAACGAGAGAACACACGACCTGGTGGAATCAGGCCATGTGTCTCCCTCGAACACTTACCATTGTAATACCTATAAAACAGGCTTACACAACCAACATTCCTTCGGTGCTTAAGAGAGCCAATAAAGGATGAAATATTTTCATCCCCTATTAAATATATTGCACGTTGTTGGATTCGGTTCAGGAACTCCAAAGAAGATTTAGAAGCCCCTGCCCATATGTGTGAGTTGTAGTCCATCTTAGGCAAAATATAGGTAGTGTAGACAGTGCGTAAGTCAGCAGGAGTGAAGTATGTGTTAGACCGTTTCAGAAAACCGAGGCACTTGGCCGCTTCTTTCGACACATCAAATATGAGGTCATTCCAACGGAGATCACATTGAATTGATATGCCCAGAACGTCAAGTGCAGCTGACTGCGCAATATCCACAGCACCCACAGCATCCACAGGAAGGGGTGAATCCATTCGTTTGAGAGATTCGTTGTGAGATAACAGACATCATTGGGTCTTACTTGCATTAAAATCAACTCTATTTGCAAGACCCCACTCGGAGATTGATTTAAGGTCATTGTTGAGTGTGTCATTCATAGTGCGTCTTTTACTCTCAATCTCCAAAGAGTTTGGGCGCTTGTTGAACGAGTATGCATGACAAATGTTACTGTCATCTGCAAAGGAATGAATTGGGTTCTGGGTCAATGACAGAAGGTCATTGATAAATACCAGAAATAGGGACGGGGATAGGACGGAACCCTGCGGAACTCCAGAATTGAGGGGAGGACCCTGGAGAAAACTCGATATCCATCGAGTAAAAGATTCACCGACACCACATGCAATTAATTTTGAGACGAGGGCTTTATGCCACACTCGATCAATAGCCTTGGATATATCCAGAGCAACAACCTTACTTTCCCCGAAAAGGTGAACACAATTATTCCACTTTTCAGAGAGGACCACCATCAAGTCACCTGTGGATCTGGTCCTACGGAAACCATATTGTCACTAAGTCACTAAGTAATTCGTTTCGCTCTAGATAGTTCACAAAGTGGAAGTTAATTACGCTTTCCATTACCTTGGAGAGGGATCGTAGCCTCGCCCTTTTTCGGAACTGGCTGGACATTGGCAACCTTCCAACAAGATGGAAAAACTCCAATCATCTCATCATCAGGATAATATTTTTGTTGTTAATTTTTTAATTTATATGTTTTTTTTTTTTTTTGAAGATGTGCGTAACACTCTTTAGTTGTATATGTACTATACAACTAAAAAGTGTTCATATTTATAATTGTTGTATCTTATGTTTGAAAATAACAAATTATTTTATAAATATTCATTTATATAATTTTCCAAATAAATACATATAATGTTTTTTATTAATTCTAACAACAAAGTAAAATAAATACAGATTATAGTAAAATTAAAAGCATATGTTATTATTTCTCTACATATATCATAACGTATAAATAAATACAAAATTCAGATTTTTTTAATACTAATGTATTTCAGTTTTATATAGAAAAGCTATATCTGCATAGTAAAAACAAATACAGCAGTTTAGTAATAAAAATTACATATGTTTTTTTTTTAAATACATTTTTATTTATTTTTAATGCAGTATTTTTCGGTGTAGCTAATTCCAAGTAGATTGCTTCAAAATAGTATCAATTCATATTGTTGTTATTTATTTAGTAATTTGGTAACTCCTTCTAACATATTTTTAATATATTTAAACATGGACAGTTACTATAAATTGGACGGTTAAATAAATTGTAACAACTTATTTTAAGTTCTAATTGCTCAATTTTTGTTACTATGGCACTATTTTTACTGGTTTTAGTTCAAATTTTTTTTTTAACCAATTATGATGATTTTAAATAGAAAATATTTTTTATCGTTGTTTTTTTTACTTATTCTGCGGTCAAACCGGAAAAATTGCTTATAAGCTGTAATTTTTATAAATTATAGCAATCACCACGGCAACGCCATGCGATTTGTTTTTATTAACGTGTTAAACAACTAACAGCAGTCAACTACTTTTCGCAATTCTCGGAATCCTTATATAAGTTGGTAAGAATTATGTATTATATGATTTTAGTGTCATTTTATAACATTATTTAAACTGATGTTGCCAATAATTCTAATTTAATAATATTTTGTTAAAAGTGTGAAGCTTAGTTGGATTTTTTAATTATAATTAAGAATTGAATAAAAAATACAATGAATACATATATAAAAATTAGAATTAGATAAAAAAATAAAAAAGCATTAATATTATATAATATTAAAACAAACATACTTCAGATTAATATAATTATTAAAAATAATTATTCAGTTGTTCGAACATACCTCTTTAGTATAATGTATATTATACTAAATAATATTAAATTTTACTATTTTTCTATACACGACCAATTCTTCTTCAGTTCAAGAAGTTTATTTCAATATGAAGAAGTGGAAAATAATTAAAAATTCGTAAATGTGGAAATAAATATAAAATTAAGTTTATAACTTGGATCTCATTGTATTTAACATGATAAACATAAAAATACTTAATTCAATTCAATAATTTTAATTCAATTAAATAAATTTAATTTAATTCAAAAATTTTAATTCTATTAAAAAAAAAATAATTCAATTAATAAAGTCTTCCATATACTGAATCTGGTAGTTTGTGAGAAAATTCAATATATTGATGAATATAAGCATTATTCAGCAGTTTTTTTTTGTTCTGTGTTTATTGTTGAGGAGCCTGGTGTAAAGTGGGACTCGTTTTGATTTTCCTCAAAAAAAAAAAATACATTTGAATAATTTTTGAATTCTATTCAATTGTCCAAATTCCAATATCGCAAATTTGATCATAAGTTAGCACCATTTAAGCAATGTTAAATTATTTGCAAAACATGTTTGTATTTCAAAACATATACATTATCCAATCATTTTTAACATATCTTTCTTCTTGACCTAAAAACATTTTTTTTCCACTTGTTTTCGAAATGCAATAAAAAGTAATAAATTTGATAATTACCATGGATGAAAAAGATGATGTTGATTAAGAAGCACTTGACAATTGTTTTCTAAATGCAAAAACAATTCCATAAATTACGGAAATATATTCTATGGAGCTCATCATTCCCATATTTACTAGAAAAACATAAATTTTCATTTAAAATCGATATGTTTTTGCAGTTCTATATTTAGATTTTCCTATATACATCAATGAAATCAATCTGTGCATTTTCTGTGAAACAAGTTCATTTCAAGTATGAATCTCAAATATTTGAATTTCGAAGGAAATTCAATTTCGAAATATGCCCGATAAAATAATTTATTTCTTTGAAAAACCTTGATAATAATATTTACTTTAAAGCATCACTTAATATTCCAAATAATGATTTCCTCACTACATTATAGTTAAGCATTAAATACTCAGTGCAACAATATGCACATCCGAAACAAAAGTAAACAACAAACTTTGACCTTTATCATTCGGAAGCCTTGCAATGTGTAGCACATTATGCAATAAACTTTTACACAACAAGAACAACTACAACCCCTAGTACAACATCTAGTACAACGACTAGTACAACAAAAAGTACAACAATAACTGGTGCAACACATGTTGTACATGGCGCACTTCCGGCGCCTGCACATGTTGTTACAGCACCATCTCTCTACAGCATAAAATGACAAAAACTTGCGACAGTTTTTGGTTCCTTATTTTTTTTCGTTGTTGTTCAGTTTCAGTTTTGTTTTATACGATTTGAAATGGTCGGAAAATTAGCAGCTTCATTGAGATTCATGTGCAAGAACGTGTGAATGTGGACGTGAGATGACACTAAGCCGTATGAAAATTTGGCTAAAAGCGGACTTCTCTGACTAAAGGAAGAAGTTTTGCATAATACATACTACAAAATACACAACACACAGTAATGCCGGACGTGCAAAGTTGTGTTTGCAAACAAATAAACAGAATCTTGATCTAAATTTAAATATATAAAATTACGAAGCCTTCGTGTCCTTTTTTACACAAACTGATTTTTTTTTTTAAATGTTCAAGGAAAATGGCGGTTTATTGTGATTTAAAATAAATATTAATTTAACACAAACATTTTTAATTTTCACTAAATGTTTAAAATAAATTCATATTTTTAAACAAATTTAATCAAAACTAAAAACTACATTTTTCACTAAAAATCCAATTTTTCACTAAAATTTCAATTATTCTTAAAAAATTCAATTTTATACTAACAATTAAATGTATCACCAAAAATTCCATATATAACTAAAAAATTCAATTTGTCCGTAAAAATTAAATTTTTAACTAAATATTCCATTTTTCACTAAAAATTCAAATTTTCACTAAAAATTAATTTTTTCACTAAAAATTAAAATCTACAGAAAATATTTAATTTTTCACTAAATATTCAATTTTTCACTAAAAATTCAATTTTTCATTAAAAATTAAATTTTTCACTAAAAATTAAATTTTTCACTAAAAATTCAATTTTTCACTAAAAATTCAATTTTTCACTAAAAATTCAATTTTTCACTAAAAATTCTATTGATCACTAAAAATTCAATTTTTCACTAAAAATTCAATTTTTCACTGAAAATTCAATTTTTCACTAAAAATTCAATTTTTCACTAAAAATTCAATTTTTCACTAAAAATTCAATTTTTCACTAAAAATTCAATTTTTCACTAAAAATTCAATTTTTCACTAAAAATTCAAATTTTCACTAAAAATTCAATTTTTCACTAAAAATTCAAATTTTCACTAAAAATTCAAATTTTCACTAAAAATTCAATTTTTCACTAAAAATTCAATTTTTCACTAAAAATTCAATTTTTCACTAAAAATTCAATTTTTCACTAAAAATTCAATTTTTCACTGAAAATTCACTAAAAATTCAATTTTCCACTAAAAATTCAATTTTTCACTAAAAATTCAATTTTTCACTAAAAATTCTATTGATCACTAAAAATTCAATTTTTCACTAAAAATTCAATTTTTCACTGAAAATTCAATTTTTCACTAAAAATTCAATTTTTCACTAAAAATTAAATTTTTCACTAAAAATTCAATTTTTCACTAAATATTCAATTTTTCACTAAAAATTCAATTTTTCATTAAAAATTAAATTTTTCACTAAAAATTCAATTTTTCACTAAAAATTCAATTTTTCACTAAAAATTCAATTTTTCACTAAAAATTCTATTGATCACTAAAAATTCAATTTTTCACTAAAAATTCTATTGATAACTAAAAATTCAATTTTTCACTAAAAATTCAATTTTTCACTAAAAATTCAATTTTTCACTAAAAATTCAATTTTTCACTAAAAATTCAAATTTTCACTAAAAATTCAATTTTTCAATAAAAATTCAAATTTTCACTATAAATTCAAATTTTCGCTAAAATTTAAAATCTACAGAAAAAATTCAATTGTTCACTAAAAATTCAAATTTTCACTAAAAATTCAAATTTTCACTAAAAATTCAAATTTTCACTAAAAATTCAAATTTTCACTAAAAATTCAAATTTTCACTAAAAATTCAATTTTTCACTAAAAATTCAATTTTTCACTAAAAATTCAATTGTTCACTAAAAATTCAATTGTTCACTAAAAATTCAAATTTTCACTAAAAATTCAAATTTTCACTAAAAATTCAAATTTTCACTAAAAATTCAAATTTTCACTAAAAATTCAAATTTTCACTAAAAATTCAAATTTTCACTAAAAATTCAAATTTTCACTAAAAATTCAATTGTTCACTAAAAATTCAATTGTTCACTAAAAATTCAAATTTTCACTAAAAATTCAAATTTTCACTAAAAATTCAAATTTTCACTAAAAATTCAAATTTTCACTAAAAATTCAATTTCTCACTAACAATTCAATTTTTCACTAAAAATTAAATTGATCACTAAAAATTAAATTGTTCACTATTAATTTTTAGTTTTCACTTAAAATTCAATATTTCACTGAAAATTCAATTTTTCACCAAAAATTCAATTTATCACTAAAAATTCACCTTTTCACTAAAAATTCATTTATTCATTAAAAATTTAATTGATCACTAAAAATTAAATTGTTCACTATTAATTTCCAGTTTTCACTTAAAATTCAAATTTTCACTTAAAATTAAATTTTTCACTTAATATTAAATTTTTCACTAAAAATTAAATTTTTCACTAAAAATTCATTTTTTCACTAAAAATTCAAGTTTTTAATAAAAAATTAAATTTTACACAAAAAGTCAAAAAAATTAAATTTTTCACTAATAATTAAATTGTTCACTAAAAAATTAAAATTTTTTATAAAATTTAAAATTTTCACTAAAAA
Organism: Dryomyza anilis; assembly: GCA_951804985.1. Lineage (NCBI taxonomy): Eukaryota > Metazoa > Arthropoda > Insecta > Diptera > Dryomyzidae > Dryomyza > Dryomyza anilis. The sequence goes on along the minus strand of OX638131.1, from coordinate 100,042,626 downwards.
ATTCAAATTTTAACTTAGAATTCAATTTTTCACAAAAAAAAAAAAAATTTTGACAAAAATTTAATTTTTCACTTATAATTAAATTTATCACTAAAAATTCAAATTCTCACTAAAAATTCAATTTATTTACCAAAAATTCGAATTTTCACTATAATTCAATTTTTCATAAAAATTCAGTTTTTCACTTAGAATTCAATATATCACTAAAAAATTGAATTTTCACTAAAACAAAAAAAAAATACAATTTCTCACTAAAAAATTAAATTTTACACTAAAAATTAAATTTTCTCTAAAAATTCAATTTTTCACTAAATATTTAATTTTTCACTGAAAATTCTATTTTCCTAAAAACTTAATTTGTCACTAAAAATCAATTTTAAAGTTAAATTCTTTACTAAAAATTCAAATTTTTACCTAAATTTAAAATTTTCACTAAAAATTAAATTTTTCACTTCGAATCCAAAATTCAATAAGAATTGGATTTTTCAATAAAAATTAAAATTTTCAACTAAAAATTCAAATTTTCTCTAAAAATTAAAACTTTCACTTTAAATTAAACTTTGGCTAAATAATTAAATTTTTCACTAAATAAAATCCATTATTCACTAAATATTCAATTTTTACTAAAAATTCCATTTCACATTAAAAATATAAAAAAAAAATTATTTATATCACTAAAATTTAATTTTTCACTAAAAATTTAAATTTTCTCTAAAAATTACAATTTTCATTGAAATTTAAAAATTTTATAAAAAATGTAAATTTTCATTGAAAATTTAAAATTGAATAAAAAATTAAACTTTTCACTAATAATTTAAAATATCACTAAAGATCAATAAATCTTAAATTTTGGTTTATTAAACATATTAAATTTGAACAAAATTTCAATAGCAAATTTTTATTTTTGTTCCTTAATACCTCTTATTCTACATATTTTAACGATTATTCCATTCTTAAGCATTAAAATGAATTTTATAGCTACATTTATGAGTTACTCACCGACATCAATAAACTGACATGAATTTCATCTGCCAACATGGACGTTAAAAATATTTATTTTTCTGCAGAATTTCACATTTTGTGAACTGCCTGACTGGTCCGTTTACAGTCAGATCCATCATCAGTTGTCAAACGCACTCAACACGTCTACATAAATAAAACTTCGAGTGGTTGTTAAGTTTACAAACAACCAAAAAAAAAAAAAAGTTTAATTCAGATTGACAACAGACGACATGCGACGGAAGGTCCTAGGTTGTCCACATATTTTAACTTTACAACCACTGACACTTTTATGAACATGGTCACAATTAATTGAATACATAATGTGTTGTGTGTGAATTCATAATTTTTGGTACATAAAGTTTTATAATTTATACATTTTGGTATTTTATTAATTAAGTAATTAATTGCCTAAATTAAGTTTCTAAAAGTTTAACAAAATAAATAAATATTTGAATGTTTATTTTAATAGTTTTGTCTGTTTTCCATTTAAATCTGAATAAAATACAGAACGAAAAATGTCTTTTCAGTATGAAAATCTAATAACACATTCTAAGAAACAAATTTCAAAATATTTAATCAAATATGATTTGTACAGTACAAGAATATGCAATACTGAATTCCGAAAAATTTATTTTCTTTCGTCACAAAATGAAAACTAACTGTCTGAAAGTCAACTAAACGTTAGCTGATTTTGTTGAAAATATAAGTATATTATTAAAATGACTTTCCCTTGTTTGTTTTAATAGGTCTTATTAAATATGCAGGAATCTAAAGAAAGAAAAATTATGATAAGAGACAGTCAAAGATTGTGTGCGGATGTTTAGTTTAAATTCCAGTTTGTTTAAATTTATTTTACATATTTTATGTATTTTCTGAAATATATAAAAATACAAAATAAATTGTATGCCATATTAATCAGAGAGCATAAATCATTTTACAGCATCATTTGACAAGCCGAAATACTAAAATCAAGGGAACTTTATAAAGATAACAAAAAGTTGCTTTGAATTTTAGATACATTAATTTCAATTTATGAAATTCAATAAACAAACATAATTATTCTTATGTTCCGGATGTATGTAAACATTAAAATATGGTAGGTTCCATTTTTGAATAGCGTCAAGGAAAGTTACAAAATGAAATGTCGAGAGTAAATGAGAATCGTAGGGCTTTATGTTATTGAATTATAAAATGGTGACTATATTTTTGATGACTATTTAATACTAAAAAATATATAAATTTAAGTTTTCCTAAAATTATATTTAAATAAAATTCAAATTGAATAATTAAAAGTATGCTGCGGTAATTTATGATGAATTTTCTTTCATAACTGCATATTTTGCTTGTCATAAAACGAACAATTACAAGTTGTGCCCATTACAATGTTTACCTTAATATGGAAATTTTGTACTTTAAATTTAAAACCTATACAAAACAATAAAAACAAATGTAAATTAAACTAATTTTTGTCATTAAATCACATTGCAGAGAACCAAAAAATATAAATGTCATAATATATTTTTTCTTTATACAATTTCAATAAGTAGTTGGTCGTCTTTTTGTTATAAGGGGTCTATTTATTTTTTAATACCTCAAAAGCATAAATTTTTTGTGTGAACTTGGAATTGAAATGAACTCAACTTAACTTACAATAAATTAATGACCTTTTCTGCACATATTTCATGTTCTTGACCGTCCATCCTTTGGACTACTTAAAAATTCTTCAGACATGCACTGAACCCCAAAGATTTTGATATTTATTCAATGAACCCATATCAAATTTCTGAATCAATAGATCAATGCGTAAAGTATGTACTACACGATTAGGTGAACAGACGGTATTGCTTGGACAACAATAAAATCGTTATGCCTAAAGCCTTATATAATGTAGTCAATAAAATAAATATTAGTAGTTGTGATATACAAAAAAAAAAAATAAAAGTACTTAAATATTCCAAAAAAAAAGGACTGAACTGAACTGAATAGCAGCCATCGTAAACGATATTTGTTTAAAACTATTTCATTTTTGGAAACGAAACTATTATATAAAAATCAAAAATACGCTGTTAATATGGTTTTTAAAGTGTGGAAAGCAAAAAAAAAATGGATTTTATCAAAAAATGTTATAATTATACAGCACAACAACAACAAAAAAAAATACGCAATATAAATATGATTTTTCGATGGACTTTAAGATTCTAATCACGACCCCATTCTCAGTTTTTTCAAATTGCCTCTTCAGGGTTTTTCAAATGGGACGCTACAAAAGTAGATCGATAGCGACAGCAAACGACTTCATATTTCCTGCCGATCTTTTGGCATTTCTCTTCAGTAAGGTTTGCCATTTCATGATGGAAAGATATACGAGCCAACAACAAGTCGAAATTATTAAAATTTACTACTGAAATTCGGAGTCAGTGGCCTCAACGTTAAGAGCGCTACGTCCAATTTATGGTCGTCATAATCGTCCTAGCAGATTAACAATTGAGCGTCTAGTGGAAAAATTTGAATCCACAGGCACAGTACAAAATGTTCCCGTGCCAGTGAGACAAAGAAGTGCCCGTAGTGTCGAGAATATTGCTGCCGCTGAGGCTTCAGTTGAAGAAAGCACACATGTGTCTCTCACACGTCGTTCTCAAGCGTTGGGCATCTCTGTGACGTCCTTGTGGCGAAAAGATCTTGGCCTACATCCTTACAAAATCCAATTGACGCAAGAACTGAAGCCGCTTGACCACCAGAAGCGTCGTATGTTCGTGAATTGGGCTGAACAACAACTTGAAAATGATTCGGATTTTCATCGAAAAATCATCTTCAGCGATGAGGCTCATTTCTGGCTGAATGGCTTCGTCAATAAACAAAATATGCATTATTGGTCAGACAGCAATCCACACGTACTCCATGAGACATCATTGCATCCCGAAAAAATTACGGTTTGGTGCGGTTTATGGGCCGGCGGCGTCATTGGGCTGTACTTCTTCCGTGATGATCAAGACCGCCACGTTACTGTGAATGGGAATCGCTACCGTTCAATGATAACCGATTATTTTTGATATTGACTTGGAGGACATGTGGTTCCAACAGGACGGCGCCACAAGCCACACAGCGAATGCCACAATCAATTTATTGGAAACCAAGTTTAGAGAACGTGTTATCTCATGAAATGGTCCAGTCGATTGGCCGTCTTGGTCGTGCGATTTGACGCCGTTAGACTATTTCATGTGGGGCTACGTCAAGTCTATGGTCTATGCCAACAAGCCAGCGACGATTGATGAACTTCGTACGAATAACGAACGTGAAATTGCAGCAGTATCGGCCGATTTATGCTTGAAAACCGTCGAAAATTGGGTTCAGCGTCTGGACTTCTGCAAGCGTGCCCGTGTTGGCCAAGCAAAATAAATCGAGTTCCATACATAATGGTATCGAACGTACTTTTACTAATTGAATTTATTTTTGCTCACGTGTAATTATATTGTTCAGCAGAATCTGTCAAATTTACCATAAAAATGTTAGAATACCAACATAAAATTTTAATTGCATTTGAATAAACTATTTCTTGGCAATTTACTTGGTTAAAACTATGTTTCGAAACACAGAAAATGCTAATCAAATCTAAATACAACGTATGTTCGCCACACTCGTCTTAATTCGATAATTTATCGACTGACGAAGTTGGCAACGTTGTGCAGCATTTTCTACCTACGCCATCTTTTGCCATCGTTTGAACATATTGATGTTTAAAAACAAACAAAAAAAGAAATAGTATTTAAATAAATGTATTCTTGTAACATTCTTCTTGTATACGAAGTTGGCACTCGTTGAGCAGAATTTTCCATCTACGTCTCTTTTGTCGTCGTTTGAAGTATGTATAGGGTTATTTTAAACATACTGATGTTTGAAAACAAACAAAAAATTAATTCTTGTATATAAAGTTGACACTCGTTGATCGGCATTTTCTGTGTACGTGTCTTTTGTTATGCGTTGAGAAAACGTGTTCGCGTCGGTAATAATTTTGTTATTTGTAAATTAAATAAATATATAAATTGTGTTATAAAAAGTACTAATAGCAACAGAGTATAATATAGTGCAGTAAATAATTTCTGAAACTAATGTGAAAAAACCACAAATAAAAAAAATAATAATAATAGTTTGGCGCTACAGTCCTATTAGAACTTGGCCATTTTAAGCTGTGCGTGTTACATTTGTACTCAAAGTGGTGGGACCTACAGTTTATTGCCGAATCCGAACGGCGGGTGAGAGCGTTTCATAGGCAATGTTTTACTTTCGTAGGTTTGCCATTTACTGCCAAGAGGTAGCGCGGTATAGAAAAATGTTTCTATGAAAAGATGTTGTTAGCCCCAGTCCAGGCTTGAACCGGGGCTTTCGGCTCGCAGTCCAACGCACTAACCACTGAGCTACCGCGGCTAAAAATCAGTGTTTCGATTTTTAAACAGAATTTGGCATGTTTTTTTACAAAAGCCTCCGTGAATTCCTTGCCTACGCTATGTACTGTATTGAGACCAACTGCAATTGTATCAAATATAAAGCGAGCCTGGATCGTCTGGTTTAGCGTCTGCAGATGTACTTGCAGTTTTAAACCAATTATTTATTTATGCATTTAAAAATTTGTATATGAATTCTTTTATTATAATTTTCCACTGTGCATGTTTAAAGATTTTTAATAAAAATAAATAAAAAAAACAACACTTTATTTTTATTTTATTTTCAGAATTTTTTTCCAAAAATATTTAAGTAGTATGTTTCTATGCAAACATAGTACTTTTTGTACTGAAACAACTGATATGTTTCACTGGAAATATATTTATATTCAGGTCGTTCAAAATCATGTTTTAATTTGAACATATTTATGTTTGGGTTCAGGTATTTATTTTGTTTGGATGTAGTAATTATTATGGTTCCATTATATTATAATGTATAATAATGTAAGTCAGAGCTCATTACAACACTGTTCCAGCCTCAATACAACCCTGTTTACAAATGATTTATCAATCAATTATATACCTGTTAATGCCTGCAGAATTATTTTTGGGAGAGCCCTTTTTTTGCAGCGTGTACAAAAGAAATTATTTCAAAAACTGAAATCTGTAAAATATTAAAGTCCAAAATATGTAGAAAAACACCAGAATTTCCAGTAATAACTCAAAAACTTAAAGCAATCTGAAAAAAACTGAGTATGTGGTCGTGATTAGAATTTTGAAGTTCATCGGAAAATCACTTGAAGAACGTCCCTAGTAGAAATTTTGGTAGGGCCATGGTCATGAAGTGATCATGTCATTATTTGAGATGATCGGGACATGACGAGACCCATAATGTCCTTGTAACGCAGGACATGTCCTAAAACGAAATGTCCTAAAACGAAAAGTTGGATAAACCCATAATAATGGTTTTTAAGATGAAATTAAAAAAATAACTTAATACCATTATTCTTCAAAGCAGTATTAAAATTCTTAAATTATATTATAACATTTCTAACATTTTTCGATATGCCTAACATATAAAATATGTCCCAAACGTATTAAAAATACAAACATCGACATCTGTAATAGGACCAACATTGCGTGTTTACCATTTTGTTGGTCAGTCGAGCTGTTTTTCTGGCCTAAATATATTAAAACTCAAGAGTATGATATGGGATTTTCGTATAATGATGTCTGTGCTGACGATGTTTTCCGTACGAAACAAATATTTATTCTTCTACTACGCCAAATGTAAACATAGACGAAAAGAGTGGAATTATTGAATTCAAACATGAGATTTTTTTGTATACATGAGATTGTATAAACTGATAAGATATGGATTGTCTTTTAATACAGGTTGTACATCTAAAGTACTATAAACGAAATATACAAAATTTATACAAATTATCAAAAATATAAACTCTCCAAAAATCAAAAAACTTTTATTGCGAAAATTCCATAAACGCAAAACGACTAATCAGAACTGTCACTCTTTTTTTTTATTTTTATCTTCTTTTAGTTGTTTTTCTGTAGGTATTGTTTTCATTTGTTTAAAGTTTTTGTTCTGCTACTTTTTGATATGTTCTTCTCAAGTAACACCAGACTCTTAATGTAATTTTGCATCTTCACTCACTGATTTAAGAGTATTTTTTTCTTCATCATTTGAGGCGCTATATTTATTTTTAAGACGTTGGAATTTTTGGTTTGCTGCCTACTGCTTTCTGTTTGTTTTTAATTACTGAATTGTTTATAAAAAGAACAAATGACCATTGTCCTATTGTTTTCTTTTATTTCTTCTTTAGTGGCTGAAATAACATTGGCGGGTTTTTATCAAAGCAAAACCAAAAATTTAACAGGCGGATAATTGAAAAATGGTTTTAAGAAGTTGAAGCTTCAATTTTTTATATAAAAAAAACTACTTTTAGATATTTTTATAAATGGATTTTAATTTTAATTTTATTTTATACATTCATTTTATTACTTAAAAAATAAAATAAACATATCCATTTCATTTGTCAATAAAAATAACACTTACTAAAACTAACAAATCATTAACAATGAAAATCCATGGCTTAATTAAACGTTAATTAATATTATTATAAATAACATATACAACATTTAATTACTTTTTAATGTTGAAATATAAATAAATACATTAACCAAAATGGCTAAATAAAAATGCATAAATAAAAAAAATATCGTGCGTTGTGTATAAAAAAAAACATAAATTAATAAACAAATGAAAAACTTAATTAACCGAGTGTAAATATCAATTGTATGTTACATTTAGTAATTCGACACCAATTTTCACAATTTGAAAATATTTTGTTTTTATTTTTTACATTGTTAAATTTACAATTAACCGTATTTACTATTAGCATTGTTATGTTGAAGTAAAGGCAAGTAATACTTGAATTTTATTAAATTAAATTTTAAGTGAAAAGTTGAAATTATAATGCAAAATTAAATTTTTAATAAAAAATTACATTTTTAGTATATAATTTATTGAGGGTGAAAAATTAAATTTTTATTGAAAAACTCAATGAATGAAATGAATAATGAAAAAATGAATTTGAAATGAAAAAAAAATGTTTAGTGAAAAATTGAATTTTTAGTGAAAAATTGAATTTTTAGTGAAAAATTGAATTTTTACTGAATAATTGAATTATTAGTGAAAAATTGAATTTTTAGTGAAAAATTGAATTTTTAGTGAAAAATTGAATTTTTACTGAATAATTGAATTATTAGTGAAAAATTTAATTTTTAGTGAAAAATTGAATTTTCAGTGAAAAATTGAATTTTTATTGAAAAATTGATTTTTTTTAGTGAAAAATTGATTTTTTTAGTGAAAAATTTAATTTTTAGTGAAAAATTGAATTTTTAGTGAAAAATTGAATTTTTAGTGAAAAATTGAATTTTTACTGAATAATTGAATTTTTAGTGAAAAATTGGATTTTTAGTGAAAAATTTAATTTTTAGTGAAAAATTGAATTTTCAGTGAAAAATTGAATTTTTATTGAAAAATTTGAATTTTTAGTGAAAAATTGAATTTTTAGTGAAAAATTTAAATTTTATAGAAAAATTGAATTTTTAGTGAAAAATTGAATTTTTAGTGAAAAATTGAATTTTTAGTGAAAAATTGAATTTTTAGTGAAAAATTGAATTTTTAGTGAAAAATTGAATTTTTAGTGAAAAATTGAATTTTTAGTGAAAAATTGAATTTTTAGTGAGAAATTGAATTTTTAGTGAAAATTTTAATTTTGAGTGAGAATTTAAATTTTTAGTGAGAAATTGAATTTTTAGTGAAAAATTGAATTTTTAGTGAAAAATTGAATATTTAGTGAAAAATTGAATTTTTAGTGAAAAATTGAATTTTTAGTGAAAAATTTAATTTTTAGTGAAAAATTTAATTTTTAGTGAAAAATTGAATTTTTAGTGAAAAATTGAATTTTTAGTGAAAAATTGAATTTTTAGTGAAAAATTGAATTTTTAGTGAAAAATTGAATTTTTAGTGAAAAATTGAATTTTTGAGTGAAAAATTGAATTTTTAACGAAAAATTTAATTTTTAGTAAAATATTAAATTATTTGTGTTAAAAAATTAGAATTTTCAATAAAATCTTATTTTAGGCAAAAAATTAAATTTACAGTTCAAATTTTATTTCTACCAAAAATATAAATTTCTCACTAAAAATTAAGTTTTAAATTATCTGAAATTTTCAAATAGATGTACAGCTTTTCATTGTTAATTCTTCCTACCACAATAACGACAATAAAAAAATTAAATCTCTAAATTATTTAAATTCCTGCAATAATAAACATAGTAAAAAGAATGAGGTTGTTTAAATAAAGTCAATATTACTGCACAGCATGACGCACTGCCAGCATTTGAATAAAAATAGCATTTTGTTGCAAAAATCACAAAACTCGCACACACAAAGACTACATTTCTTTGGTTTACTTTGACATTGCATGAAATATTGCATAAAATTACGAAATTATTAATATATTAAATGTTTTCTGGAAGCATTGCCAATTTAATAAGTGTAACCAGATACTTTGTGGTACGCTAGCAAAAAGTTGAAACTTTATTTTGTATTTTATTCAATTACCTCAAGCGAAATGGAATTCTTCGATTATCGTGGATTTAAGGTTAAGCGTTCTCGTATACGTAATACCTGAGTAAGTAATAAATTTAACGCATACTCTTTGTGATGTTGTCGTAATAAGTGAACGACCACAAAATACTGACAGGTGCCTGGACATCAGGGTTTATGTACGAAGAACAAATGTTTAAGAGTATCCAATAATTATGGGAATTGTGTCTATTTTTTTAACGAGATATGAAATAAAATCCCAGAAATTGTTTAAATTATTGGAAATAAATGTTCTAGTACATAACATATTTTGGAATAAAACAATACGTTATATTATTTAGCAAGAATATACACTAAATTAATGATTTATATTTAATGTTGTTTCTAAAATGCATTATGACCTTTGTTGAAATTTCCCAACGCGATTTTTGCCATGGACTTCACTTACATCAATTATATATTATTCGCTGGTGCCGATTTTGACCACATACTCAGTTTTTTCCTTTTACTTAACGTTTTTAGATAATTTTTATCGTATTTAGAAACAGTTTTAACTCACTATTTGGAATAATAAAATATAGTACTCTGGAAACAATGTTTTTGGAAAAAAAAATTAAACTCAATTTTTCATCTAATTGGCAAATCTAATTTTGTAAACTTATGAATGCTAATATTACAATACCTTATTAAGATAATTGAAAATTGTTGACTTTTTTTTTTAATATATATATTTTAAAAAAATATTTTTTATGATTTGTTAATTTTTTATTTAATTCCTTAACTTTTTTACAATTTGCACTATTTATATAATCAATATTCACCAAAAATAATTATCTGTAATATTTAAAGAGAGATTATATTCAGTTTTTTTTCCTATTACGTAGCCTTGGGTAAAGCCTGGGGTAAAGTGGGACACGTTTTGATTTTCTTCCAAAAAAGTTCATTTTAACAATTTTTGAATTCTTTGGATAGGTCTATTCCATAGAATAATTTATGATCTAACTTTTTGCATTAACAGAATACCATTTTTAAGCCTTTAAATTGATTTTTGAGCGAATTTACAAAACAGCTCAATTTCGGACTTTTTGAAAAATGTTGGGTTAAAATGGGAAATTTTACAATTTTTACCATAATGCTATTTATAATAATGTTGGGGTAAAGTGGGAAATTTCACAAGGTTATTTTAGTCTTCTTTTTCACGTTTTGTCTTCTTCATAACAAAGTCAAGTATTCAAAGTAAAATTTGTTACATTTAACTTAGAATACCTGACATTGTTATGAAAAAGACAAAACATGACAAAGAAAGACTAAAATAACCTTGTGAAATTTCCCACTTTACCCCAACATTATTCAAAAAGTACGAAAGGTAACAATAAAGGAATGGTAATGCAAGAAAAAATATGAAGAAAAAAGTTTCAATTTATAAACATATTCCACAGAATAACACATGATCTAACTTTATGCATTAACAGAATACCATTTTTAAGCCTTTTAATTGATTTTTGAGCGAATTTTCAAAACAGCTCAATTTCGAACTTTTTGAAAAATGTTGGGGTAAAGTGGGAAATTTTACAATTTTTACCAAAATGCTTTTTAGTCATTCTTTGTCACGTTTTGTCTTCTTCATAACAAAGTCAAGTATTCAAAGTAATGTTTGTTACACTTAACTTAGAATACCTGACATTGTTATGAAAAAAACAAAACATGAAAAAGAAATATTAAAATTACATTGTGAAATTTCCCACATTACCCCAACATTTTTCAAAAAATTCGAAAGGTAACAATAAAGTAATGGTAATGCAAAAAAAAATATGAAGAAAAAAGTTTCAATTCATAAGATATGTTGAGAAAAACAAAATAAGAATGATACATTTACTAGGTGTAGCGTTACTGGTCGTCAAGTTTGAAAGTTTCAAGTACACAGGCCATTTGCAGATCACTGAATTGTTAAAATTTAAATTCTTCGGAATTTAATTCAAACAAATAGTACAAAATTCTTCTTCTGATGAAGCTGAAGAATATTTATCGATTCTTTTTGCACCTGTTAAAGGTTCGCGGCTTTCTTTTTCAATTTAGTTCTTATCTCTGGTGAAGTAAAAATTCATTCATTCAAATAATTCATATAACAGTAGGTATATATTTTCACTAAAATTACAATAAATATTACTTAAATTACGTTTCCCACATTACCCCAGAAACTGTTTCCTACTTTAACCCAATATCACAATTTGAACATAAGCAATGTTAAATAATTTGCAAAACCTTTTGTATTTCAAAAGATATATACTATGTGATTATGTTATGCATACTTAAATGATTAATTAAAAACGATAAAAAAATCGCACTTTTTAATAGCAAACAACATCACTCTAAAAAACTTTCAAAAATATTTTTTTTCACTTATTACAGAAAAAAAAATGTTTATCATATTGTTGAATTCCGTTCTTCAAACCATGATTTATTGTATTGAAGAATTATTCATAATATTAATGACTACCAACATCTATGTTATGAATGCGTTCATAAATATGATGAACGTTTGGTAACTGTCGAAAAATTGTTCTTCAATAAGATGAACCGTATGTGAAGAATACGTTGCATCATATTAATGAACAAAAACATAAAATACAACATATATATACTTCATATTGAGAGAAACTCATAAACCAAATTTCAGTAAAAATATTTTATTTTCGTTCATTGTTTGCCATACTTCTCAGTTCTCAAATAGTTCTTGTATGTTATTTCTTATATCATGTTTGCTGGACATGCATAAATTTAGTAAAATGTTTTCTAATATATTTATTTTATAATTACAACTTATTATTTAGAAAAAAGTTATATATGGGCCATTCCACACCAAATCGATCAGCGGTTGGAACTCACCTTCTTCGATTTGGCAGCTGATAAAGGGTATCGAGACATGCACTAAACAATTATTTTTTATTTTTTCCGACCACTTCCAGAGATACAGTGGCTCAAAGTTGGAAAAAAAGTGCCAAAAATCACTTTTGTACTGTAGTTCATATTTAAATATCTCTTGAACTAGAAATGCTAGAAACTCCGTTAATGGCTCATTTTAAAGCTAATAGAGTAACATGTGGCCCGTGGTCATTATCCTTGCACTTCAAAATTGTGGTCCTTAAAAAGGACCCTTTTTAAAATTCTGAACAAAATCTTAAATTTTCGTCAATTTATTGTTAATGTTCATGCAAAATTTCAAGATGGTATTTTGATGGCATCATATTTTAAAAAATTATTTTCTAAATTTTATCAATATTTTTTGTATTAAAAAAATATATATTTTTTTCAAAATTAAAATTTGCAACAGTTCTTCAATGTATTTGTAACTCTAATTTCGAAAATGGCGTCTGTTTCATCAAATTATCTCTAGTTTTTGAAATATATACCATTTTTCGAAAATCGTAAAAACTATATGCCAAAATCAATATCTCAAAAACTAGATTGAATATGATAATATTGACTTCATTTTAGAAATCAGAGTTCAGGAATTATTACAACTTTTAGTGTAGAAAAAAAAATTTTTTTTTCTATAAAAAAAAAAAAAAAAAATAATTTAGAAAATAATTTTTTAAAATATGATGCCATCGAAATACCATCTTGAAATTTTGTATGAGTATTTATTATAAATTGACGAAAACTTAGTATTTTTTTCAGAATTTTAAAAAGGGTTCTTTTTAAGGACATCAATTTTGAAGTGCAAGGATAATGACCACGGGCCAAGCTTGTTCTATTAGCTTTAAAACGATCCATTAACGGAGTTTCTAGCATTTCTAGTTCAAGAGATATTTAAATATGAACAACAGTACAAAAGTGATTTTTGGCACTTTTTTTCCAAATTTGAGCCACTGTATCTCTGGAAGTAATGGTCGGAAAAAATAAAATTGTTTAGTGCATGTCTCGATACCCTTTATCAGTTGCCAAAAGTTCATTAAGATCGAAAAGGTAAAATCTCAAATTTGACTTTTTTTGGTCGATTTGGTGTGGAATGGCCCATATATAAAAAATGTTGGTACAAAACACCCAATTTGTACCGACTGGACCTTGAGAACGTTAAGACAATATCTTATAAAATATATTAAAAAAAAAAATTTTGAAGAAAAAAAAATTTCTTGAAAAAATTATATATTGAAAAAATTATTTTTTGAAAAAATTATATTTTGAAAAAATTAAATTTTGAAAACAAAATTTTTTCTAATATTTTTTTTCAAAATTTTTTTTTGGATAAATAATTTTTTATAACAATTTTTTTTCTAAACAATTTTTTTCAATTATTTTGTAAAGAAAATTATTACATCAACAATTTATTTAGATATTTTCTAAAAAAAAAATTTTTTTGTTGAAAAAAAATATTATGATCAATAATACGATTCAAATTCATTTTATTGAATATAATTTTATGAACAGTGTTATCAATATGATGAATCTGGTAGTTGGTGAAAAAATTCATAATATTTATCAATAAATTCATCATATTGATGATTTTTTTTTGTGTACTCTTAAAAAGCAATAAACGGGTATAAATTAGATTATAATCATGGATGAAAAAATTGATGCCTATTAAATCCAAAAATTGCAATTTCTAAGTCAAAAAATTGCAATTTCTCCAAGTCTCACTTTACCCCAGACTCTCATAGTTATCTAGTATTTTTTTTTTTTTTTTTTGAGTATAATAATATAGTTTTTGTTCGAGATATTAAAAGTATGAACAAAAATAAATCATAATACCAACACCGAAATAAAAACTGAATTCGTATCTTGCAACTAATATACAAAAACGTTTCTTTATAAAAAATAAAAATAATCAGCCTAACCAATAAACGAAATAAAGTCGACTCTAAAGATAGTATCAGCTTTTTCGACAATTTTCTCTAATATTTATTTGTCAAAAAGCTGATACTTTCTATAAAGTCGACATTACTTCGTTTATTAGTTAGGCTGAATATATATAAAACAAACACGGAAACGAAAACGGCAACGAGGAATCTTTAATCCAAATCTTTAATCCAAAACGATATTCATTTGGGTTGCAATCATTGATTTTTAAGTGGAATTCTTGGAGTATTAAATATTTTTAAATGAAGCCCTTGTGGGGTTTAATTTATATTGAAAGGACTCAAACTTCAGTAAATATGAAAATTATAGTTTCAAGTCACATTATTTCTCACGATATAAAAATCAATTAAAAAATCGTTTAACCGATTTTAAAGAACACAACATTTTCAAAAAACAAATTTCGAAGTGCTTTTGAAAATTGAATTTTAAAATTAGGAATTTCATATTTGAGGCAAAGAGAAGTTTATTTGATATAAAATTCTGGGGTATAAGAATTTTTTTCATATATAAATGTTCGTCTTTCGTTTTCATATTTTGGGACTGGCACCGCAAAATGACGACCGCTTTTGCAATATTTTAAAGTAAAAACCACACATAATGAAATGTCAAAAAAGATTGAATAAATAAATACAAGAAAAACCAAAAAAATCAACTAGGGTTGTGCGTAATATCAGACACAGCTTGCATAAATGTTGTAATGAATATAATACCTTATACAATTTCAGACACTAAGTGCGCCGTCGGAGGTCCTGCGGATATTAAAGCTGCCGGTTGGTTTATTAAAGCCAACTTTGACTTTGATAGGGTTAATACACGGCTATGTTTTTTTTAATGCATAATTTTTAAATGTATCTGTCTTTCGGGTTTGTATAATTTTTAATGCAATGTTTTCATATATCCTGCATCAACATGAGTTATGTGCGCGACTGGCAGACCGACATACAGATGTCTGTATACAAGTCGAGGCAAATGCTTTTTCCTTCATTATTTTGCTCATTTCCTTCCATGCCGTGCATGAGTTTCCGGCTAGCAACGGCTTAAATTTATTATGTTTGAGAGTGTGTTTGTGTTAAAGAGGGGGACCATATCACATGCGATGCTTTGGTTTAATGACTTGACTTCCCATATGTTGTGGGGCAAAAAACCAAAAAAAAAAAACGAAGAAAAGAAGACAGAGTCAAGTAGCGCGACATTTATTTGACAGCCACCGCTTTGGATGCGATGCAGCTTACGTGCGACCATGATTAATTGCGATAAAATATTTGTGAAATGTTGCCGCTTAAGAGGTTATTTAATTTTTTTTATTTTTTTGTTTGTTGTTATTGTGAATTGAAGACTTTAAGTGGAGGTTGCAATTATTGAAAAAAAAATATAAAAAAAAGAAAATTAAATTTATGATTATTCAAAAACGTTATTACAAAAATACAACAATTCCTTAATGGTTATGTGTAGCATGTTCCAGCTTTTGATAGAATTTCACATAAATATTCCTTTCATAATTCGAAATCTCAATACAAAAATTATTTTTCAAATATATTTAAATTATTTCTTTGACTTGAAGGATTTCAATTCATTAAACAATTATTTTTGATTTTTAGATTTTAGAAACTGAGTATGCTCTAAGAATAAGCATACTTTAAATGTGAAGTAATGTTTAGGGGCATTCGTATTTGTATTGAAAATTTATTGTATAAAAAAGTACCAAAATTAAGTTCTCCCCTAGTGGAAATTTGCCCGATGCGCCATCGGGAAATGATCGGGGTTTCGTCAGGTAACCCCTATTAGAGCAAATATAATCATTGCCTTGTCATGCCATTATCATGTTCACCATAGCAGGGTTTACATTATCTAAACAGCCAATGGTCCCGATCAAATCTACATTAGTTGTTCCTCATAAAGAAATTTTCATGGGGCAATGATCAGGTTTCAATGAGGTATGATATTTTATTTCATCGGGTATTTGTAGTGCTTTCGTATGCTCATGTTTTAACAAAGCAATGGTCAGATAAATAATGATATGGGGAATTACCCGATCAGTACATGATCATTGCCTGAGCTGAGTACATGATCAGGACACTGCGTTACAAGGACATCGTGGGCCTCGTCATATCCCGATCATCTCAAATAATGACATGATCAGTTCATGAGCATGGCCCTACCAAAATTTCTACTAGGGTCAGGGAATATTTTAAAACGTGGATCAATTACACTACACAACAGCCATTCTGCGCCACAGTCAAAATATGGTTCCGAAAATATGATTTAGTAATGTTTCTTTGGATAGGTTTACAAAATATGAGCCAATAACTTTTGAACCGAGCTTTCATAAAGGTGGTCGCATATATTTGCAAATATCTCGCGTTCTAAATAACACATATGATCAAATGTTATATAGAATGAAAGATAATTGAATATCAAATAAATATTTCTTAGAACATTTTTAAATTGATTCATTAGTTTAAGAGAACTCGAAAGAAGAAATTTAAAAAACCTTTTTTTTCAACAAAAATTTAAGAAAAAATTAATATAAAAAAAAGGAAAAAAAATCGAGAAAGTAGGATGACAAATTTTAATTTTTCAAAATTAGTTCACACTCCGTCAAAGAAATTGAGCTATAAATTATAAAAATATATGTTTAACATTTGAGGATAAAAAAAGTTATGTAAAAGCAATATAATTGAGTGCTATACAAATAGGCATAAAAATAAAAAATAAAAAATGTGAGCGGATCACGATTATTTTTTGAGCATCTATTGATAGATGATTTTTTGTAATTAATTTTAAATTTTATAACTTTATCTTTAATACTTAACGAGATATGTGATCCTAAATAGTAAAACCATATTTCGTAGTGGATGTAGTAGATTACGTTGACTAAATCGACTCATTTTCGAACTTCGAATTACTATTCTACTAAAATACATTAAAAAATAAATTTTACATCATTCGGAATAGCAGTTTTAAAGTTATCGTGTATAGGCGGACAGACAGACGGTCATATCTAAATCGACTCGGAAAGTGATGTTGACCAAGAAAATGTATAATTTTCATACCAGGCACGCCTACTAAGAGGCGCTAAAATATTTTCACATATATTTTATAACTTGTAGCCCATGGGTATGTTTTATTTTTTTAGTTAACACCAAATTGTAATGCATTCACATGATTTTTTCTGTTCTCAAAACATATCCATAGATTTCGTTTATTTTTACATCATTTTCTTTAAAAATGTACTGGCTAATTTCGCAATATTACAAACTGTGCATCATCTTGCGCTTTCAATTTTTTGCCATTTTTTAAATGCATTTTTTAAAAAAATTTTAGTCGACAAAATTTACATTTTTCGAGTTCTTCTATAGAGTTTTCTTAAATCAGTAAACCAATTCCAAACTATTGTAAGAAATGTTTTTTTGAATATTTAATTATCTTTCATTCGATATAACAATTGAGTTTATGGGTTTTATTAAACGCGAGATATTTACAAATATATGTGACCATCTTTTTGAAAGCTCAGTACAAAAGTTATTTACCGAAATATCGTAATCATATCCGTAGAAAATTTTTTAATTCATATTTTTAAATTATGCGAGTCATTTCCAATAATACAAAAATAATGGAATTTACTGCGCAAACTTTTTTTCTCATTTTGTTGTGTAGTGTTAGAAAAAAGTTAGTATTTTTGAAAGTTTGTTTAGACTATGATCTTCATAACCATATATCAATAAATCCAAAATAATAAAAAATCTCTTAAAAAAATAAACATTTAGTTTAGAACCAATTATCTTAAAAACGTATTGGAATATTAGTATTCGTTGGTATATTAAAATTAGTCTAGACAAACAAAATAAAAATTGTGTTACAGTTTTTTTGTTTATTTTACCACAGAACTATATATTTCTTCTAAGTACGGTTTAAAATTACTATTACAATTTTCTCAAAAACATTACGGAATAGGAAAAAACTCAGTATACAGTTAAAAGCATCAACGAATTATGCAGAACTGATATAGGGATGTTGATAGGATAAATCGTGTTGGGTAGTGTTATTAAATGTATAACACTGTGTTAAAAAAAATCAAAATTGAATCAAAAATCAATCATTAAAAATATACAAAAGTTGAACATCTTCATGTTGGGACAATTTCTGAGTATGAATATGAAAGAACTTTTCCGCTATCAATTCTTTTACGGCTGTTTTTTGCATTTTAAATATACAAATATCATAAAATTTTAATTAAAAACTTTTAATTGATCAATTAAAACTCTCATATATAGTAGCATTCCAAACTGGATTAAAACCTTAAATGAATTGATATTGAAAAACCGTTTGTAATTCATAATAAGAGCGATCTCAGCTACCAAATGCGTCAACTTTTATTCAAATGTGCCACAAAAAATATTATATTTTTACATATGAAATGTGATACACAGAAAAATATATGTGTAAATACAACAAAAAAAAAAAATTATCAATTCATTTTTAATTGTTTCATCGTCGATACGACATTTAATTGTATTTATTAAATATTTAATTATAAATATTAAACATAATTATTAAATATTTAATAAATGAACAAAAATGAACGGAAATTAACACACCCGATGAAAAAAATGGTTCTAATTATTTAATTTTATTTTATTTATACATATTGTTTATTTTTATATTTTTATATTTTTTATTTCACTACTTTTTTTGTTCGAAGTTTGAAAAACCAGTAGAGCTATATTTAATGAAAGAGAAATGTTAAACAAAAACCAGTAAAAAAAGTTAGGTCACATCCCTAGTAGACATTTTGGTAGGGCCATTGTCATGAAGTGATCATGTTATTATTTGAGATGATCGGGATATGACGAGGCCCATAATGTCCTTGTAACGCAGTGTCCTAATCATGTACTGACCTCAGGCCATGATCAAGTACTGATCGGGCAATTCCCCATTTTATTATTTACCCGACAATCGCCTTGTCAGAGCCCGAGCATAATACGGTTTCTCTCATTAAATTTCGATCATTGTCTGATGCTAATATCGTTATGAGGAACAAATAATGTAGCTATGATCGGAACTGTTTAGATAATGTAAACCCTGCTATGGTAAGCATGATAAGGGCATGCAAAGGCAATGATCATGTTTTTTCTAATAGAGCTTACTCAACGAAAACGCGATCATTTCCCGAATGCGCATCGGGCAAATTTCTACTAGGGATGGGAAATGTTGAAGTAGAAAAATTGTGATAGTTGGTGTGATGAAGTTAGTAAGAATTATGAAAGTTATAGTTTTTCTAAGTCGACAACATGGATAGAAAAGATTTGTTTAAATATGTTTGAATGTAATTAAAAAATAATACGAATTCACCTTACATATACTACGAGTAAAGTATAATTAAATTATGGTTCCGATGGTAATAACATATTACTATGTGTAAACATTTTATATATTCCCCAGCAGAATCTATCAAACTTATAATAAATATGTTATAATACCAACATAAAATTTTAATTGCATTTAAATATACTATTTCTTGGCAGTTTACTTGGTTATAACTATGTTTCAAAACAAACAGAAAATGCTATTCAAATCTAATTATAACGTATTTTCGCAACGCTCGTCTTCATTCGATTAGTTATCGACAGACGAAGTTAACAACGTTGCGCAGCATTTTCTACCTACGCCATCTTTTACCATCGTTTGATCATATTGATGCTTAAAAATAAACAAAAAAAAATTGGATTCAAATAAATGTAATCTTCCAGCATCCTCTTGTATACGAAGTTGAGTAGAATTTTCTATCTACGTCTATTTTGTCATCATTTGTAGTATGTATTGGTCCTTTTAAACATACTTATGTTTGAAAAGAAACAAAAAATGAAATTAGATGTAAATAAAAGTATTCTTACAATGTTCTTCTTGTATACGAAGTTTACACTCGGTGACCGTCATTTTTTGCATACGTGTCTTTTGATGTTTGTTGAGAAAACGTATTCGTATCGGTAATACGATGTCATTTAATTTAAAAATATACAAATTGTGGTACAAAAAGTACAAATAGTAACAAATAATATCATTTAATAGTGCAGTATATAACTTAATTGTTCCTAAATGTTTTTCTAAAAATATTATGAAAAGCCGGCATGGATATTTCATCAAAAAAAAAAAAAACACAACTGAAAAATCAGTGCTTCTATTTGCAAACAGAATTCGGCATGGTTTTTTACAACAGGCTCCGCGAATTCCTTGCCAACGCTATGTGCTGTACTGAGACATGTACTTGCAGTTTTAATTCAATTATTTATTTATGCATTTAAAAATTTGTATATGAATTCAAATATTATTAATTCCCACTGTGAATGTTTAATGATTTTTAAAAAAAATTAATAAAAAAAAACAATATTTTAATTTTATTTTATTTTCAGGATTCCTTTTATTTATAATTATTTTGTTTGGATGTAGTAATTATTATGTTTCTATTAGAACATACACCATTTTAAGGGGCAACATCAAAATGTTTCCGTGATATCATAATGTAAATCAGTAGCTCGTTTCTGTATTTGTTTTCGATCGTAGTTGTCGACTACTATTGTCGATTTGACGTCATAATGACGTCATTTTCATTTTGAATGTTTCTGTAAAATATTGAACGTTTGAATCGTTTCATTTTGACATGTTCCAATTTCACTTTAGTAGGAATTTACTCACATCACTGTTTCTACAAATAAATCGAATCGTTTTGAAACGATTGTATTTCTCACTAGCTTTTGACTTGGTGAGAAGCCTCTCGACTTTAAAAATGGTTGATATTTGGTTGGAAAATACAATATTTTTTGAATTTTCATAAACTAAAGCGCAGAGATATGGCTTAAAAAGCTGATGCAGCAAACACAGAAAAGAGCACAGAAAAGGACACAGAAAAGAACACTGTGTTGTTGGGAGACAGTTGCAAGTGAATTGAATGCCATTTGAATCGTTTCCATAAATGACGAGACTTTTACATATAATTTGCAGCATCTTTGGTTAGCAGAAATAACTTCATCGCGAATCGGAAATAAGAAATGCGCCCGCCCGACGCCTCTTAAAACATATTGAATACGAATTCAATTGCGTATTGTTTTATACATAATTTGCTTTAAATATTTGTAAATATTGAAAACACAGATGTCAATTGTTCAAATTTCACATGTTTATTTTCGATTTTTGTGCCAGTTTCAAATCAGACCGTTTTTAAACGATTACTTCGTACAGAAACAGTAAATATCGCACAATCGGCAATAATGGAACGAAATCGACAATTTGTCGAATATGTTACAGAAACGAACTACAGAGCTTATTACAATACAGTTTAAGACTCAAGACAACCCTCCCAGTATGTCATTCGTATCGATATCGTTACGAGATCATTGCGAGTAGATGGAGAAATCACACGATATCGGACCCGTTCTCGTAACGATATCGAGCGTCAAATTGGACCTAGATGGTAGGTAGATATCGGAACGTTCTGGCGGAATTTTCTCGATACGAGAAATTTTTCGAAATCGGAACGATATCGAAGAAAAAATGAACAAAGTTCGAAATTTCTGCGAAAGATATTGCGATATCGATTTGATAAATATTTAAATATCGTATCTTGTCAAAGACTTTGAACGTACGAAATTGTTTAAAAATTAGAATCGAGAATGCAACGAGATCGAACTTTTTTATCGAAGTTATTCGAGAAAGCTTCGAGGTATCAAAGGTCTTCGAGACATGGCAGACTGGGCTGTTTACAAATGATTTATCAGGCAATTGTATATTATGTTTACATAAAATTTCAAACATATATGTTAATGCCTGCAAAATTATGTTTAGGAGAGCCATTTTTTTGGAGCGTGTATAAATACCCTACAAAAATATAATAATAAGTGCGGTTACCAAAGTGGTGCATAGGTCGCAAGGGTTTACAAATACTGAAAATAACTGCAAACTTTGCAATCGTTGAAGAATTTCCTTTTATTTATACCCATGTGTACAAATGGGTAGGTGTACCGAATTTCGGCAACCATAAGTCAGTTTATGGGAAAACATTATATTCATATATATGAGCATGAAGCCAAAAATACCAAAAAAGTTTATTTAAGCCGATGTAGATGTAAGTTTTATTTTAGGTATTTGAACATAAGTGGTTGGTACGCAGGTCACAATGGGCCGATAATGTCAATTTTCTGAAGATTATATATATAACTAGCTGGACCCGTGCACAGCTACGCCCGTGCTATGTTTTTGTAATTGCAAAACTATATCTTTTATAAAGTGTGAATACATTTACGCCTCTTTTTCCCTTTCTAGTGCAAACCTAGTCACTATTTTTTCCGCCCACATTGAACGTCTTGCCATGCCCATTTTCCAATCCCGCTTACATTCTACTTTACTATTAAACATTTTAAATTGATCCTCCGTTTCGATTTGTACAACTCTGGTCAGGAGTTAACATTTTTAAAATTTGGAAGGTGCCACGCCCCATTGTCCCATTCCGTCCACATTCTAAGTGACTATTACAATGTTTAATATAATCTTCTGTTTCGATTTTTATAACTCTGCTCTTAGTAAGTAAAGAGTTATAGAAATTTTAAAGTTTTGGTTATATGAGAGATGCCACGCCCCGTTGTGCAAACCCGCCCATATTCTACGTGACGATTGGAGTTTTAAATATGTACATTTGTTTTCACTATTATAACTCAATTCTTAGTATGTCAGGAGTTATAGCAATTTTAAAGTTTTAGCTATATGGGAGGTGCCACGCCCTTTAATCCAATCCCGCTCACATTCTACGTGACGATTGGAGTATGTAATATAAACCTAAGTTTCGATCTATATAAATCTAATTTTAGTAAGTAAGGAGTTACAACATTTTTATAGTTTTAGTCATATGGAAAGGGACACGCTCTTTTGTCCAATTCAGCCCACATTTGTAAAAAAGATAAAGAACTACAATATACGTCACTGAGCCAAATTTCATGACTGTGCATATCTAATATTACACCGATAGTTTTAATAAAAATTTCAATTTTGCCACGCCCATTTGTGTACCTTAGGAGACGAATTTCAAAAAATCCCTTCGTAGTGCTTACAAACGTCAAGAGATGAACACTCTGCCCAAATTTCATAGTCCTAGGGTCAAATTTAGATATTTTTGATTTTCCGGCTTTTCCCAACTTTTTTTTTTTCCTAAACCACTCTTGCATTGACACGAACAAAATACAAAAGGAATTAGACAAATCCGTTAGTTCGTTCTCTCGTGATGCTCTGGCAAACACAGGACATTTCATTTTTATATATATAGATTGATCTAGCTTTTGTAGTTTTCCTGTAATCGTGATTTCAAATGACAGTCGGACAGACGAACGGACATCACTAAATAGACTCAGATCATGCTGATCAAGAATATATATATACTTTTCCATACCGGATATGCATTCTTCTGGATGTTTCAAAACGGCGTACCAAACTGAATATACCCTTTCACTCTTAGTGTAGGGTATAATAAGAGACAAGTATATCAAAGTCATGATATGTGCACTATGTACCGAAAAACGAACCGAATACGCAATCACGCGTTGCGATGAACCAATGTAAAATAAGATCGGTACAACAGTACATGTAATACTATGTAGTGAATTTAAAACTTTGTGTGGCTGTAAAACTGTGTATGTCCCCTGAAACTTTCGGTTGATGTATATACTATATATTCATATATTTTAGCATAATTCCCAGTATACCAAACTGTTTCGATATCGCAACGAAAATGTTGCTAAATTTGGAAAAAAATTTCCGATATCGATGCCATTTCTCGCAATGATAATATAGGAAAATTCCTACCAAAACGGTCGGCCGATATCTAACCGAAATAATGAAGTTTTCTCGTTACGAGAATTATTTCAGAATCGAACCGTTCTAATTCTTGCGGACACTGACATTACTTGAACGCAAAAGGTTTCAACTGTACGGATCCATCAGACAAAATCAGGCATGTACCTGAAAGGAGGTACAACTGAATACAAAACTCATTAAAAATTAGTTTCGATATAATAACGAGATCTATTTTTTTTCTCGAAGCCACTTCGAGAATTGTTCGATAAACTGGAGGCTCCGAGTCATGGTATACTGGGTTAATTTATATTGTAAAATTGTATATCCAATTAATTAAATCTACAAAATTCATTATTTTGTATCAATTAACTGCAGTTTCTATCTTTACGTTCACTATTATTAAATCTGGACTGGTAGCCCCAGTCCAGATTTACACATGAGATCGTGTGGCTCACAGTCCAACGTACTGACCTCTGAGTAAAATAACATAATTTTGAATTGTATCCTAAACAAAATTTCGGGCTGTTTTTAGAAATCAGGCATATATCCGGCAACACACATATTTATAAATGGAAAGTTGAATTGAGGATAAGATTATCAGATTTTGTAGAATTTTGAGTATAACTGGTTCAGATTTGATAAGAATTGGTTCGTTAGTTTCGCAGTATCATTTTTTATTAGTAATATTTTAGTAGCAGTTAAGACAACTTTCTTTTATAGATAACATTTAAAAGTTAACTTAAAACCATCGTTAAGACATTATTTGTCAATTTTAGTATTTATAATTTGGGTATTTATATTTGGGTATTTATAATTATCATAAGAACTAAATGCTAGATTTTTCTATGCAATCTTAAATTTTACAATTTGAAAGAATATCTATGAAAATCACGATTTACTTCAAATATTTTGTATTATTTTTTTAACTCAAAATCATAACACATTACAATACAAACTGACACTCGATACTCGAACATCTATGGTACATAATTCAAAATAAGTTTCGTTGAAATATCTATTCTTGGTCGGTCTCCTTAGAATTCAGCATCTGAAACCAATCCTTTATTATACTGCCCACATAGTACCTACTACTCACTCACTCACTCATTGCCCTATTGTACGTATATAGTTCTCGTAAGTGATTTTGAAGATGTTGCTCATGATGACGACTTTGACTTGACTGTAGTTATCGAGACTGCTGTTGAGGCTGATGCTGATGCTTGCCATGCCAATAAGGATATCTACGGTTTGTCCCAGCATCTGAGATACGTACGCTGGTTATGCGGAATATGCAGTAATTGTTCATATTTATTATGCATTGCATGCATCAGTGAGTCTTTTATAATATTTGCATTTATTGTGAAAGTGCTGAGATTTGCAGGCTCTGCTACGCTTTATAACCCAATGGACTGATGGAGATACGAACGATGGACGAATGGTCGTTGGATATTTTGTCAGTTCACATTGACAAAGTAGACATATTCGATTATAATGCGAAAATGCTTTTAGAATTATTAAACAATTTAAAGACATGATAAACATTTGCTACTGACTGAATAGATTAGGTTAATATTTTATATTGAACGAAAAATGAAAGAGATTTAATATTTTAAAGTAAATTTTAGATATTACAAAAATATGTTAATAATTTTTAAATATTCTAATTTTAAATCATTTTTGTTACAGAAAATTAAAAAAAAAAAAAAATTGAAAATATAAAAATTTGATGACAAAATGAATTTTACAATTTTTTTTTTTTTTGTAAATTTTAGCAATATATTTGTCCAGTAAAATGAAATAGAATTTTTTTATTAATATAGTACCTAATTTAAAATCACAATCACAAAAAAAAACACTTTGTACATTTATAAAATTTTCGAAAAAATGTAGAACATTTTATTTTTATACATAAAAATATGAATTGCATAGAATTTTAAACAACATAAAACACAAACAAATATTTAGATATGTTTGTGTTCATTTGACAAATTCAATTAACAAGCAAAAAAGTATTTTATAAAACAAAATGAAATGTCAGAATCCAATTAAAAATATACATTGTATGTTATTAGTTTTTAAATGACTTTTAAAATTTTAGAATTACTAGAAAATATAACAAAAAACATAATAAAATGCTTTAAATAACGTAAAAACTAAAAAACTACTCTTCAGTGTTGGAAAAAAAAAATAATAATGACTGTTACAAAAAAATAAAACGTAAAATAATAAATGATTTTGAAATTAAGCACCCAGTTGTGTCCACACTGTTTTTATTCGGGTTCATCATTTGAATTTTACTTTACAATGTTGTCAGAGACCGAATTTCATGGTACATGAATTTCTAACAAAAAAAGAACTGCTAAAATGAATCGCAGCTGTGCTACAGCGTAAGATTTAAATAAAATACAATTCGAACATTTATCAATAAAGTACCTAATGTAAATAAAATAAAAGAAAAGAAAGGAAAATAAAATAAAAGAAAATAATACGTTTTAGCACATGTAAGCACTATCATTAATTTTATTTGAAAGATTCATTACTATGTATTTAGGAACTTTATTAAACATTTTATAAAATCAATGAATAATACAAAATTTAAAAGTTTATTGGCTATTTATTCATAAATCATATGCTTTATTCAGTTGAATATTTTAAAACAATTTATTTAATTGCAAAATTAAGCAAAGTAAAAGCTTTGGCGGGACTAAATGCAGTTTTCAACATGTTTATTTATGAAGATTTTCAGATAAAAGCCAGAGTTCGGAAAGTCTCATAAATGAATACACATAATGACTCACTCATGCATAATCCGCATAAGTGAGAAAGCACACATTTAATTTTACAACACACGACATGAGTGAGTAAGAGAAAAAAATCCGACTTACTCTCTACTCATAAATGGATAATCATCGGAGAGTAAAAACTTTACTACTCATGAGTGCTGTTTTCAACTCATTTATTTTTCTCCTCACGAGGGAGTAGCATTACGCATTTTATCTTTTTCTCATACTCATAAAAGTACAAGGCCAAATTGTATAAACATGGTACACCTATGAGGTACAGGGTATATTAACTTTGTGCATATATTGTAACGCCCTTTAGGAGGCGTGTCCGGTATGGAAAAGTATATATATTCTTGATCAGCATCACTACCCGAGTCCGTTTAGCCATGTCCGTCCGTCTGTCTGTCTGTCTGTCTGTCTGTCTGTCTGTCTGTCTGTCTGTCCGTCTTGCTGTCTTGCTGTCCGAATACAGAATAACTTGAGAAATACTGATCAGAATGCGATGAAATTTCGTCTCAAAATATTTTAGCCAAAAGTAGGAACTGAGTTTGAAAATGAGCCAAATCGGTCAACGGACACGCCCACTTCCCATACAAGTCACTTTTTTATAACTCTTTCGGAACTAATAACTCGAAAAGTATTCAAGGTATACTTATAAAATTTAAAAAGTATTGTTAGAATTCACCTAAAAATATGTGGTCCAAAAATGGGCGTGATCCGCCCACTTTTTTTTTTTCATTATTTCCCGGGTTTTCATAGTGGAAATTTGATCCGTAAATTATTAAAATCAAATCTATGAAATATTAGCCTTTCAAAATATTAAATATACGCGTGGTCCGCCCAATTATATTTTTCAATTTTTTTTTTAGTTGTTTATACATTTATATAAATTTTTTCAGTTATGGGGATATAAGACGTTAATTTCTGATATATGAATAATATTCTGAGGGTGGGGAGGTTCAGCATACATAAAAGGTATGCAATTAAATATCCCACATTAATATCCCCACCAAAGGTGTAGGGTATTCCATAGTCGGGCCCGACCGACTATAAAAATCCGCCCCATGTGACCGAACTTACCCATGTGACCTAACTTTCCCAACTCGTTTTTTGTATGTATGCAACGAGTAAGCGGTGTTGCCAGACGAGTTGCGTTGAAACTTAAAATGTTTTATTTTATAAATAATGCCCGATTTACATTGTCTGCATTCAGCGATCTCAACAGTTTCGAAATTGCCGTTTATAATTATTGGAGTTAAAATGTGATTGAATGTAATCGAATGTTATCGATAACAAAACATGGACAGGTCTGATTTTAAGAATGAAATAGCACAATAGAAGAAGTTATTTAGAATCAATCCCAAATGATCCGTCTTACGTATATGAATTAATAGTCACAAAAAAAAACACTTTTTATACCCTAGACCTATGAGGTGCAGGGTATATTAACTTTGTGCATATATTGTAACGCCCCTTAGGAGGCGATTCCGGTATGGAAAAGTATATATATTCTTGATCAGCATCACTACCCGAGTCCGTTTAGCCATGTCCGTCTGTCTGTCTGTCCGTCTTGCCGTCTTGCTGTCCTGCTGTCTTGCTGTCCGCATACAGAATAACTAGAGAAATACTGATCAGAATGCGATGAATTTTCGACTCAATATATTTTAGCCAAAAGTAGGAACTGAGTTTGAAAATGAGCCAAATCCGTCAACGGACACGCCCACCTCCCATACAAGTCACTTTTATATAACTCTTTCGGAACTAATAACTTGAAAAGTATTCAAGGTATAATTATAAAATTTAAAAGGTATTGTTATAATTCACCTATAAATATGTGGTCTAAAAATGGGCGTGATCCACCTACTTTTTTTTTCATTATTTCCCGGGTTTTCATAGTGGAAATTTGATCCGTAAATTATTAAAATCAAATCTATGAAATATTAGCCTTTCAAAATTTTAAATATACGCGTGGTCCGCCCAATTATATTTTTCAATTTTTTTTTAGGTGTTTATACTTTTATATACATTTTTTATTTTATGGGGATATAAGACGTAAATTTCTGATTTATGAATAATATTCTGAGGGTGGGGAGGTTCAGCATAATTAAAAACTTTAAAATTAAGGTATGCAATTAAATATCCCACATTAATATCCCCACCAAAGGTGTAGGGTATTCCATAGTCGGGCCCGACCGACTATAAAAATCCGCCCCATGTGAACGAACTTACCCATGTGACCTAACTTTCCCAACTCGTTTTTATTTAACGCGAACATCATGATAACTTGACTTGTGAAGTCCAGCATTTTAAAATGTTGCACTTTAAAAACAAACATTTAATGTCTTTACATAAATATTTTATCTTGTACATATAAAAAGTTATAGCAAAAAAAAAAACAATATTATATAATTTTGCACAATATTTCAAAAATACCACAGATGGGAAGATTCCAACAGAAATGGCAACAATGATGTTACACTTTGCAAGCCTTCACAGTGAGTAGATCAACGCATTCTCTTTGTCCTTGAACAAATATGAGTTGACCTAAAGTGAGAGTTTTCTTGTTGCAGTCTCTCATATTTAATGCGGATGGAGAGGTGAGTAGCAAAATCTCTACTCACAAAACGCGACTCTCTTATGAGTTGTGAGTTTGCCGTATATTTCCTGGCTACTCACTCATGAGGTGAGTAGCAACGAGAAAAAAATATTTTGCAAAAATCATGAGTTTGAGTGAGAGTGAGTGAGGATTTCCGAACTCTGATAAAAGCTGCCTACATTCTGCGTATAAATATTTTTCAATATGTAGCATAATTGTTTTTATACAACAAGAAAAAACTTTAATAAAGTTTATATATTTCTTTATACTTTGAAATATACCCCAAATGTTTATAAAATTAACATGGACCCAAGTAACAACTTTGTGTCAACTTAAATGGTAGCCACACAATTGCCATTAAAGTGTTTGTTCTATGTCGTGCGAAAAATACTTATTTGCCACCTAATTGCCAGTCAAAAAGCCCCGGGGCGAGGCTTAGTTGCCACAAATTTTGATCCATTAAAGTGTCGGTTCACCTATTTAGAACATGAACTGTAATTTTAAATGTGGAACTTGTGTGAATTAAAAATAAATATAATACAGATCCTACGCAGTGCCGTTAACGTAAAAGTTTGTTGTGTAATAAAACTGCACATAATGTCAAAAATATGCTATGGCATAATAATATAAGTCTTTACGAACAGATTTTTCAGCAAACTACAAGTCTAATTTAACAAACGGGTCAAGTTTTCGGGTTAGAGCTTATATGCTACCCTCTCTTATTTTTACGCACACCTAAATAAATGCAATTTATGGACATTTAAAAAAAGCGATTTGTTTTTAATTTCTTAAATTATACTATTCCGATTGTCCTTTTTTACAACCCAACGTTCCATGGACATATGTAGTGGATATAATAAATATTATGTGTATAATATACATTTGTACCATTTTAAAGTTATATTAAAGTTATTCATTATATATATGCAACATATATGGAACATAATACATTTTTTAATATGCCACTATTTTGCCACCTCATACAACTAATATAGCTCCGCCCATTATCGTATATGTTCCATTATTGGAATGTATGACTTATATACCACAGCATTGTGATATATTATTGCATTGTCGCACACATGTTCTTAGCCACCGCATTGGAACTAAATTTATGTTCCATTATAAGATTTTATGACTTATATATTACAGCATTTTGACATATTATTGCGTATGTTCCATACATGTGCTTAGCCACCGCTTTGCAACTAAAATTTACTAGTTTGCAACACTGGTGTTAGAGGTAACTTAAAAGCTACACATTTGCCACAAGAGTTTGTGGCAATTGTCGATTCTTGAGGAGAGACCAAAGGACAAAATAATAATATAATGTAAAATATCACGCAAAGCAAACAAAGATTTTGTAAGTACATTTTAGAATAACTGACTGACTGGCTGTCTAACTTCAAAAATACCAATCTGTTCTTCTGAATTTTTTTCTAGGGTCTGGTTCGTTTTCACTCTGTTTGTTAGGTTATTGTCATTGTTACTTTTTCGTTTACATGAGATAACTTTTCTTTTACTTATTTAGAAAGAAAAATAAAACAAATACGGTAACAGGCTGCATACAACTTTCACCTAATATGATGCAAATCAACCGAAAATTTACATATATACACCGAGAGAACTAATGTATTTACTATTTTTTTTTTTGTTTATACATTTCAATTTATTACACTTAATTTTAATCAGCAATGTTTAAGAAATTCATTTTCTATATATTACAAAAACTCTGTCATTTTTTGTTTGCTGCATTTTAAATTATTTAATGTTTAATTGAGCACTCGACAGATGTACTGCGAAAGTGTTTGAATACACCCAGAAAAAAAATATTATATAAAAAATAGTTTTTATACCCTACACAGTGAAAAGGGTATATTCAGTTTGGTACGGCGTTTGTAACACCCAGAAGGAAGCATCTCCGGTATGGAAAAGTATATATATTCTTGATTGGAAAAGTATATATATTCTTGATCAGCATGACCTCCTGTCTGTCTGTCCATCTGTCTGTCTGTTGAAATCCCTACTACTTTTAAAATTGAAGAGCTAGACAAAAGAAACTTATAACTTTTATTACTAATATACCTACGCTGTATGTGCTGTATATGGTCAAATATATATTGACATCATGCTCAAGTACGTGATAATAATGTTTTCCGGCGAAAAGACTTGTGGTTCACAAAAAAAAAATCGAAATTCGGTACACCTACCCATTTGTAAATATGGGTATCAAATGAATGGAAATTCTTCAGCGATTGAATGTTTGTAGTTATTTTCAGGATTCGTATACCCTGGTGACCTATATATCACTTTGAATGGTAACCACACATATGTGTAGGGTATTTACAGTCGGCTTAGACCGACTATAATTTTGATAATCCTAACTATCATAATTACACCTACTTTAAAATTTCCCAAGTGATCTAACCTTCCCAACTGGTTTACTATTAAAAATAGTCAATAGGATAAATTATTGTTTTATTGGGAAAATATCATTAAATACTAGAACATACAATGACATTGCCATTAAGTTTATATGAAAGGATTTATTTTTTGTATACTATTAAATCAACAATTGTCCCATTGACCAATTTTAATGGGATTTGAGGGAATTTTTTTCTGGGTGTACATACAAAATCCAAGAATCTGAACGAAACAAACTGAAGATAAGATAAGTCTTATCTTCTTCTGAAGTGAAATATATCATGAGTTCTCAGAATTAATTGAATTAATAACGTTACAAGGAACACAACTCGCACATTTGGCAGGGGCTTCAAAATCCTCTTTGGAGTTCCTGGACCGAATACCTAGAGCAATTTGCGATACGAAAATATTTCATTCTATATTGGTTCCCTTGAGCACCGATGGACTTTCGGGTGTGTATGCCTGTTTTATAGGTATTACATTGATAACTGTTCGAGAGAAATACATGACTGATTTCTCCATATCGCATTTTCTCTTGTTCTACTCGTGCATCGCACCAAGGCCACCCCTGTGTAGTCCAACAGAACAGTTCTCAACAGAACCACGCTGTACAGAGAAAATTCGTTCTTCAGTCGCACAATACGTTTGTGAAAGAATCTACTCTGTTTTTCGCAATATTTTTGATATTGACAAATTCAAAAGAAACATCCACCTACACTAGTCCATTTTCCCTCTCTCCGTCAACCTATAAACCTTTCCTCGATCAATAAATTGTAAAAAAATATATTGATGTTCAAAAAATATTAAATAAGCCCAAGAAACAAATCATTCCGTATAGGTGCCACACGCAGGAAAATATGTAATTGGAAATGTTTGAACTTAAATGAAATCTGTTCATAAAAAACAATAAATATATTTGGCATATTGTTCTAAGTATAATATAATCACAATTTTAATACATTAGTGTTGGGGTCTGGTACGATAAGTCGAAATTTAAAATATCGAAACTAAAAATACCGAAGACAAAAATGTAGAAAATGAAAATGCCGAAACCTGAAAATGTCGAAAACAAAAATGTCGAAAACCAAAATATCTAAAAAAAATGTTGAAAACTAAAATGTTGAAAAACAAAATGTCGAAAACTAAAAATGTCGAAATTTAATATGACGAAATCATTTTTTGCCGAAAAAATGTTGGAAAATGTCGAAAAAACTCGAAGATAAAAATATTAGAAAAGAATGAATTCTGATTTTTAGCTACTCTAGGATTCATGCGGAGATTTTTAAATATGTTGCCTTCAAAATACCATCTTGGAATTTAGCTTCAGCGCTTATAAAAAATCAACAAATATTTCGTTTTTTTTTTTAAATACTTTTTTTAAGGACATGCAATCCGAAGTTCAAGGATAACGACCATTGGTCATATGTTCATGTTAAGAAGAATTTTCCAAAAGATTTTTTTATTAGTTTTAAAACGAAACCTTATCAAAGTTTCTAGCATCAAGGGATATTTCAATAGGAACCACCATACAAAAGATATCATTGACAATTTTTTAACTTTGGACTGTATCCCTGGAAAAAGTGATATCTTTGGAAATAGTGGTCGGAAAAAAAATGGCGAATACAGATCCCGATACCCTTTATCAGTAGCCAAAATATCATTGAAATCGAAGAGAGTGAGTTGCAAATCCTGCGAGATTTGGATTTGCTCATATAGGATTTGAAATTTGTATTTCAACATTTTGATATTTCGGCATTTTAATTTTCGACATTTTTTGATCCTATAAAAAAAAATGTTTTTGTATTTATAGTTTAAAAAATTTGTCGACATTTTCTAGCTTTAAAATATTTTTCAACATTTTGTGATTCGGCCAAATATTGTTTCGGCGTTCTAAGGCTTTTATAATTTCAACATTTTAAGGTTTCGACATTTTTTTTTCGATATTTCGTACGGATCCCTTAGTTTTGATGTAAATATAATATATAAGATATGAATATAATTATTTAAGCCATAAATATAATTTATTTGCAGCTTCATTATACTATAATTATGTTTACATAAAATATATAGTTTTGTTTTGGATTTATTATGTTTGAATTTAAATATAATATATTTCCATTAGCCTCGTATATATCGTTGTCTCTTTTCGTATGCATGCAAGTGAAATAACTAAAATTGAGAGCGAAGTTTTTATTGTTTGATCTATTCTCTTTATTTGCTGTGTCAGTTAAATTGTTGAGTGCATTGCGAGTGATTTGCTGAAGATGGCGGGGTTACTTTGAGATTTCTAATATAATTATATTTCAAGATAAATTATATTTAAATTTAAATAAAAATATTTTTTACTCAAACAAATCTTTAATTGTATATAATAATTTTATTAGATACAAACATAATATTTGACACAGGCGAAGCGTATTTATATTCCCAAATGCATATTTATATTCATAAAATATATGTTATATTTAAAGCCAAACATTATTATGTTTGCAGTGTTCTCTAAACATACTCGTTATTTGCTGCTTTATATGTTTGGGAGACCCATTTTTTCCCTGCGTGCAGCATGTACGAAATCAGATTCCGTGACATCGAAAACAGAATTCTTATCGGTGAGGCCAGTTTTGTTATCATTTGATGCGAACGTAATAATTGGTCGAATAACATGCAAATTTATTAATATTTATCAATTAACTTATAAAAACAGTATAATTCTGGATGCTGTTGTCATAACTTCATGTCGTGATTATTTTTAAAAAATATACGTTTTATTTTTCATTATACTAAATTCAAGCATTTTGATTATTTGCAGACATTGTGTAAGTAAATTCAATTTAGGTTAAAAGTCATATTTTACACACTCGTTTATATCTCTTTTGCGCTGTTCCTGTTCACACAGGCACAAATCATTTTTCTATCCATGCAATTTGCCACCGCATATATGCAATATTTGCAGTAACTCCTCAAATAGATCTCTGTCTCCTTCTCCACCGACTATAGCAATGCAACAATTTGTTGCTGACGCTGCGTTTTTCATTTTTGCAAATTTTTCACTCGTTTCACTGGTGCAGCTTAGTTCCAAATTTTATATTTGGTTTAACGCTACTTGAATTATGGCATCGTGTGGACGACGAACACAGACAGATTCATATGTGGCACCATATATGTGCACCGAAAAAAAATTGTATTCAAAATATATAGAAATGTCTTTAAAATAAATACATACGTATTTTATTTACACCCAAAAGTATATGTATTTGATTTTACTAAACTGATATAAATGTTTTTGTATGGAAAACAACTACATAAATTGACAAAATTTTAATACATTTTTATTAAAAAAACTAAATTCTGTCTTTATTTATACATTCTGAAAAATGTAAAGATATTACTTAGTAGCCGCGGTAGCTCAATGGTTAGTGCGTTGGACTGCGAGCTGAAAGGTCCCCCGGTTCAAGCCTGGACTGAGGCTAACAACATCTTTTCATAGAAACATTTTTCTATACCGCGCTACCTCTCTCCAGTAAATGGTAAACCTACGAGAGTAAAATATTGCCTATGAAAAGCTCTTAACCGCCGTTCGGATTCGGCAATAAACTGTAGGTCCCACCACTTTGAGTACAAATATAAAACGCACAGCTCAAAATGGTGAGAGAGCTCGGCCTAAGTTCTTATAGGACTGTAGTGCCAAACTATTAATATAATCTGTATTTATTTTAATTTATTGTGATTTTAATAAAATATTTTATATTTTTTATAATAAAAAAAATTCTTGATTGATTCGTAAAATTGTATGTATGAATATTAATTAACATGACATTTTTTAAATACCAAACATAAAATACAACAATTAAAATATTAAACAAGGAATACAGGCGTCAATCGAAAAATGCTCGGCTCCTTTTTGTTTCATCATGTGCAGTCAGAAAATTATATGTCTTCTGCAGAGTTGATAACTTTTATTTTCGCGTTTTTTTTTTCATAACCAAAAAGATTCAATTGGTTCAATCAGTTGGTCAATTAGTTGGCATCATTAGTTCTCATTTCGGTCAGATACTTGGGTTGCTTGTGTTTTTATACCCTACACAAAGAGTGAAAGGGTATATTCAGTTTGGTACGCCGTTTGTAACACCCATAAGGAAGCATCTCCGGTATGGAAAAGTATATATATTCTTGATCAGCATGACCTCCTGAGTCGATTTAGCGATGACCGTCTGTTCGTCTGTCTGTCTGTCTGTCTATCTGTCCGTCTGTATGTCTGTCCCTCGGTCTGTCTGTTGAAATCACGATTACAGAAAAAATAGAAGAGCTAAAGCAATGAAACTTTAGATTTAGATTACTTATATATCTAAGCTGTCTGAACAAGAAAATTGGAATGATCGGTCTATTGTGACCTGAGAACCGACCACTTATGTTCAAATACCTTGTATAAAATTTATATCTACAGATCAATTTTACTGTATACGTGCTTAGGTAAACTTTTTTTGGTCAAATATATATTGACTCATGCTCAAATACATGAAAATAATGGTTTCCGACGAAACGACTTGTGGTTCCCAAAAAAAAAAAAACGAAATTCGGTACACCTACCCATTTGTAAATACGGGTATCAAATGAATGAAAATTCTTCAGCGATTGAATGTTTGTAGTTATTTTCAGGATTCATATACCCTGGTGACCAATATACCACTTTTAATGGTAACCACACATATGTGACCTATATACCACTTAGACCGACTATAATTTTGATAATCCTAACTATCATACTAACACCTACTTTAAAATTTCCCAAGTGATCTAACCTTCCCAACTGGTTATTTTATACCTTCTCACTCCGTCGTGTGCCTGATCGTATTTCTGAGAAACCAGTTTTTGCAATTTGCATCCAACTAATACGTTTAAACGTTCGTCGTGTGTTCACAAGAATTTCAAATAATTAAAATAAAAGTAAAAAATAAAACAATACAGTTTTTGCAGAAACAAGGTTTGTAAATAACGAAAGTAGTTAATTTGAGTCAAATAAGAACAAATGTATTTAAAAACTAACAAAATGTAGTAGCCCTATATTTTTTCAAAACAAAGACATGAATTGTATATTTACTAAAGTAATTTTTACGGTGTGTATGAATTTGTTTTTTTCCGTATATGTGTCTGTCTCTATGTGTGGATGATGAAGGTGGTATATGTGCCAGTATACCTTAACAGGATTAGCAACATTACAGATCGTTAGTGGCGCAGGGATTAACTTTGATTGCATCTGAATAAATGTGACTTTATAATAAAATGCTTTTGAAAGTTTTATAAATTTTATGTTTTTTTAGGTTAGTCAATGGATCGTTAATACGTTTAATAATATTTAAAATATGATTTCTCTCCTTTTTTTATAGATTAGAAAGTATGAATCAATTAAAAAATATATAAAATACTGTATTTATTAAAATAAAAATAATTAAAAAACCTAGATTTTTATTTGATTAGATCCAAAAGCAGAAGTTATAAAATTGAAAATATATGGAAAAATTACCAAGTATGCATTTGTATAAATGTACAACATTACTTTTTGCGGTATACTATTTTGAAATATGGATTTTGAAATATAAAATAATAATGCGTTTCGGATGATTCTCATGTATAAGTTTGTGGAAAATTCTAGAAACCGCCAATGCGCAAGAAACATATGCGTAAAAATGAGATGGAGCTAGCTAACAGATGCTCGTTAAGTGTAGACGTTTGTGGAAACTACTTGTGACACAGAAAAATCCATTTTTGGCGTGAGGTTAATTGAACCAACGTTTCAGTGTTGCAACCGAAATACATTTGTGGTAACCTCATGTCATTAAAATGAACGTACCCTTTTTTACTTTATTTCCCAAAATTAACACCAATATTTATGTAGTATTTATGTAGTATTTATGTACTTTAAATGTTTTTTTCACTCTGTATTTAATTTTAAACAATCGACCATGGTATTCTTCAACTTCTTTAGAAGGTGTACCACCAGTTTAGGGTACGATGTTCTCTGAAATCGTATATAACGATTATAGAATATGTTTCCTTATAATATTAGCTTTCTATAAAAAAACCCGATGATGTTTTTTCGTAAAGTCTCGGAAAAATCGATTTCAATATGAGTACCTTGTGAAAAATACATGTTTTTTGCTATTTTACACCAGTTATGTAAAATAGCACTTTAAAGCATGCGGCGAATTAAAATTGTGGGCTATCTTCCAATTCTCCTTGTGGGCTATCTTTACACCAGTGTTAAATTTATAATTATATAATTCGATATTTAATAAATTGTCTTTTCAATATGTGTAA
This sequence comes from Dryomyza anilis, assembly GCA_951804985.1. Lineage (NCBI taxonomy): Eukaryota > Metazoa > Arthropoda > Insecta > Diptera > Dryomyzidae > Dryomyza > Dryomyza anilis. The sequence goes on along the minus strand of OX638131.1, from coordinate 100,004,242 downwards.
AATAAGTATTGCATGAGGTAGACCTAGAGCCCGACAATTCAATTTTTGCATTATTTTATTTGAATGTCGGCTAAAACAAAACAACATTAAATTAATATAAATTTAAGCTTAAATATATATTAAATTATACCCTCTGAATATTTAATGAACATGAAATATATTTTTTTTTTATTAGAATCGATAAATTTCAATTCAATGTCACATGGAAATTTAAATTATTGCTTTATTTCTGCAAGAATTGTTTTTGTGGTGAATATCTAAACTGTTTGCAAATATTTCCCTAGACTAGTTCGCAGATACAATGCATATTTGCAGAAGTGTAACTGTCAGCAGCATTAGACATTCAATGATAATAAGAACCTTTGTCAAAATTACAAACGGTTCACAGTATTTATATAATTTCCTCAAACTATACTCTAATTTCACACTATTTTCACACTATAATAGTGGTCAAATTAAATCATATAGTGTTATGTTTGTGGGTTCTTTTTGCCGATCAACAATTCAAACCCCACAACAAAATAATAAATAATGTATTAAAATTTCTTAAAAAGTGTTTGTTTGAGTTGTTAAAAATTTAAAATTAAATAATAATTAAAAACAAATAAAAGTTCAATTAATCGTAGTTTAAATTTGATTTAACCGTGCGATGTTGAAGGGTTAAACATAATGTATATTTTCATTTTCATACTAGATCAATTTAAACTGACCAAATTCAAAAACATATTAAACATATTGGCGCATAATCATAGACAATTTAAAGTCAACTTTAAATTTAAAATTGGCTTTTTGACAATTTATTCTATACAAAATTTGTCAAAAAACTCGAATTCATTTTTAAATTCGACTTTAAATTGTCTATGATTATAAGCCATTGAATTTCATATAAAATAGATAAACAAACGTTGTTGAATTCGATGTCTGAGTACAAAAAAATAATTTTCAAATGAATTCAATCCATTTGCTTTGTTTTGATTGATTTCAATTTGTTTGGAAAATAACTATTCAAAATAAAATTTGAATTCAAAACCGGAATTTGATCGAAAGCCGGAATGGCCCAATATTTTTATTTTATTGATTAACTAGCTGGACCCGTACACGACTCGTGCAAAGATTTTGTGAATGCAAGGTTATGGAGCAATTTTATTAATATAAATAACATTTTTATTATTTATATCAGGGACCCGTGGACGTATTTTTTTATTAGTTTTATAAATGTAGTAACCAATACCAAACTAATTCTCCGCTAAAACAACTTTTCTCATATACAATTCTTTCTCAGACTGTGCTTCCCCGTATAATTCTTCCCAATAGAATTCTTTCCCGTAGAATTCTTCCCCGTATAGTTTTCCCCAGTAGAAGTTTTAGTGTGGTTAGTGTTCGTGTGGTGAGTTCAAGTGTAGTGAATTTTATTGTTTTGTGTTTTAGTGTGTTAAATTTAAGTGTGGTCAGTTTAAGTGGATGAATTTGAGTGTGGTGAATTTAAGTGTGGTGAATTTTAGTGTAGTGAATTTTAGTGTGGTTAATTTTGGTGTGGTGAGTTTCAATGTGGTGAGTTTTAGTGTGGTGAGTTTTAGTGTTGTGAGTTTTAGTGTGGTGAATTTGACTGTGGTGAATTTTATTGTGTTGAGTTTTAGTGTGGTGAATTTGAGAGTGGTAAATTTTAGTGTAGTGAATTTTAGTATGGTGAGTTTTAGTGTGGTGAATTTTAGTGTGATGAGTTTTAGTGTGGTGAATTTTAATGTGGTTGATTTTGTTTTTGTTTTCTATCCTTTTTTTTATTTTTCTGTTGTTTTTGAGTTATTGCTTAAGTTTTGTGCTTTTACTTTTGTTTTTGTATTTGATTTTTGCTTTTGTTTTTGTGTTTTTGCTTTTTCATTTTTTTTTTTTTTGTAATTGTATTTTTTGTTTCATCTTCTTAGCTTGTGTATGTGCCGAGTTATGTCGTTTTGAAATTTTAGGTTGTATGGGAGATGCCACGCCCCTTTGTCCAATCCCGCCCATATATAGCCTATGACACCCTCCGGACTGCATAATATCCTGGTGCAAAATTTCAGTTAAATCGGTTCAGCGGTTTAGACGTGATGCTGGAACAAACAGACCGACTGACTGACAGACGGACCAAGAGTTTTATATGTATAGATATAATAAACAAACATACTTCGAAGTTTTTTCTAATTATCTGGGCTTTTAATGCATTTGTCATTGTTTACACCATAATTTTGAGAGCACTTTTATCAAAAACCAAATACGTCTCTAGTATTACCAAATATAAAAATATGCAATTAAAAATTTGCTAAGTGTACTTAGTCCAATATGGATTGTAAGTTATAACTTTGAATATGATAACGATCTGCTCCAAGAACCGAAATATAATTCGAAACCGTGTCGTTACAAAACCAAAATCGAAACTGTTATTTCTCAAGGTTATAATTTTGGTTTGTAACTAACTTATTTAACATTTACGTAAAACAAATAGGTTAATTTGGCATGCGGTTGAATGTCATTGTTAAACATTTCGAACAATATTATTTTGAAACAATTAGATACTCAATCAAGTCAACTGTAATACAAAACAATTACCTTCGGTATGATTCCAATTAAAATTAAATTTATAAATAATGCAGCCACATTTCCAACATTCTTGCGTCCATTACTGTTTGCCTAATTACGATGACTTCTTGAAGTCATTTTCTACGGCAACAGCTGCCCAAAATGACGACGACAGACAGTGTAACCTGCAACAAATGCCACAAGTTGTAGTAAAGCACTTTGCGTATAGAAAGAAGCCTTTTAAGACCTCTGACGGTAGGGTTTTGTCTGCCAATTTAATGCATTTTTACTGCATTCGTGAACACATTGCCGACAACGTACGCGCCATAAAAGCAACGTGCGGCATAAAATGTGACTTGACTTCATAGGACTGACTTTCTCTGTGCAGGTTCTGTGCTTTTCTTTGCTGTGTGTACTCGTATGCTGTATTCAAGGTTAATGTTACTGTTGCATATATTGAAATAGATGTGTTCACATGAAATTACACGTACGAACTATGACATATAGTGGCATCTTATCAAAAATGTGACTAGACGTGGTGAAAGAAGAACAAACCAAGTATTTGATAAAACATTGTTGAAAGTAGGAAGTTCTAAAATAATAAAAATGCAACAGTTTCAATAATGTGCTCTCATGATGGGGGCATGTTATGGAATTCAATTTCTATGGTAATTTAAATATTCGATATTTCGATCTTCGAATTGAATTCGATTTAAAAAAATTGAACAGTTTTAAGTGAATGAAAATACGTTTATTTTGTATATTATTTTTGTTAAAATGTTATTCCCACATTAAATATATATGATCATTGTAAATGTTTTAAACATCTATTTTTTTTTATATTCGACGATTTTTAATTAGATAAGAATTAATAAGAGCATGTTACACTTTCAAAATTCGATAAAATGAAAATCTTGTCATGCCAAAAGGGCGAATCTTTTCGTTTTTTTGTCATGCCTTTTTATTGGTATGAGATAAAATAGCAGTGTACAGGCATTAATTGTTTGTTTTCGAAGCACCTATCGATTGGCATCATTATTTTAAAATAATTTGCAAAACATTTTTCTTGTAAAAAATAAAAATTCAAAACAAATTATGTTGCCAAACGATAGGTACTTTAAAAACAAACAATTAATGCCTTTACACTGCTATTTTATCTGATTCCAATAAAAAGTTATGGCAAAAAAACGAAAAGATTTCCCCTTTTGGCATAAGAAAATTTTCAATTTTTCGAATTCGTTCTTTTGATTTTGTCTTTATTGGCTAGAAATACCCAACAAAACTACACATGATTATGACACATTATACTTGAGGAAAAACTATATTCAGAAATGTAAATAAAACGTAAATGTCGTGAATTACACGTTCGACCCTTATGAGGTAATGAGTGCTAGAGTCGGAAGCAATCCGTTACCTCCGACTATTCGAAAGAGATATATGGTTTAAATGCAAAAACCATGGCAAAATATTCGAGTAATAGGAAACTCGCACCATGGGTGCGAATTTCCGTTCATTAGGCAGAAATTCGCACCGGTGCGAGTTTCCACTCATATAGGCAGACATTCGCACCGGTGCGAAGTTCCACCTATTGAGTGGAAATTCGCACTAAAAAAAAAAATTATTCAAGGAATTAATTTGAAGGAACCAAAATATGAACATGGAACCCAAACACTCCGAAGGTTATCGATGTCTGCACCATCAATGCGGCTTCTTAGAGGCAATAGTGAAGTTTTATGGAATTAATCGATGGTAAACACTATTAATTGTTTTTTTCATCGATATTCCATATGACGTTCCCATGAACGGCATTTATTGTGTTTCACATTCTGCTACTTGATGTCCTTTGGAGGTCAATAAAAGTGCGATGGACTTTCGTAATATTTTTAGATTCAACTTTCAAAAATAAAATGTTATAACATATATAAATAAAATCAAAGGGTTTGGTGTCCATATTTTTCGAAATTGAGTTTTTAATGACAGATTTTTTTAAACAAAAAATTGCAAAATTGGCATGTTTAAACAGTTTTTATTGATTTTCCAGTGAAAAAATGGACTTAACCCTTTTTTGCACCAAACCCTTCAATTATTACATTTTATTTTTATTTTGGTAAGTAATTTCTTCGAAATAAATATAGGTGCGAGTTTCCGCATATTAAACGGAAATTCGCACCGGTTCAGATTTTCTAAATTAGTGCGAGTTTCCGTACATTAAACTGAAATTCGCACCGGTGCGAGTTTCCACTCATATAGTAGAAACTCGCACCGGTGCGAATTTCCGTTACCCCAAATATTCTCAACTTAAAACTGATTAACACTTTAAAAAAATACAAAAAAAAAACTAAACAGCAACATATTTTATTAATAAATAAAGTAAATTCTTAAGTAATTATTTACATTATTAAAAAACCAAACTAACAGATATGAAATTATGTTTCATATCCATACAACATGAATTAAAAAAAAATGCAACGAACAATTAAAAAAAAACATTTCAAGTCACACTCCAATATATGTCACTTATCAAAGAAACAAGTGGATTAATACTTTGTATAATTAGCGAGCCCATATATATAAATAGTATAACTGCAGCAGCTGTCAAAAAAAATCCAAAAATCTAAAATATAATTAATTTTGTACTGAGTTTTAAGACAATTTTTTCCAATAAACATAAATCCTACCCGATAGCTAAGATCCTCTAGTTCTTGGCGATTTATGTGCCCAGCATGCTTAACCTTGATAGATTCATATCCCCGAGCATCGGTCAACATATTGAAAGTATTATTAATGACGAAATTTCTTTGGAGACATTTTTTTAAAATGCCTCAACGCTGTATTTTCTTGGTCAACCATTAAATCATTGTATAGATTAATAATCACATATATCGTTATAGCCGTCGCAATGCCAATGGAAACAATTAGAAACTATTGAACATTAAATTATAGTATACAGAAATATATATTTGTTTTAAAGTAGTTTATAAAATACCTTTTGCATCAATGATAAAGCACGCTTTTCTGCACCATAAAGTGAACGTTCCACATCTGGCATTATTTCTCATTTGATTTTCGATTTATTTTTTATGTGTTACTAATTTCTTTCTTACTAATTGTTTGTATAACTAACCAGCCAATATATAAAAATAGCATTACTGAAGCTGCTGTGAAAATGCATCCAAAAATCTTAAATATATTTTGAAGTATTGAATTTTGTAAAAAGTTTTTCAAAATACATACCTGATAACTAATTTCCTTTAGTTTTTCGCGATTTATACGTTCATCATGCTCATGCTTGATAGATCCATATTTCTGATCAGCGCTCAACATATTAAAACTATTATTAATGGTGCACTTCCTTTGCAGATATTTCTTTGAAATGCTGTAACGCTTTATTTTCCTGCTCAATCGTTAATAAATTGGATAGATTAATAAGCACAAATATTGTGACAGCCGTCGCAATGCCAATCGAAACAAATAGAAACTAATGAAAATTTAATTATAGCATAGCGAATTATATATATTTTTTATTTTTATTTATAAAAATTACCTTTTGCATTAATGATAAATCACGCTTTTCATCACAATTGAGTGGACATTCCTCATCTGGCATTATTTCCGATATAATTTGTTTAAATTTATTTTTTAATTTTTGTTGTGATATTAACTTCTTTTTGATTGATTTTTTCATTTTTTTTCACAGCAATTTTGCTATGTAAATCTATGATAAATAGATCATACAAAATTTTATTTTTTTTAAATATATGCGACAAAATGTAGGTACTGAATTGAATTTGCAAAAATATGGACATAGCCTGATATTGTATTTTTTATGGTGGCAAATCGAATAAATGGCAACCCCCAAAAATTCGCAATTGGATAAGGAAATAGATGTAAAGAATTTTTAACGAAATTCAAATATGGAAATAAACCCGCCGGAACGTCCTTAAAGTTCGTGTTTTTATACCAATGTTGAAAATTTTAAAATTGATCACAAAAAAAAAAATCAACGTAATTATAGCAACCGATATTAATTGCATTCATTAATCAATACAGCAATTAAATTTACTAATTTAATGAAAACATTTGCTATTCTTCGTTATATAAGCAATTGCGTTTGCTAATATGAATATTTGTACGTCAATGCAGCAAATAAATTAGTTATAGCAAATATAATTGCTGAAACTACGTTGATTAATTAATTTGCTGCATTGTACAAATATTCATATTAGCAAACGGAATAGCTAATTTAACGAAAAATAGAAAATGTTTTTATTAAATTAGTGAATTTCATTGCTGGATTGATTAATGATTGCAGTTAATGTCGGTTGCTATATTTACGTCGATTTTTTCTATTTTTGGGGCATGTCCCATAGGTTATTAACTAAAAAAAGTGGGTATAGCAACTGGTAGAAAATTTAATTGTTGTGTCAACCAACTATAAATGAACAAAATCGGATACAACAGTGATGGAAAATGTGGACACCCTAAGTTTTTTATAAACTACACTAAGAGTGAAAGAGTATATTAGGATTGTTACATCGTTTGTAACTGGGTCATTATACGTCAGATATATCAATCTTGGCACGATTTAAGTCTTCCGATTTTGACGAAATTTTGTGAAAAGAGTGTGATCAAGAAATATAAATTAACTGTACACTTAGTTTTTATGAATTCTCAACAACAACAAAGTTATGAGCATTAAATCATCAAAGATAATTATTTTTTTTTTTTTTTTTTACAAATTAACCAACGCTCAGGGGATGCCCCCTATTTATGCAATGCACAGTGTTGATCGTAAGAAGGGATGATAGGTTAAATGAAGTGGGGAAAGATGGAGTAGTGTCGGTGAATGTTTGTTTTGAACTTGCCAATATCAAAAATGTGGGGAAAAACAGACGCAGGGAGATTGTTCCACAAACGTATCGTGCGACTGAAGAACGAATTCTCTCGGTAATGCGTGGTTTTATTGAGAGCCGAGCGAACTACGAAGGGGTGGACTTGGTTTGATGCCCGAGTAGAACGAGAGGACACACGACCTGGTGGAATCAGGCCATGTATTTCCCTCGAACACTTACCATTGTAATACCTTTAGAACAGGCTTACACACCCTACGGTCCTTCGGTGTTCAAGAGAATCAATAGAGGATGAAATATTTTCATCCCCTATTAAATATATTGCACGTTGTTGGATTCGATCCAGGAACTCCAAAGAAGATTTTGAAGCCCTTGAACTGGTTAGTTCAGAAACTATGAAAGACTCCATCCAAGTTATTTTTTTAATCGACGGGGAATTTTTATTAGAATGCGTGATTATAAAGCTTGCCATTAGCTTCATTAAAATATGTTAATTGGTTAAAGAGATATAGTACTTTAATTTTTCAATGCTCATATCTTTGTTGGAGTTAAGAAATCAAAAAATGAGTACACAGTTATTTTTTATTTCTCGACCACTATCTATTCACAAAATTTCATAAAATTCGGAAGACATCGTGCAAAGATTGATATTTCTGACAGAAAAAAAATAATCAATATGTTTTTTCCAACTACCAGATTCATCAAATGGATGATTGCATTCATTGAATTGCAATATAATGTTTTTAATGTTCACTAAGATGTTCTTAATTAATAAATTTAAACACAACCAGTTGGGAAGGTTAGATCACATATTGCAGTCGGTCTAAACCGACTATAAATACCCTACACATATGTGTGGTAACCATTCAAAGTGGTATATAGGTTACCAGGGTATACGAATCCTGAAAATAACTACAAACTTTCCATCGCTGAAGAATTTCCATTCATTTGATACCCATATTTACAAATGGGTAGGTGTACCTAATTTCAATTTTTTTTTTTAGGAACCACAACTCGTTTCGCAGGAAAAATTATTTTCATGTATTTGAGCATGATGTCAATATATATTTGACCAAAAAGTTTACCTAAGCACGTATACAGTAAAATTGATCTGTAGATGTAAATTTTATATGAGGTATTTGAACATAAGTGGTCGGTTCTCAGGTCACAATAGATCGATCATGCCAATTTTCTTGTTCAGACAGCTTAGATATATAAGTAATCTAAATCAACAGACAGACAGAAGGACAGACGGACAGACAGACGGACATCGCTAAATCGACTCAGGAGGTCATGCTGATCAAGAATATATATATACTTTTCCATACCGGAGAAGCTTTCTTAAGGGTGTTACAAACGGTTGATTTATCAACTTTAAAAATTCATTAATTACTTTTTATGATATTAATCAGCGAACTCGAAAATTAAGTTTTAAGTTAAGTTTTTCATAAAAATGTAGTTGGTGACTTGGGCAATGACGATATATTTATTATTCCTATAGGGTTTATGTTATTTAATTGTTAAATACTGCTTGCTTGATTTTTAAAATATTGTTACGAAAATTCAGTCCACGGAAAACTGTTCTACAAGTTCGTATCACTGGATTGTGTACAAAATAAAAACACTCTTATGTTTGGTTTTAATTATAACAATTAACTTTATTAATTCACTTTAATAAACAACTTTACTAATAATAAATTCTAACAACTGCTACCTGTCCACAATTTAACTTGACATTTATCACACGAGATGCACTCGACCACTTTACAATCACTACTGAAGTACAGTGCCTCAGATGCACGGCCATATATACTGCAAGCATCAGTTCGACACGTTTCGACAAGCTTCGACTTGTTTCGAGAACCTTCTACTCGTTTCGTGAATGACGCATGCTATTGGCATCTCATTCGCACTCATGTGTTTTAATGTGCTGATCTTCCATCTCTTTCTGGCACATTGCATAGCGCGCTGAATGATCTTCCGTCTCTTTCTAACACATTGCTTAGTGCGCTGAATTGTCTTGCGTCTCATTTATTATTGTTGATTTCTTGCACAGTGGAGAAAATTACCTCTTTTCGTAACAATATTACTTTGAAAAATACTAACATTTTATTTTTTCAAAATAAATTAATTGATGGACATTTTTTTACAAATTTTTCAAAAAAATTGTTTTCTAAAATGAAATTTGAAAAAACGAGTTGGGAAAGTTAGGTCACATGGGGCGGATTTTTATAGTCGTTCGGGCCCGACTATGGAATACCCTACACCTTTGGTGGGGATATTAATGTGGGATATTTAATTGCATACCTTAATTTTAAAGTTTTTAATTATGCTGAACCTCCCCACCCTCAGAATATTATTCATAAATCAGAAATTTAAGTCCTATATCCCCATACATTAAAAAATGTATGTAAAAGTATAAACAACTAATAAAAAAAAATGAAAAATATAATTGGGCGGACCACACCTATATTTAAAATTTTGAAAGGCTAACATTTCATAGATTTGATTTTAATAATTTACGGATCAAATTTCCACTATAAAAACCCGGGAAATAATGAAAAAAAAAGTGGGCGTATCACGCCCATTTTTGGACCACTTATTTTTAGGTGAATTATAACTACATTTAAAATGTTATACCTATATCTTGAACACTTTTCGAGTTATTAGTTCCTAAAGAGTTATATAAAAGTGACTTGTATGGGAGGTGGGCGTGTTTGTTGACCGATTTGGCTCATTTTCAAACTCATTTCCTACTTTTGGCTAAAATATATTGAGACGAAATTTCATCGCATCTCAAGTTATTCTGTATTCGGACAGCAAGACAGCAAGACGGACAGACAGACAGACAGACAGACAGACAGACAGACAGACAGACAGACAGACGGACATGGATAAACGGACTCGGGTAGTGATGCTGATCAAGAATATATATACTTTTCCATACCGGACACGCCTCTTAAGGGGCGTTACTATATATGCACAAAGTTAATATACCCTGTACCTCATAGGTGTATGGTATAAAAATTACTAAAAAAAAATTAGAAAAAATCATTGTAAAAAAATAATTTCAGCTAACAATTAAAAAAAATTTTTTGTTGCAAAATAAATTTGACAGAAAAATATTTTTTCAAAAAAAAAATTAAATATATTTTTCATAAATATAACTTTTTATTAATAAAAAGTTGTAATTTTAAATAAATATATATATTATAAAACATTTGACAAATTTATGCATGTCGAGCAAGTATTATATAAAAAATAACATACAAGAACTACTTGCGAACTGAGAGGTATGTCAAAAAATGATCGAAAAATAAATATTTTGATTGATATTTGGTTTGATCAACAATACTCTGCAATATGATGTTGATTAATGTTGTATTTTATGCATTTGTTCATATGAAGAAATATATTCTTCATATACACTTCATCATATTGAAGAGGAATTTTTTGGTCATTCATCAAATTGATAATGAATTCATAACATTGATGTTTTGTTGTTATAAATATAATGAATCATGGTTTGATGACCGTAATTCATCATTATGATGATGATTCTTAACTGTGTTAATTTGGTCTTCAATGTGTCGTTTTCGATTTACTGTGTACAATATAATCCAATTTAATATAGATTGATTAACCACTATAATGATTAAATGTTTTTTCTTTAAGTAATTCTATAAATATCATGTTTATTTTTGACCTTTACCAATTTATGTTGTTTTCGATTTACTGTCATCAAAAAAACCAAACAATATAATAAATTAGTATGTCCAACTACACTCTAAAAGTTCGATATCAATTTAGGACAGCTACTACTGAATAAATGAATGTTAACAAGACTTAAAAGAGCTACTGTTGTCAATCTGTATGTGTGTGTGTGTTTGTGTCTGTGAAAGTAACACCCGACACTTGAGACTATGCACGGTGATTATATGGTTCGTCCTTGTCTACACAATGCTTTTAAAAACCCTTAAGAACGCATTTTATAACGATGACTTCCGTACCGGTAAAAGGTTAAACATCAAGGCACAAAGAGCATCTTAAGCTATTTAAAACTATGTCCTGTGTATTGTGATTATATACCATAGAAATGTAAATGGTGATAAAAAGGACGAACGCTTCACTCAAACACTTGACAAGTGTTTGTTTTTCTATTGTCAATGTAAAAAATGAAAAATGTTTGAGCACATTTTAAGAAAATAGATGATAACGGATAAAGACATTTTTTTTTCGTAGAGCTTCAAAGGCCTCTGTATTATAGTGAATATTTACGAACGTTTTATTGAGTTGTTAAGATAAATGTTAAATAAATAAAGTGCCATCATAAAAAGTAGGCTGTCCATCCATTGTTGTCTTTGTTTAAAATGTTTTCGGTGAAAATTTAAATATAGAAAAGCAATAAAAATAGGTTCAATAGGAGTTTTTAAATTGTTTTATAATTGAACTTTTTGAAAAAAAAAAAATAAAAAGAAAACTGATTAATAGATCGACACAGTGCTGAAAACTTGATTAATTTGATTAATAGATCGACACAGTGCTGAAAACTTTTTTATTCCTATTTTTAAATTTTCATACTTGTTCAGTTTTAATTTTACCAGAACTATAATAGAGTACTAAAATATTTATAAAATGAAAAATAAACTATTTATTTAAACCACCATCAGATTCATAAAATTGATGAAAAAATTCATAAATATGATGAATATTTGTGAAATATACTATGTACATTTCACAAATACTATGAACATGATGTATGGGCATGATGTATGGCATGTCCATGGCAAAAATCGTCTTTGGTAGTGTAATTAATTGAATTCCATAGAACATAATCATCTACAAGTTCAATTATTTTTGCTGTGTACATTAAATACATCTCACTTTTTTAATAAACTATTATGTACCATTGCCAAATGTAATTATTGTGGTATGTTTGATCCCGTATAATATTTGAATTTATGTACAAACAAAAGGTCGTATGCGCTGTGGCTTTATTGGTTTTGTGGTTCCTTTATGAGTACAAAACTCCACATGTGCTGATATTTGATGACAGTTATCAGCAGACAAAGTAATAAAGACATTGTTTCAATTTAAAGATATTGAATTATTTAATATAAGAACATGTGACATTTTCAGTAGATATGCATATTTCCCGTTTGATATGCTGAAATTAGCACATTCGTTTGAAAATCAAATATTTCATAAGAAAGTAAATTTGAACGGTTTTTAATTCAATTGAAAATTAAAGGTGAAAATTTGATTTTTGAAACAGCCAAACACAAGTTTGATTGGATTGCAATTTGAACACGATTTCGTTTGGCAATTGGAACACGCACAATACATATATTTTTTAATATTCTAAAGAGGGAGGCGTTTTAAATATAAAATACACTACAATATTGTATAATTATTGTGAAAACATAAATAAGAATTACAATACTAAGTACAAATCAAGCTTATTGAAATTTCTACTTAAAAGTCAATCAATATCATAGCAGTGCTTTTGATACTGTTTAAACTATTTAAATGTTGCATTTCCACCCTTCAAAAATGTTAATGAATTGGAAAAACTTTTTAATTGAGAATTTGCAACTCAATTTGTAAATTAAAAAGATATTAGTGTGGTTAAATGGTGCAATATGGGGTATAAAATGACAATTGCACTTTCCAGATCAATTTAAATATACACTCAGTAGTAAAATTGTTCAAAAATGATTCACGAAGAGCTCGTTTACTTTATTGATTCCTTTTGGACATGCTAAGGCATTAGAAAATCTTAAATAATTCATGCTGAACATAAATATGTTAAAACAAAACAAAAATATGTTTAACTGTCATTATAATAATTTTTTGCAATGCAATAATATTCTTGTTTTGTAAGAGATTCCTTTTTGCCGCGTAAACACAATTCTTAAAATGAACCATTTTTTAATAATTCGAAATATTAAAAAAATATATATTATTTTTGTTCATATCGAAATATCGTTTAAACGATAAATCATAGAAACTACACAGAACAAAATATATTACGTATATATAACAATTAATATTAATAGAAAACAAAAACGTATTCCAATTAAAAAGGTGATTGTATTTACTAATTATTTAATTGTATTCACAATTTTTTATTAAAAATATGAATAGGAATTAATATAATATCACGTGAATACAATTAAATAATTAATTGTATTTACAATTATTGTTTGTTGCTTTTGATTTATTTATTTTTTAACAATGCAACTCTGGGATGTGTGCTAATTTCATGTGTTCTTTTTTTTGCTTTGTGTGTATATTTTCGCAACTCCATGTAAAGTATTTTTTGCCGTATCAATAGGCGCGTAAATATAGCCGCTAATGAATTCGCAGAATATTGGAAACGATGTAGCCAATATCGGATACCGATATCGACTCAGGAGATTCTAAATAAATTGCCTGAATTTAAAAATAGCATACATTTTATATGACCTGCTTCTATTTAATCCAATTAATAATTATTTCAATGTAAAACAATTTTTAATTGGTTCTACTAATTTATTAATTAATGATAAATTATTTCTCAATAAAACATTTAATAAATATAACTTAAATTTCAATATAAGCAAAAAAGTTGTTAAATTTTTTTCAATTACTGATTTCTCATTATTACGATTATTAAATTCAATACAATTAAATTTTACATCGATTGAGTTTCAATTTAAAAATATTTACAATGTTTACAATTTATTTACACAGTTTTTTATTTCTGTGTAAGCCATAACTTCAACAAGTGGTCATTATTCTTTCAATTCAAATTTGATATCTTTAAAAATCTGAAAATCGTTGATTTATTATAATAGTCGTGGCAAATTTCAAAATAGTATAATATTTAAAAAATATTGTTCCCCTAACTTTAGGAGTTTTTTTTTTCATATTGACATTTTTGTATCGTTCATTGTCTTTAAAGTGAAAGTTGCAACAATTCTTGGATATATTTGTAACGCTAATTTTGAAAATTGCATCAGTTTTATTAAATTACTAACTTGGCCCGTGCACGTGCCAAGATTTTGTGAATTCAAAGATATGGAGCGATTTTATTAATATAAAAAAAAACATTTTTTATTATTTATATGAGGGGCCCGTGCTTAGCTGTTGAAGTTTTTTATTGGTTTTATAAATGTGGTAACCAAATAATAATTCTCCGCCAAAACAACTTTTCTCAAAGACAATTCTTTCTCAGACTGCGCTTCCCCGTAGAATTATTCTCAGTAGAAATATTTCCCGTAAAATTCTTCCTCATAGAACGCTTTCCCGTAGAATTCTTCCCGTAGAATTCATCCCGGTAGAATTCTTTCTCGTAGAATTTTTCCCAGTAGAAGTTTTAAAGTGGTGAATTTTAGTGTGGTGAGTTTTAGTGTGGAGAGTTTTAGTGTGATGAATTTTAGTGTGGTGAGTTTTAGTGTTGTGAGTTTAAGTGTGATGAGTTTTAGTGTGGTGAGTTTTAGTGTGGTGAGTTTTAGTGTGGTGAGTTTTAGTGTGGTGAATTTTAGTGTGGTGAGTTTTAGTGTGATGAGTTTTAGTGTGGTGAGTTTTAGTGTGTTGAATTTTAGTGTGTTGAATTTTAGTGTGTTGAATTTTTGTGTGGTGATTTTTAGTGTGGTGAATTTTAGTGTGGTGAGTTTTAGTGTTGTGAGTTTGAGTGTGGTGAGTTTTTGTGTGGTGAGTTTTAAGTGTGGTGAATTTTAGTGTGGTCAATTTTATTGTGGTGAGTTTTAGTGTGTTGAAATTTTAAATTTCAAGAAAATCGTATCATCGGTTTAGACGGAGAAGCGGAGCAAACGTGATTGCTTTTGTTTTTGTATTTTTGATTTTGTTTTGTGCTTTTGCTTTTTTGCTTTTAAATTTTTTTTTACATTTACACAGTTACATCGTATTACAGTTACAGTTATTATTATTATTATTGCTTCGGGGTGATGCACTGCGACCTGAATAGATTTATTGTGCCCCACTTGATACCATGACTGAAGCCATTCTCAGCTGTGGCATCTCCCTATACTATTTATAGGGGGTTCTGGTTTTAAATAGTTCTATAAGATGTCCGTCAAGCCTATCTCAGTTAAAAACCTGATTATATGGTTAGGGTTCATCTTTTTAATATCGTTTGGACTTGGTTGTCGATTCCCAAGTATTTGCATTCTTGTACGCATTAACGCTGGACACGTTTCTAAAATGTGTTCTGGATCTTCATCGTCTTCTAGACAGAATCTACATGTACTGTCAGTTTGTATACCCATCCTAGTTAGATGTTTGGCAAGCCGACAATGACCTGTAAGAAGTCCTGTTAGAATTCTCAGGTTTTTCTTCGATAGCTTAATGTATTCTTTAAATCTTCTTAAGTCACAGGACCCAATGAATTTCTTTGATTAACGCATTTTAGCCTGCCCCAACCATAGGGGTTCTCTGGTGTTAAGAAGTTCTTCTCGTAAAAACTTTTTTACAACACTGTCACCGATTCCACAAAAAGGTTCGAGTCCTATTAGCTTTGTGACGGCTCCTTTCCGTGCAAGTTTGTCAGCTTCTTCATTATACAGTTACAGTTACATCGTATTGAAAGTTTAGGTTGTATGGGAGGTGCCACGCCTCTTTGTCCAATTCCGTCCATATATAGATATCATTCGAGGTGGGTGAGTTCCAACCCCTAGTTGATACTAAGAATTTTTTTTCATATCACAATTTACATATAAATTTTATTTAAAAATTATATACACGTAAATATCGAATTCGTCGAAATGTCTGGATTTTTACTAGAATATTTGGGGCATGTTTTTGATGTACACTTTTGTCAGTATCATAACATTTTTTCGATTGATTTTAATCAGACAAAGATGGAGTTTTATTAAATGTTATCTATTTTCTATCCTATTCCAAAATATGCTGAAACTTTACCACTTAAATTCCACAAAATTTGATAACCTACTATACGCTTCCCATGATCTTTCATATATGTGAGTGTTTGTTGATTCTTTTGGAGACAGTCGGAACACAGACAGAATTTGATCCAAATTCCACCTTTGTTTGCTTTTGATTAGAGAACGCAATATTTTAAAATATATATTCTTTATTTAATAATGCAAATTATGTTTTCAATAAAGAGTTTTTTTTTTTTTTGTTATTTTAGTACGTAAATCATTTTTAAACTATGTAGTAATCACGCATGATGCGGTCGATTTATAGAGCGAAATTATAGAACGAGTGGTGCGAATAATTGTGATTATGCGCGTTATAAACAATTAACTGAAACGGCAATCGCAACAAAGCAAATAAGAAAAAAAAACTGTAAAAATAAAAATAAAACGTTCAGTATAGCACGCAACTGGGCAGACAGAACCGTCACAGTTAACACAACATAGTACTTATTATAATACAATATAAGAAAAATTGTGTCAAGTACAAAATAAAAATAAATTTAAAAAAAAAATAAAAACTGGAAGTGCAATTTGCATATTTCAAAATAGGTACTTGTAATAAATATTTCAGCATTTAAAATTCAACAATTATAATTCAAAGTGTTTATTAATAAACTCCACAAAAATAATTAACAAACATTTTTATACAATTTATATATATTTTTTTATATATTATATAAATTTAAATGTCCTAAGTAAAAATGTATTTTATCGAATATCTAAATATTTTCAACTATATTTTCATATAAACATTTTTATATATTTTCAAAACTATTTAATTATCAATAAATTTAACTTCTCTCTGTATATTAAAATGCTGCATTCAAGATTATGTTGACACCTTCAAAATTTCCAAAAAAAAAAAAAAGTTTAAGTTCACGCAGACAGACTGTCAAAAAGTCACGAAGCTCTGGTATCGATTGTGGATTAAAAGGTCGCGCAACTTGAAAACTTTTCTCTTCGGCAATACCATTTATACTAGTTTTTTAACCATCGAGATACTTGCCTGAAAAATGTTGAAAGTTGAACTAAAACTTTGTCGTTGGGTTAACCACATAGAATTCGTATTTTTTTTATGCTGCAACTACATAATATGGAGATTACATGAGAGTGAAGAGTACATAAAAAACAGTAATATATTTGCTTTGATTATATTTTAGTTTAGTTAAATTTTATGCTTATGGGGAAATTTATTTTAGGATTTTTTTTAATTAGCTTTTAATGTCGTATTTAATGCTGTATTTCTTTTTTAAACAACTTTTTTAGTTTAGTTCTCTTTGAAAACCCTTTTCATTTTTTCAACAAAATTTCCCATCAAATATATTGTGTCCACTATTTAGGTACTCAACTATTTATAATTCAAGTATATTTCGTGCTGCATTCAGTTGTCACTTATTTTAATTAATTTAAAAGTGTGCGAAATGGGATAAGAAAACACATAGAACAAACTCTTTATGCTTTCACCAATTATGTGCAATTAGTTAATGAGCTTAAAATGAAAAATACTATGAGCTTCTAATGAAAAATACTTAAAATACATTTATATTAGAATATTTATATCATAATATTAGTGTTGTGCTTTAAGTTAAAATTGTTGTGAATAATTTGGGCATATTTTGTTTAACAAAAAAAAAGTTTGTCAAATTTTAAACTTCTTAATTTGAAGAGGAGTACGTCTAGAATACAAAATAACATAATTTTAAGAACATCATACTACTTTCAATCGCTATGTTTACGACTGCATTGAAACAAAATAAAATCCAAACAATACGTAAAAAGTATATTGTTCTTGATTTTAAGAAGTTAAATAATTTAGTAAGAAGTTAAGCAAACAAGAACAATTATTCGTGATGTAAAGAGGTTGCTTTCTTTCGAAGCAAATTTTTCAAAGATATAGATATTACTTTTGGGGCATTCCACAGTAAACGTTACAAAGGTGTGATATATTAAAGTTAAACCTATTGATTCCGTTTAATGCTTTTTTGGATAAGAAATACTTCTAATTTCATATTCTGTGATCAGAATTTATCAAAATGCATGGCAAATGTGTTTTTTTCTCAATTAAAGTCAAATATTTTTTTGAAATTCATTATACTTAGTACAAAATTGAGGCAATATTTGAAACACAGTAGTTTCGTTGTTTTAAATCCGAAAGAAAATTGAATCGTACAATTTGAAAGGCAATTTGTTTGCGAAAGTATGCCACACATTGCATTGCTGACAAGTGGTTCAAAGCACTGACAATTAACCAAACAGTTTTACTTTTTGAGTTGTAACGCCCGTCAAAAAAAAATGGTAAATGTTATTTTGCGAACTATTTTGCAAACCTACAACTGGGAAACTTTGCAAAAGTAAAGAATTTTGTCGTATCTATTCATTTTATATAGTATTTGGTCTCATAGATATTCCAAAATATTGTAACGCCCGTCACAATTAACAATCGTCGCAAAACAAAAAAACTGAAAAATTATATACTTGTCAATAATCATCAATAATCAAATATATTATTATTTAACCATAGAAAAAGTAGCAAATATTCCAAAATATTCAATACGCAAAGATAAAAAAGGGAAATTCCAAACCTGTAAAACTGGCATTCCATTGTGCCGGGCGTTACAATTGTAAGATTAAAAACCTTCTCATTTGATAAATAAAAAAGGATAGATATATTTTATGCATGTATAAAAAAAACTTTTGCAATAGGTCCTATCTTTCCACAAATTTGAAGTTAAATGCTGAGACGGGCGTTAAATGTACTTTTTCAAAAAACAGAGATTACTCCACAAAGTATTAAATTTTAGCTAAACTAATCGGACTAGTTCTTTTAGTTCTTTTCTCTAAAATAAAATTCTGCAATGGTTACTTTGATCACTGACTTATAAAGTATCAAAACTTGTGGCGGGTGTTACACATTTTGTGACGAGCGTTACCTGTACGAATTCTATACAAATATACATGAAAAATCAAATTATGAATTGCAATTTTTTGATGAAAAATAGCAAATTTTTGTGGTAGGAATGGTAAACCGTTGTTTTAAGGCACACCGTCGACATATAATTTATGTGGAAAACTAAACATTTAGTTTTGAAAAAAATATGTATTGTATGACCATTTTTTTAAATAACTACTCTGTCTGCATCATTTCTAATTCGTTTCCATCGCAGCTTATATAAATATTTTTAGCAATTTGAAAATAATGTTTTTTTTGGGATTTTTTATGATTTTTTTGTAAGGTTTGGAAGTTCCCATTTTTTATCTTTGCTTATTGAATATTTTGGAATATTTACTACTTTTTCTATGGTTAAATAATAATAATATAATTGATTATTGTTGCATATTTTAACAAATATATAACTTTCAAGTTTTTTTGTTTTGTTGCGATTGTTATTTGTGACGGGCGTTACAATATTTTGGATGGATATAGCAACCATCTGGAATATCTATGAGACAAAAGACTATATAAAATGAATAGATACGACAAAAATCTTTACTTTTACAAAGTTTCCCAGTTGTGGGTTTGCAAAATAGTTCGCAAAATAACTTTTACTATTTTTTTTGAGACGGGCGTTGCAACTCAAAAAAGTAAAACTGTTTGGTTAATTGTCAGTACTTTGAACCACTTGTCAGCAATGCAATATGTGACGTACTTTCGCAAACAAATTACCTTTCAAATTGTATTATTGAATTTTCTTTTGGAATTAAAACAACGAAACTACAGTGTTTTATGTATTGCCTCAATTTTGTACTATAATAAATTTCAAAAAAATATTTGACTTTAATTGAGAAAAAAACACATTTGTCATGAATTTTGGTAAATTCTGATTACAGAATATGAAATTAGAAGTATTTATTATTCTAAAAATCATCAAACAAAATCAATAGGTTTAACTTTAATACATCACACCTTGGTAACGTTTTCTGTGGAATGCCCCATCTGCATCTCTAGAATAATTACTCTTATTTACTTATTTTGAAACCTTATAAATTAACTTCTGCTTATAAAGAATAATTTGCCCTGTTTGCCTTATTTAAGAAATAATTAAACGTATGCATCTCTAAAATAATTGCACTTGTCTCCTTTTATTTAAACTAAGTAGTTCTGTTTCTTAACTATTTTTTTGTTTTTAAATTTAATTAACCTCTGGAAATCAAGAATAACTTGTCTTATTTTAATTATTGCTACCCATGAACTATCTTCTGCATCCCAAGGATAATTTCTCTGACGTTTTTTTGATACCCAAGAAATTAACTTCTGCATATAAAGAATAATAGCCATTGAATTTCAAGAATATTTGAACTTCTATACTTCTAACTCTGTTCTGCTGTTCTGCTTTGGTTTAGCTTAATAATATTCCAAAATTTACTGTATTCATCTCTAGAATAATTGCACTTTTCTTTGCATATTTTAACCAAGTAGCTTTGTTTCTTAAAATCACTATTTTGTTATCTATGAAATTAATCTCTTCAAATGAAGAATAACTTCTCTTATTTTGAGTATTGTTACCCAAGAAATATCTGCTGCATCTCAAAAATAATAATTGCGGTAGCTCAAAGTTGGTGCGTTGGACTGCGAGCCGAAAGGTCCCCGGTTCAAGCCTGGACTGGGGCTAACAACATCTTTTCATAGAAACATTTTTCTATACCGCGCTACCACTCGTCAGTAAATGGCAAACCTACGAGAGTAAAACATTGCCTATGAAAAAGCTCTCACACCGCCGTTCGGATTCGGCAATAAACTGTAGGTCCCACCACTTTGAGTACAAATATAACAAGCACAGCTCAAAATGGTGAGAGAGCTCGGCCTAAATTCTTATAAGACTGTAGTGCCAAACTATTAGTTTGGCGCTACAGTCCTATATAGAACTTCGGCCGAGCTCTCTCACCATTTTGAGCTGTGCTTGTTATATTTGTACTCAAAGTGGTGGGACCTACAGTTTATTGCCGAATCCGAACGGCGGTGTGAGAGCTTTTTCATAGGCAATGTTTTACTCTCGTAGGTTTGCCATTTACTGACGAGTGGTAGCGCGGTATAGAAAAATGTTTCTATGAAAAGATGTTGTTAGCCCCAGTCCAGGCTTGAACCGGGGACCTTTCGGCTCGCAGTCCAACGCACTAACCACTGAGCTACCGCGGCTACCGCGGTGCCAAACTATTGTTATTATTATTATTGCTGATTCTTATTGACACCCAAGAAATTTACTTCGTATTAAGAGTATTAGTCATTCTTAATTTATTTTTGTTACACATGATATCAAACTCTGCATTTCAAGCATAATTTGACTTTATATAACTATTATAAGCTAGTAACTCTGTTTCTTAAACTCCATTTACTTCATGACTTCTTCACGGTTTAACTAATTTCTGTCTTAGTGCAACAGTTATTTCTTAAATAGTTAAGAAATTGGTATTCTTAATATTAATAAGATTCTAAGATTCTATTAATAAGATTCTAGAATTTATTAAAATTTTATTTATAATCATATAAACGTAATTATTTTACATTCTAGACGGTTTCCACAACATTTTTAGAAATTTATTTCCCTTCGTATGCTGTATCAATATAAAATAAATTTAATAATTGTTTTTGCAATAATATATTTAAAACATAATAGTATTAAATAAAATTATGTCATTATTTTCATAGTTTCTGTTTTAGCACACATTCTGCCCTGATTCTAAATGCCAAACGAATATTTTGGAATAATATTTTGTAAATATATTGCAAAATATTTCAATTGCAATAATTCAGTGATTTCCATATATCAATAATTTAATATTGACCAAATGTATAAAACACATTTTAAAGTTTAATAAATATTTTACCACAATATAAGTATATAAATATCTATTATAAAGTATTTCAACAACTATCGCATGCAATATTTTTCAATTTAATTTAGTCACTATTTCAAATAGTTCGCATTTAATATTTATGACACAAAAAACAAAATTTCTAACATATACATATTTTTGCATTTTAATTAGTTGACAATTGCAAAACTACACATGTTGTAAATTTAACATGAAAAACATTAATTTCAACTCAAAACGAGTATTTGTGACAATTGTCGAAGCGCCTAAAGGCATCCTTAATACATAACAATTTTGCACAAACGTTATTTGTAAGAACTCATGTCATAGAAACACTTCAAACATGTCAAAAGCCTCAAACAACTTACGTGCTGATTGTAGTTGTAGCAGGTACCTACATGGAATTTAAATAACATAATTGTATGCATGTCATTCATAAATTAATTTTACGCAAAATAATTTAACACCAACATAAAATGCTATGTAGCAAGAGACTCGGTAATTTACATCCTTCAACATGTGTTTTTGTATTTATTTATTATATATAACTTGTTCTTTTATATTTCTTTGGAATGAGCAGCCACAAAAACGAACACTTCAAGGTTTACAAACTTTGAAATACTGAATACTATGGTAATATGTAGTACCTTTCAACTGGAAATCTGTAGTACGATTTATTCAAAAGTCAACAAAAGTATATAATAATTTACAAAATATAACAAAACCATAAGGGTACTCATTATACTAAACTTAATTCAATGGTTTTGTTTTAAGAATTTAAATTTATTTTCAATTTAACTGGAATTTAAACGTTTGATACAAATATAAATATTTAAACTATTAGACACGACATTCGATTTTAATTCAAAAATCACTTTTTTATGACAAATCATTACTTTTATAATAAATTCAATTTTTCACTCAAATTTAAATTTATCACTTAAAATTTAATTGTTCACTATAAATTCAATGTTTCAATAAAAATTCAAATTTTCACTAAAAATCAATTTTTCACTAAAAATTAAATTTTTCACTAAAAATTCAATTTTTCACTAAAAATTCAATTTTTCACTAAAAATTAAATTTTTCACTAAAAATTAAATTTTTCACTAAAAATTCAATTTTTCACTAAAAAATTCAATTTTTCACTAAAAATTCAATTTTTCACTAAAAATTCAAATTTTCACTAAAAATTCAATTTTTCACTAAAAATTCAAATTTTCACTAAAAATTCAATTTTTCACTAAAAATTAAATTTTTCACTAAAAATTCAATTTTTCACTAAAAATTCAATTTTTCACTAAAAATTCAATTTTTCACTAAAAATTCAATTTTTCACTAAAAATTCAATTTTTCACTAAAAATTCAATTTTTCACTAAAAATTCAATTTTTCACTAAAAATTCAATTTTTCACTAAAAATTCAATTTTTCACTAAAAATTCAATTTTTCACTAAAAATTCAATTTTTCACTAAAAATTCAATTTTTCACTAAAAATTCAATTTTTCACTAAAAATTCAATTTTTCACTAAAAATTCAATTTTTCACTAAAAATTCAATTTTTCACTAAAAATTCAATTTTTCACTAAAAATTCAATAAAATTCAATATTTCACTAAAAATTAAATAAAATTCAATTTTTCTCTAAAAATTCAATTTTTCACTAAAAATTCAATTTTTTACTAAAAATTCAATTTTTTACTAAAAATTCAATTTTTCACTAAAAATTCAATTTTTCACTAAAAATTCAATTTTTTCACTAAAAATTCAATTTTTCACTAAAAATTCAATTTTTCACTAAAAATTCAATTTTTCACTAAAAATTCAATTTTTCACTAAAAATTCAATTTTTCACTAAAAATTAAATTTTTCACTAAAAATTCAATTTTTCACTAAAAATTCAATTTTTCTCTAAAAATTAAATTTTTCACTAAAAATTAAATTTTTAGAGAAAAATTCAATTTTTCACTAAAAATTCAATTTTTCACTAAAAATTCAATTTTTCACTAAAAATTCAATTTTTTCACTAAAAATTCAATTTTTCACTAAAAATTCAATTTTTCACTAAAAATTCAATTTTTCACTAAAAATTAAATTTTTCACTAAAATTTCAATTCTTCACTAAAAATTCAATTTTTTGCTAAATTCAATTTTTTTTTGACTAAAAAAATTCAATTTTTCACTAAAAAAAATTCAATTTTTCACTAAAAATATTCAATTTTTCACTAAAAATTCAACGTTTCACTAAAAATTAAATTTTTTTATTAAAAAAAAAATATTTTATCAGTTAAAATTAATTTTTCACTAAAAATTCAAAATTTTATTAAAAATTAAATTTTTCACTAAAAATTAAATTTTTCTCTCAAAAAATCAATGTTTCATTAAAAATTCAAATGTTCATTAAAAATTCAATTTCTAACTAAAAATTAAATTTTTACTAAAAATTAAATTTTTACTAAAAAATAAAATTTTTTATTAAAAATTTAATTTTCACTTAAAATCAATTTTTTACTAAAAATTCATTAAAAAAAAAAAAAAAATCACAAAAAATTAAATTTCTTCAAGATAAAAATGTTTACTAAAAATTCAAATTTAATTAAAATAAAGTATAAAAAAAATTCATGAAAAAATTAATTTTTTAATAAAAATTCTATTATTTACTAAAATTTCAAATGTTCACTAAAAAATACAATTTTTCCCTAAACTGGTATTTCACATAGGCTTCAATGTCCTATAATTTCAGTAAATAAATCATGGTAGGTTCTATGTTTTCACCACAACTGAGCTACATTCTTTAAAACCTATACCTTTTTTTATGTAGTACCGTAGAAGAAACACTTGTTGATGTTTGCTAAAGTTACCACTTGCATGTGTTGCAACCTGTTTGTGGGGAATGTCCCCATTAGACTAGGTCACCACGCGCCTTTCTCAATAATCAACAGAGCCACATATCGTTTAGCTTCGTTTCGCATCGTGCTGCTCATTCGTTTCGGCACTGAATGCGCAAAAAGTCACCCACAGCAAGTGTTCTTCGTACCTCGCGCACCACCCACCGACTCAACACACGACGCAATACGATACAATGCGATGCGACGAGACGAGACAGACGACAAATTGCAGAAACAGCTGATCGCTTGACTCTTTGCATCGTCGTTATATTCGTGTGATGCTCGTTCGTCAGTCGTCCTTTTGCTCTCCTGGCAACCGTTTCGTTTGTTGTTTGCGCTGTGTGGCAAGTGTTCGTGGCCAAAAATTGCGACCAAAAAATACGGCGGGTTCAGCATATTTGTTCCGTTTGTGCCAAAGTGTGCTTTAAACTAAATTGGATTTTGTTTTTGTGAACATTTTTTTTTTATTTGTTCGAAAAAATAAAGAAAAGTCTTGAATTTTGTGTGGTTTTTATTCGTATGCAGTGCATTGCAACTCTTTGGCTGTCGGCGTGCGTGACAGATTTTCACTGAGGTTCTAAGGATTTAGTTTATTTTATATATTTTTACCGACTTTAGTAGTACATGCAGCAATTTTTTGATGTTTTTTTCTGCTACTATTTTATAAATGTGTTGCATCCTACAGCTGCTCGGCTCGTGTTGCTGTGTATGGCGGGCGCGTGCTTGAAATACGATTCGTGTGCATTTTTCTGCAAAGATTAAAATTCGTATAATGCAAGAACTGCCAAGTGCGGATGGTTTTCCAGATTCCAAGGTTCAATGTCCGTTCGTATTGTGTGGCGCTCAAGTAAATGAATTTTAATTAAATTTAATAGTGCGGCGTTCTCGTGTTTTACTACGTTATAATTAATCATCCTCTGCGTGATTTTTTGCGATAAGTGAACATTTTAAACTTGTACCCAAACACATAAATAACTCATAATATAAGTGAAAGTGATATAAATATTTTAAATATCAAATAAACTAAAAATAGACTTGTAAACTTGCAAAATTTTCGAAAAAAGGTTTTTTAGCAAAAAGGTAACATTAGATAGTCTAATAGAAAATTGAAATAATCTCAATGTGGTATTTCACATATAACCCTCAACCTTAAAGCGAACATCCTGTTTGGAAATTTAGTTCAGGATGATATCATTGTCTGCTCCAACTCTATCAGAAAATATTTTGAGACTCCTTTTACATATTTTTTAAAGATCTTTCAAAAAAAAAACCTATTCTGAACATTTGTGGAGACATTTTGCCAGAGACATTTCAAAATGGTAGAGCCAGAGACATTTCAAAATGCTAGAGATTTTCATTACTTTAATTATTTGATCTTCTTTTGGTTTTTATCAGAAAATGCTTTTAGTCATCGATGGTCCTTACTTGATACCTAATATTGGGGATGACATTTCACACTGGCTTGAGTTTTTAATGTTCAATATCCGTATAGCCGCGGTAGCTCAGTGGTTAGTGCGTAGGACTGCGAGCCGAAAGGTCCCCGGTTCAAGCCTGGACTGGGGCTAACAACATCTTTTCATAGAAACATTTTTCCATACCGCGCTACCTCTCGGCAGTAAATGGCAAACCTACGAGAGTAAAACATTGCCTATGAAAAAAGCTTCACCCGCCGTTCGGATTAATAAACTGTAGGTCCCACCATTTTGAGTAAAAATATAACACGCACAGCTCAAAATGGTGAGAGAGCTCGGCCGAAGTTCTTATAGGACTGTAGTGCCAAACTATTATTATTATATTATCCGTATTTTTTAGGGTTAATTCATATTTGAATAGTTCAGAACTATATTTAAAACAAATATTCAAGTTCAGCGCTGAAATATAGTTACTGAATTCCAGTTTTAATTACGTTTTAAAACATTTTGTATAGAAAGAAGTATATCAGATTTGCAATCAAAGCTACATAAATTAAAATTGGTATGAAATTGGAGAACAAAAAAATTTTAATTAATAAAAAATTATATGTTGAAAAAAAAATATTTGGAGACCTGTGGTAAAGTGTGACATGTTTTGATTTTAATTCAAAAAAAAAATTTAATACATGTATTTTCCATAGACTGCTTCAAAAAATATATTTTTTTTGCATTAAAAGAATATTATTTATATGCTTTTTAATTTATTTTTGGTAATGTTTCAAAACAGCTGAATTTCGGACCTCTTGCAAATTCCTGGAGAAAGTGGGAAACTTCAAAATTCAAAACTCCAAAAAGCAATTTTTGTTTTTGTTTTTCTTTTTCTTATTCTTTTTTTTCATAATACAGTCAAATATATTAAGGACAAACAAATTATAATGAGGTTATAAGAAAAGATTGGTAATGCAAGAAAAAATAAGAATAAATAAAAAATGTTTAACACCACGGTATTTATGTTTTGAAAAATACAAAAAAAAATAATTGTGCATTTAATCCCAATCCGAATATTCTGGTTCTGATAATTTTTTTCATGCAATGTATACAAAATTCTTCTGGTTCTGATAAAGTTTAAGAATGTTTGCTGATGTTATAGATTCGCTTCTCGGCTTTCTTCTACAATTCAGATCTTATCTCTAATAAAGTCAAAATGTGGCTTTTCATTACATTGTGGTCACGATAGTAGTTTTTATTTTTGGTTAAACCAATTAAATTACTCATATAACACAACATTTTCACTAAAATTACAATAAACATTGCTTAAATTATGTTTCCCACTTTACCCCAGTAAATGTTTCCTACTTTAACCCAATATCGCAATTTGAACATTAACTTAGAACCATTTAGGCAATGTTAAATGATTTGTAAAAACCCGTTTGTATTTCAAAGTATATACAATATGTGATAATTTTAAATATACATACATAATAATAATAATAGTTTGGCGCTACAGTCCTATAAAGAACTTCGACCGAGCTCTCTCACCATTTTGAGCTGTGCGTGTAATATTTGTACTCAAAGTGGTGGGACCTACAGTTTATTGCCGAATCCGAACGGCGGGTGAGAGCTTTTCAAAGGCAATAGTTTTACTCTCGTAGGTTTTACTAGGCACTGATGAGATCATACGGGCCTAACACCGGGCCTATATGGGGCAAATAAACTGCTAAAACTCGGGAGGAATTCGGTTCGAATGAAATATACTGGAATTTGACTAATATCAATAAAATACTACCTAATTCTAGAATTTATTAACTGAATATTAAGAAAGCAAATTACTTACTTATCATTAAAGTAAACGAGGTTTTTATGGATTTTATTGATTATACTAAAAAAAAAATTAGAAAAAAGTTTGCGCAGTAAATTCCTTTATTTTTATATTATTGGAAATGACTCGCAGAATTTGAATATATGTATATATGTATTAAAAAATGTCTATGGATAGGTTTACGAGATTTCGAGCAATAACTATTGTACTGAGTTTTCAAAAGGTGGTCACATATATTTGTAAATATCACGCATTTTATAAAACTCATATGCCGAATTGTTTTATCGAATGATAGGTAATTAAATATGCAATAAACATTTCGTACAACATTTTGGAATTGGTTCACTGGTTCACGAGAACTCTATGGAAGAACTCGAAAAATGAAAATATTTTCGACCAAAAATTTTATTCAAAAATCCATTTTAAATATGGCGAAAAATTGAAAGCGCATCTTGCACAGTTTTCCAAAACTAGCCTGCATTTTTAAAGAAAATTATGTAAAAATAAATGAAATCTATGAATACATTTTGAGAACAGAAATAACCATGAGAAGGCATTACAATTAAACCCTATACCCATGGGTTACATATAATAAAATGTATGTGAGGATATTTTAGCGCCTCTTAGTAGGCGTAACTGCGAAGAAAAAGTATATATTTTCTTGATCAACATCACTTTCCGAGTCGATTTAGATATGACCGTTTATCAATTCAATTACTTTTTCAATTATCGTTCATTCGATATAACATTTGATCATATGTGTTATTTAAAACGAGAGATATATACAAATATATAAATATGAGCACCTTTATGAAAGCTCTGTTCTAAAGTTATTGGCCCATATTTTGTAATCCATTCCAAAGATACATTATTGAACCATATTTTCGGAATCAGGGCATCTTTTTACATAACACAAAAATAACCTTGACTACTGGCTGTTGTGTAGTGTTATTAATTAACAAAAATATCACTCAAAAATTTTAATGTATTCTTCTAAAATAGATTCATGTATCTGCTGTTGTTTATGTTGCTATTTCTTTGTCTGTATTATGCAATTGTATCCTTTGTTTTGTGTTCAATACATTTTGGGAAGAACACATCGATACCTAATAAGTGATTTTCTGCATAATAAGAATAATTCTACTTAGTTACATTAATGACAACTAAGTATATCTGTTTATTAAATTTGAGTAAATCACTCCGTAGACTTCTTGATTCCTTCTAGATTTTAGAAGTTGTTTCCCTCCTTGTAAGGGTTAACGCCTAATGCTACAATTAATTATAAATGCTATTATGCTGATATGTCTTAACTCTAAAAATTTTAATATATTTTAGAATTTTTCTGTATTTTTTTTATTAAATTGTTTAACAAAAATCAAAGCTTTTGCTACAATACAAAAATTAGTCTTGATATTAAAAAAAAAATGATTTTAAGGTTTTAGGGAAAACAATTTTTCAATTGCTTTTTTTACTCCAAGTGGTAGGACTTAAAATTATTATTAAAAATTTCTTAAAAACGTTACTAAGGACTGCGTCGAATAAAATTGTCCGCTACAAAAATGAAAAAATCTAAAATTCTAGCAATCGAATTTTTATAGAATAAAATATTTTATTTTGCAAATTATTTTTAGATTTAAAAAAAATTATAAAAAACCAGAAATTAATATTTTTTAATAAAAAGTTTTAATTTTTCCGGAACCCCTTCCATTAATGTTGTAATGGTAGTGTCCGACACCCTCACAGCTGCTGAAGACCACTTTCTTTTAAAGTCTTGAAGGTCTTTGGCCACTTTTTTTGTTGTCTTCATCTCCCTTTTTACTAAAGCCCAGTATCTCTCAATCGGCCTGAGTTTTGGACAGTTTGGTGGATTGGCTTCTCTAGGCACCAAAATCACTGCATTTTGTTGGATCCACTCTAAGCCCGTTTTGCTGTAGTGACATGAAGCGAGGTCAGGCCAAAAAAATGTGGACACTTCATGTTGGCGTAAAAATGGAAGCAATCTCTTTTGCAAGCATTCCTTCACATATATTTCGCTATTAATTGTACCCGATGTCACGAATGAGCTGCTCCTTTTTCCACAACTGCAAATTGCCTGCCAACAAGGAATTTTGTCATTTTTTTTATTTGAATTTTTCAGCGACATTTCCTCGAGAATCGGCTGTATAAAATTCCTGCCCAGGTAGCTGAGAAAAGTCCGCTAAAACATAAGTTTCGTCGTCCATTATGCAGCAATCGAATTTTTTAAAAAATCTTGGTTCAGCTTTTTAGCTCGTTGTTTTGCGGTTTCATTCTTGACGGCATTTCTATCCGGAACTTTTTGGACCTTGTACGTCTTCAGCCTAGCTTCTTTCTTAGTCCTGCGCACGAAAGATTCTGAGCAATCCGCCTTTCCCGCCAATTTCCTTCCGGATATGCTTGGATCTTTCTTTAAAATATTCACAACATCATGTGGGCCTTTTTTTACCAGAACCTTTCTTCCGATCAATACTCAGGTCTTCCTTAAAGCGGTTGATAACGCGAGAAATGGTCTTAGGGTTAGCCCCTACCTCCTTGACAATTTTTTAAAAGACCAATTAGGTTGTTTTTGAAAAATATTAATTATATTTTCTCGCACTTCCATTTTCGCGTTAAATAAATTTTGTATTGACTATAACTGACACAAATTATTTTCTGCCATTTAATTCAGAGCTACTATGATCAAATTTTGTAAATTTGAATCTTGCAATAGCACATTATGGGAAGATATGTAACGGACAATTTTATTCGACGCAGTCCTTAATTGCTGAAATATGGATGGAATATAAATAGCAAAAAAAAGTGTTCACTAGTTTAATCAACATCATCAGTTTGGACTCTATTCAAGAAAACTATGAACCATATTAATTTTCACTTTAAATGTTAAATACTAAAAAATAAGTCAAAAAAAATAAACGTTACAATATTTCGAAATTAGCTCAAAAACCAATGTATACTGAAGGGGAATGAAATGTCGATACATAAAAAAAAAATAATCGACGTAAATATAGCAACCGATATTAATTGCATTCATTAGTCAATTCAGCAATGAAATTCACTAATTCAATTAAAACATTTGCTATTCTTCGTCAAATCAGCAATCCCGTTTGCTAATATGAACATGTGTACATCAATGCAGTAATTTAATTAGTCGGCGGAGTTTCAGCAATTATATTTGCTAAAACTGCGCCGACTAAATTATTTGCTGCATTGACGAACAATTATTCATATTAGCAAACGCTATTGCCTATATTACGAAGAATAGCAAATGTTTTCATTAAATTAGTGAATTTCATAGCTGAATTGATTAATGAATGCAATTTATATCGGTTGCTATATTTACGTCGATTATTTTTTCTGTTTAGTAATATTCCTAAAATCGTTGAGCAATTGAGCAATAAATATCCTATTTACCATATTTTATAAATATATTTCAATAAAAACTAAAAAAAAATCTGTTATTATATTCTAAAATCTGCGCTTTTATTTAAAGCACTTTAGAAGCAATTTAGCAAAAAAATCTATTCATGTTGATTATTATAAATAATATTATATGCAATTAAAATAAACTGTCAAACAGATAAAACTTTATTAAAAACGCATGTTTTATTCTAGATTCGAGCAAATTATCACAATTTTAATGTTTTTTATTTTTCTATATTGCAAATAAAAAGCATTTGCTTTAAATTAACAAAATGTTTCACATTCACGTTTAGTAAAATAACAATTTAATTTCAACATTAAAATGGAAAACAAAAATTATTTTAAATTAAAGCATTTTATTTTTTGTTTTTTCTGTACTATGATTGTTGTCGAAAATCATAGAAATTTTTTGTCGTTTTAATTGCTTTCACACGAAACTTTTTAGCGTGATTTTCACTAAAAACAGCCACCAAAAACAATGATTGCAATAAAAGCGCACAACAACCAACAAAATTTTACTATAATTGTTGTACTTATTTTGTAGTTTTTGGGGTATTTTATATTTTCAAAAAAAAACCTTTTTTTTTTGCTGCCATTCTAAGCGCATTGTTTCTGATCTGGTTGTGTTTTGCGTTCGGCGTCGTTGGTTTTGTTCAGTCGGTCGGTCGCCAATTTTATTTCGGTATGTGTGGCACCCATTGAATCTGAAAATGTGTTGAAATGTTATTGCACCGCAGAAATAACAATTTTTGCGGAGAATATTCAGTGTTTTGTATGCGGCGAGCATTCAATTTAAATAAAGCACATTTTTGTGTTATTATACGAAATTTCTAAAATTTCAACAACTATGTATTTTGATGCATTCGATGCTGCCAACATTACTTTCATTTGGCGCATTTTTAATCATAAGCCTCATTTTATTTATAGAGTGTGATATTTAATGCTCTTTTCAAATATTCAAAAAGGTTCATTTTGGTTAATGTACTTTTACGGTACACATTACAGCTGTCCATCTGTTAAATTTGGTCCAGTTCTATAAATACCTCACGTACTGGCTGTTCTAATAAACAAAAACGGAAAGAATTAGACATGTCAGTCATTGCGGTTGTCACATTTAGTGGTTTTACTCGTTTTAATTCTTTTGACAGTAGCAGCAGCAAAGACTCAAAATTCCGGGTATGGTAAAGACTGACCACTGAGTAATAGAGTTGTTTTTTGTATTGTATAAAATGAAAAAAATTTTATAAAATGAAATGAAATACATCTGACACCGCTATATGTAAAACCCGTATAAATAACGAAAAATGCGATTAATAAATAAATTAATGATCCATGAACACAAAACAAATAATAAAATCTATTTCCTTCTTTATTTCAGAATGATGTGTTATATTCAACATTGTAAACTAACATAAAGAAAAGCACTGAATATATTTTGCATTTATTGACTGCATTTCAAAAACTAGTAACAATTTAAAATGCATTTTTCCAGTTTTACACATGTCACCTCGACGTTCATCATACTAATATGTTGGCTAACAGAAGGTAAGTTTAAACAAAACCAGTTGGGAAGGTTAGATCACATGGGAAATTTTAAAGTAGGGAAATTTTAAAGTAGGTGTTATTATGATAGACAGGATTATCAAAATTATAGTCATTATAGTCGGTCTAAGCCGACTATAAATACCCTCACATATATGTGGTTACCATTCAAAGTGGTATATATCTCACCAGGGTATAAGAGTCCTGAAAATAACTACAAACTTTCAATCGCTGAAGAATTACCATTCATTTGATACCCATATTTACAAATTGGTAGGTGTACCGAATTTCGATTTTTTTTTTTTTGGGAACCACAAGTCGTTTCGCGGGAAAACATTATTTTCATGTATTTGAGCATAAAGTCAATATATATTTGAACAAAAAAGTTTACCTCAGCACGTATACAGTAAAATGTAACAGATTTAAATTTTGTATGAGTTATATGAATATAAATGGTCAAATCACAGGTATCGATATCGCCAATTTTTTCGCACATACAGCGCAGGTATATTCATCAGGTTTTTCATTTATCTAACTCTTCAATTGTTTAAGTAGTAGGGATTTCAACAGACAAACAGACGGACATCGCTAAATCGACTCAGGAGGTCAGACTGATCAAGAATATATATATTTACTTTACCATATCAGAGATGCTTCCTTCTGGGTGTTACAAACGGCGTACCAAACTGAATATACCCTTTCACTCTTAGTTTAGGGTATAAAAAATATATCTATATATATAAAACTCATTTTCCGTTTGTTTATTTGTGCTAAGTGCAAACGGATTTTCTTAAAATTTGGAATATATATCCTACAGACCCAGAAGAAGGTCACTATATACTTTTCGTTCATGCCCACTTTTACGCACATTTTTATTTTTGGTGTTTAGTTCAGATTCATAGCAAAACCACTGAATATATTTTTTTGACAATTTGTTTTATTATGCTATAAAGTCCATGGAGTATCCTAAAACATATATAAACTAGATTGGGCAAAGGGGAGTGGCACCTCCCAAAGAACCCAAAAATTGAGAACGCTATATCTTAACCCTAATGTTATCGATTTCAACTAAACTCTCAATTTAGATGTTACTCATTTTACTTAATGTCACCATACCAAACTCACCACACCAAAACTCACCAAATTGAAATTCTCACACCAAAACGAAATATGAATCCGCTGCACGGATTTCGTTAAGATTTGGAATATATTTCCTACAGACCTAGGAGAAGGTCATTATATAATTTTCGCTAATTATATAACTTATATAACTTTTACGCTAATTTTGATTTTTAGTGTATGTTTCAGATTCCTAGCAAAACCGTTTAACGAATTTTCCTGAAAATTTGCATTACTATGATATAAGGTCCATGGAGTATCCCAAGTCAGAAATAAATCAGATTGGACAAAATGAATAGTGGCACCTCCCATAGAACCCAAAAATTCAGTACACTATATCTCAGTTACTCATCTTACTTAATGTCACCACACCAAACTCATCACACCAAAACTCACCAAAGCTAAATTCACCACACCATCTACTATATGTTTTTGAATGTTTGTATGTATGTTCCGAATAGACGTCAAAACGGCTGAACCGAATTGCAAAAAATTTTGATACAAAATGTATGTTGGGTCTGGGCCGAGTATTGGCTATTTCTCGGTGAGATTAGTGGACGTGGCACCTCATATATATACCACATCAACGAAACTCACAACAACAAAATTAACCACACCTAAAGTCACCACAATGAAACTCACCACACTAAAACTTCTACTGGAAAAAAAAACTCTACGGGGAATTATGTTTGTTTTGGTTACTACATTTATAAAACGGGTCCCTGATATAAATACTAAAAATATTCTTTATATTAATAAAATCACTGCATATCCTTGAATTTACAAACTCTTTGCACGAGTCGTGCACGGGTCCAGCTAGTATATATTTATTTTTATACCCTACACTAAGAGTGAAAGGGTATATTCAGTTTGGTACGCCGTTTGTAACACCCAGAAATTGGCGAGATCGGTCCATTGTGACCTATGATCCGACCACTTATGTTCAAATATGTACATAATATGTACATATATAGATCAATTTTTATGTATACGTGCTTAGGTATACTTTTTTGGTCAAATATATATTGATATCATGTTCAAATACATGATAATAATGTTTGCCGGCGAAAAGTCTTGTGGTTCACAAAAATAGAAATTCGGTACACCTACCCATTTGTAAATATGGGTATCAAATGAATGGAAATTCTTCAGCGATTGAATGTTTGTAGTTATTTTCAGGATTCGTATACCCTGGTGACCTATATATCACTTTGAATGGTAACCACACATATGTGTAGGGTATTTATAGTCGGCTTAGACCGACTATAATTTTGATAATCCTAACTATCATAATTACACCTACTTTAAAATTTCCCATGTGATCTAACCTTCCCAACTGGTTTATGTTTACTTAGATAATGTTTTAATTGATTTGTTCATCTAAACAAAAACTAATTAATGACATTTTATTCAAAAATATATATCTAAAAAAAATGTTTTAGATATGAGACATGGGGTAATGTGGGATTTTTTTTTAAAGCGCTTCTTAATATCACATCAACTTTTTCATCCATAGTTATAATCAAATTAATAGCATTTAATTGCATTTCGAGAACAAGATGAAAAAAATGGTTTCGAAAGTTTTTTTTAGAGTGATTGCTATTAAAAAGTGACATTTTTTGTCGTTTCTAATTAGGAAGGAATGTTTAAAATGATATCTTTTGAAATATAAAGGAGTTTGTAAATCATTTAACATTGCTTAAATAATGCTAAGTTATATCCAAATTGCGATATTGGGGTAAAGTGGGAAACACTTTCTGGAGTAATGTGGGAATCGTAATTTAAGCAATATTTATTGGAATTTTTTGGGGTAAAATGGGAAAAACTTTCTGGGGAAATGTGAGAAACGTAATTTAAGCTTTATTTGTTGGAATTTTAGTGAAAATATTGTGTTTTATAAATAATTCAATTGGTTTAGCCAACAAATCATGGCCACAAACTAATGAAAAGCAAAATTTTGAATTCACCTGAAATAAGATCTGAATTGCAGAAGAAATACGAGAAGCGAACCTTTACAATTATCAAAAATAATGCATCGATAAATATTCTTCAACTTCATCAGAAGAAGAAGAAGCCGAAATAATAAAATTTCAACAATTTAGTGAACTACAGTATCCGAAATGGGCTGTATACTTAAAATGAGCGAGCTTGACGACCAGCAACCAAACCTTTATTATCATTCAGAATATTCGGCCTAGGAGTGAAGAAAAAAAAGTTTTTCTTATTTTCTGAGATGTTTTTGAAATTTTATCTTTTTTTTCTTAGTATTTATCATATATTTACATTACTATTTTTTTTTTATTACCTTATTATAATTTTTGTATCCTTTGTATATTTGACTTTGCTAAGAAAAAATCAAAAAATTTAAAAGAAAGACAAAAACAACAACTTTTTCAACAAGTCCGAATGTGAGCTGTTTTGAAAAATCACTCAAAACTCAATAAAAACCATATAAATGGCAATTTGTTAATGCAAAAAATTAGATAATGAACCTGTCTGTGGAATAGACACTTCAAAAGAATTTTAAAAAATATTAAAATGTATTTTTTTAGACGAAAAGAAAACGTTTCCCACTTTACCAAGAGCTCCCCCACTTTGTTATAATTATCATTTGAGACACATATTAGTCTTATCGTTTAGGAATTCTTTGAAATAGAAAGATTTTGTATATTTATTATTGAAATTTTTATTTGGTAGTTGTTGATTTTTAACATAACCTTAAAAATTGTAACTTTCTTTAGATAATAACATTCTATTTATACATATATTTCTAAAGAATTATTAAATAATACCAACTTATTAATAATCTAAACCATTGATTATATTCTAAATCCGCCCATACAACACAACTTTCAAAATATTATAATCATTCATGCATTTGTGAATTCCATAATGCATGCCGTGTAGATTTCTGAGTATTTTACACAAAGCAGCCATATGCAAATTTGTTCCTTCAAGTATATTCTGATTAGCGCCATCTACAATTTGCATCATTCAGTCACCGTGAATTTCAATACAATAAAGTGAACAGCAACAGCAATCGCTCAAGCAATATAATAAACCATAACAACAAAACGTGTGTCAACTGCAGCTGTAGCTCTATATGGCAATCACATGTACTAGAATTTTCTACCCAATAGAAAAATTTAAAATACTTTTTAAAATAAAACAAATTTGAGGAGTGCAATAGCTTTATAAACACCACAAATACTTCATACGTAATATGAATTATAAATAATTACAATACATTTTGTAGTTGCTTTATATTCCATTAAAAACTTTCCCCATTAAAAACTTTCCCCAAAATGAAACTTCTCACAGATAATATTGATGTTATTTATTAGGCTGACATTGGATTTTCATGATTTCAAATCGAGAAGTTATATTGGATGAAAAAAATCAATGTGGAGAATTTTTAGCGAAATTCTAAACGGGACTCGTCAAAACGAGAGATGGGCGCGTGCCTGTTTTTGATGGCACGGACACGCATGGGCACGCCGATAGGTGACACGCATGAGTACGAGCCCGATGACTAAATTCAAGGGCACGCACGAGAAGCACGATCAAGCACGGGATTTAAAAAGACACGGGAAAACACGAAAAAGCAGGCGAAACGTGAAAAATAATACCGGAACCGTTTATATTTTTGGAACCGGACTCGTTATTAAAAATATGTGCAACCGGAACTGGAATCGGAACCCATTAGTTTTTTTCTGGTTGGAATCAGAACCGCTATTTCAAAAATCTCGGAACCATAACCGGAACAGATATTATAGTCCCTGTCAGAGAACGCATAGAACTGAATTCCTAACTGTTATTAAAAAAATGTATGTAACCGGAAATGAAACCCATTTAATTTTTTGGTTGGGAGCGGAACCATAATTTTAAAAATCTTGGAACCCGAACCTTTATTCCAAAGGGATTTAGTCCCTGTAATAAATAATTCAAAAAATAATTTTGATACTGTTTTATTCTCTTAAATCCATGAGTAAAACTAAAAGTACAGATTTTAAAGAAAAGGTTAAAATACCACGAAATTTTTATTTTCAGAAGCTTAAAGTAAGGGTTTTTTTTTAAATTGGGGTAAAAACTTTAAAAAAATATTTAATGGGCGCGTGCCTGATTTTCGAGGCACGGGCACGACAGCTACAATCACGCACCTGATATACAGGCACGAATTCAGATTTTCAGGCGTGATGCACGGCCATCCTCAAAATTTTCGATAATTTTAGATTTGACTTAAAATGACGTAATTCAAACGTAATAAACTAAATATGAAATGTGGATATGTCATCCGGAAACTTAATTACTATTTGAACAAACTATCACTGAGCTAAATCTGATATAAATTAAAATAAAGAAGCAATGATTATTTAACAAGCACCCTAACATTTTCATTTAAGTATTGTCGACTTGGACACCAAAATGCGAAATGATGTCCCAACGGATCCATTTTCCATATTCGGATTTCGCTTAACATTCTCCACATTGACTTTTCAAATTTAATAGAGCATATTTAGGGGTTTGTCTTTTCAATCAAATTCTGGGAAAAATTCCATACTTAACATATATTTGTCATTTATTTAAATTCAAAAAGCATTTTGTCGAAAATAAATGTTTTTTTTTTCTGCGAAGTTAATAAAATATATACCATGAAATTGTACCTATTGATAAGTAGTCCCACCCAAACAAATATTTTCTCTAAGACCTATAGCCATTCAGCTCCCCCAATTTTCCATGGCCATTTTAAGATTTTTGTAAATATGTTTAATTTTTACCAGCAACATATCCTCAAGATGTATACTATATATAACCTCACATTTTTTCGTGTAGTCCATATTTGTTTTACACGAATTCATGGTACCTCCAACATGATTCAAGCTGGTTTATTTCTAAGAATACTCAATGTTTTAGGTACTATTTTACCCATTAGCCTTTACACCACTTAAAAGAAATATAATAGTATTTAAAAATGTAACAAATACTATTTTCGAAAAAAGAAATGGTATAAAAAAATCCAAATATGTAAAAAATTGTGATATATCAAAAATATGATATATCTCAAAAATATTTAGAAAATTTGTATTGTCAAAAATAGTAGAATTGAAATTTTACTACTGCCCAGTATGTCATTCGTTTTGAAATCGTTACGAGATCAATGCGACAAAAAGAAGAAATCACATGATATCGGACACTGTTTCGTACCGATATCGAGCGTCAAATACTCCTACATGGTAGTTAGATATCGATACGTTTTGTCGGAGTTTTCTCGGTACGAGAAATTTTTTGAAATCGGAACGATATCGATGAAGAAATGATCAAAGTTTGATATTGCTTCAAAAATATTACGATATCGATGCGATAAATCTTTATATATCATATCTTGTCAATGAATATGAATGTACGAGAAATTATAAAAACTAGAATCGATAAAGCAACGATATCGAAATTTCTTCTCGAAGTTATTCGATAAAAATTCGAGGCATCGGAGATTTTCGAGAAATGAAGGACTGGGTGGGTATTCAAAATAGGGTAAATCTCCAAATATTTTTAAAAAATAGTGACTTAAAAAATTGACGACTGGGATATTTTAAGCCTAAGGACAATATACACTAGTGCATTAAATTTATGATTGTCATGACAGCATCAACATTGACGTGAACTCTTCCTCGGAGTGCATCAAATTTTAAAAAATATACTAAAAAATCATGAATCTATTTTGTGTAATTTCATATTGCGTAACTTTGTATTGTGTAACTTCGTCTATTTGAAAAATGTCTTTAAATTTAAACATTCCTCAGCTACAGTAGTTGCACTTTAAATATCTCACGTACCCAGGCGCATTGTTTCCAACATATTTTCGAAAAAATGAATGAGTTTTAGTGTTGAAAGCCTATTGCTCTTGACCAAAGTACAGCCAGTGCAACTGCAATCGAAGCGTAGGTTCCCAGAGGAGAAATCTCTACGACCGACCCACTGTTCCAAACCAATGAATGTCAGCTGCAGCAATAGCAGCTTAAGTTCCAAATGAAAAACAAGAAGAAAACTATAATTTCGTTTACGTAACGTAAATGTTGCTGGCATTGTAGACTGCGACGACGATGACATCAGCAAGGACGACCTAAGTTACGTAGTACCTATCGACGATGATGATGATGAGTGGTAGAAGGTACAGCAGAAGAAGCGGCGAGTTGCAGCGGCGCCGGAGCACAAAAACAGCAGGATTTAAACATGGGCACCAGTAGTAGCTGCTGCCTGAATTGTTTTGTACAAAATCATTTTTGGTTGTAGGCAGACAGAAGGTGTTGGTAAATTTAATGGTAACAATAAGTGGGCTTAGTGTGAGTTCAAACTATGATGGGTTAGGTGGACTAGAACAGCAGAGAGCAGTGGACTTACATGAAAATGCATTATCGGTGGGGGCTATACCATCGAAATGCTATAAGTACTTGCTATGCGCAAGTTTAAGTCTTAATTTTCAGTCTTTAAAATGTCAAATAGCTGTTCTTCGATTAAGCAAAAATGTGTATTGTGTCATGCTGCTTTTCAATAAATTTGTAAAGCATCGTTGGGAATTCTAAATTCTACTATTTAAAACAAAATTTTTCTTAAGTCAAATTAGTATCATTTTGGTATTAAGTTATCAGCAAACTAGACATCTGCACAAATGCATTTGAAATCCACTTCAAGATATTCATTTTATTTCAAGACATGTACTGTCGCCGACTCTATGCCTGAAAATCAAATAAATGTACTGCACACAACAACAAAACACAAGTAGTGTCAAAACAAAACAAACACAAGACGTAGTTGTAGTGAAGAAGTCTATAATGTGCAATAAAAATTCAAATACTGAAAGGACACTAGTAATCAGTGCACTCTACATATTTTGACCATTCTTACTCTAAGGAGTTAGCATTAATATTGAAATATAGAAAAATTCAAAATGTATAAGAAAATTTTATAATATCGTTGTTGTAGAACGAAAAGTCACCAAATACATTTTCAAAATGCCAAATATTCAGTTAAAAAATCTTTATAAATCTGTCAATTTTGAATCGATGGTTTAAATTTTATAAGAAAATGTAATTCTATCAATTAATATTTCAACTTTAAAATGCACTAATTACTTTTTATAATATTAATCAACAAACTCGAAATTTAAGATTTTCACAAAAATGTATTTGGTGACTATTTGTTCAACAACGACGATATTAAGTTCTTTTATTTATCGAACAACACGTTTAACATATAACAATTTTTTGATGGATATATTTTATTTAGACCATGCATGGTTTTGTCGTACACACATTTTTTACTTTTTTTTTTATTGAAAAAATTGCTTATTGTATTTTTTTGAACACATAAATACCGACAAAAAAATTACGTCGGACGCCGAGCGGCAGAATTGTTATTGTGTTCAGTGTTCAATGTTCGTCTTTCATTCGTTACTCGATGCGCTCACTCACTGTATTCGTTGCAGTAGTGTCATTTGGTTTTGTTATTCAAAACATTGAATGTCTCGAAAAAAATGTCTTGACACAAACAAACAAAAAATACTGCAGTGCAGTATAGTCGCTGGAGAAAGTTCACTAGAACACTGTAGACTGTCATTGCAAAATGCCTAAATACTGTAGAGTGCAGTAGTGCATATTTTCCAGAAGAAACTTCAAATGCATTTGTGCAGATGTCTAATGATAGAATTGTGAAAATGATAGGCACTCTAAATCTATATATATAAAACTCTTGGTCCGTCTGTCTGTCTGTCTGTTTGTTCCAGCATCACGTCTAAATCGCTGAAGCGATTTAAGTCAAATTTTGCACCAGGATACCGTGGAGTCCGGAGGGTGTCATAGGCTATATATGGGCGAGATTGAACAAATGGGCGTGGCACCTCCCATACAACCTAAACTTTCAAAACGACATATTTCAGCACATACACAAGCTAAGAAGATGAAACAAAAAACTCAAATACAAAAAAAATACAAAAGCAAAAACACAAAAACAAAAGCAAAAATTAAACACAAAAGTAAAAGCACAAAACTTAAGTAATAACTCAAAAACAACAGAAAAATAAAAAAGGATAGAAAACAAAATCAACCACATCAAAATTCACCACACTAAAACTCACCATACTAAAATTCACCACACTCAAATTCAAAACACCAAAATTCACCACACTCAAATTCACCACACTAAAACTCAACACAATAAAATTCACCACACTCAAATTCACCACAGTAAAACTCACCACACTAAAACTCACCATACTAAAACTCACCACTCTAAAACTCACCACACTAAAACTCACCACACTAAAACTCACCACACTAAAACTCACCACATTGAAACTCACCGCACCAAAATTCATCACACTAAAATTCACCACACTAAAATTCACCACATTAAAACTCACCACACTAAAATTCACCACACTCAAATTCACCCACTTAAACTGACCACACTAAAATTCACCACACTAAAATTGAACACACTAAAACACACAACAATAAAATTAACTGCACTTAAACTCACCACACTAAAATTCACCACACTAAAAGTAACCACAATAAATCTTTTACTGGGAAAAACTCTACGGGGAAGAATTCTACGGGAAAGAATTCTACTGGGAAGAATTCTACGGGGAAGCATAGTCTGAGAAAGAATTGTATATGAGAACAGTTATTTTAGCGGAGAATTAGTTTAGTTTTGGTTACTACATTTATAAAACCAACAAAAAATACGTCCATGGGTCCATAACCTTGCTCCATAACCTTGCATTCACAAAATCTTTGCCGAGTCGTGTACGGGTCCAGCTAGTATAATATAAATATAATTTTTTAGTGAACATAATTTGTAAAATATTAAGAAGAATCAATTTATATAAAACACAAAAACAGTTGTTATTTAAAAGTTGAAAAAAAAAAACTATTTTCTCAAATATTCTGC
Organism: Dryomyza anilis; assembly: GCA_951804985.1. Classification (NCBI taxonomy): domain Eukaryota; kingdom Metazoa; phylum Arthropoda; class Insecta; order Diptera; family Dryomyzidae; genus Dryomyza; species Dryomyza anilis. The sequence continues at coordinate 99,960,917 of OX638131.1, read as the reverse complement.
TCAATATAACAAAACGCTCCCTCAATTTGTTCCAATATTGCTTTAAAACCAAAGCCGATTAATCAAAGTGCAACATTTGAGCCTGTGATTTAAGTTTTTATTGATTTTAGTAGGTTTTTGAGTGCATTGCCTACCTATATTTTGTTGTTGATTTTACGTTTTAAAAAGCTGCAGCACAAATCCCAAGATTTAGGTGACAGTCAACATGAAACAATGCCGATTTTAGTAGTTTGAAAATGCTATTTTCTAAATGGTTTTTTCACTCACACAAAACTACAACTTTTAAAAGCATACTCTATTCAATGGCAAATGAAAACAATCGAAATTTATACAAAACACGAAAATATCAGCACTATTGCTATTATTAAAGTGAAAATGATTTGACATATTGAAAAAGGCTTCAAACAATAAATTTTTCGACTAGAACATGGCATTTGAATAATGCATGTTTCGAAGGGATTACGAAAAAATGTCACGTAAATTCAACGACCTCACATCACATCAACAACTAGGCGGATCACGGCGGGCTATCCAAAAACTGTCTTCGCCCTGAGAGCCTGAGTACGAACGAGTTACAGCAGAAACAATAAAACTTAGCAAAACATTTTCGCATGCAGCACGATAACCCACAAAAGCCCACACAAATTTGTAACATTTTTCTTAAATATTTCATTTTCGGGTTTTTTTTTTTTTGTTATTCTTGTCTAGGCCAGCCAAAAACAGCAGACTAGACGAACGGAAACAACCGAAAAAGTTAGATGTTGGCGTGACTTGCGCTAAAACTAGGCGAAAATTATTAATTGATAATTTCATCGTCATAGAGTTGGTCTATTTTTTTTTTTTTTTTTGGTAACTATTTATGGCAAAATTAAATTGCAATACCGCTAAATGATGGTACTGAATAAGTAAAACAGAAAAAATTTACGTAAATAAACGATTTACCATGAATTCGAAGTAATGCATTTAATTTTTAATGCGAGCAAATAGTTTATTGATTAAAATGCTTTAAGGCATTTATTAATTATCAAAAGAGAAAGGTATTCTGACATTACTAAAATGTGGGTGTGATGAGGTTTTTTGCATTATGGGGTTTTTGTTATATTGTACACAGAAACAATGGATAAATGTTGGACAATAGGTTATATACTCATATTAAATATATAAACTGAAATGGTAATCCCCGACAATTCATCCCCTAAAATTCAACTCGGGATAATTCTTCCAGGACAATTTTTCCCCTATATAATTCTTTTCTGAACATTTCTTTCCCTAGACATTTATTTCCCGAGACACTTCCGAGTTTTCAAAAAATTATATTTTATGTAAACTCAAAAATTGTAGGACTATTCTATCCGGACAGCGACAGCGACGCATCTACCTACCATGTAGGGCCAATTTAAAACTCGATATATCTGACAAAGTGTCCGATATCGTATGAATTCTACTTCTTTTCGCATTTTTCACGTAACGATATCGAAACGAATGCCATACTTGGTATTGATGATTCAAAATTTATTGTTCCTGTAATATGCGGAAATATTTCATTTGAAATCGATTTCAAATCAATCACACAATAACAGTTTTTGATGTACAGCAACACGTACGGTTTTTGTTCGTGGTATTTCGGCGATAACTCGATCGCGAGCATTAATGATGTGTTGTTGTATTCGCATTGTGTGTAACGTGTGTTTGTTGTTGTATACGATTTACCGTTACACTAGTGATTGAAAGCAATAACAAAACTAAGAAAAAATTCGCACCGAGAGATTTTGTGAAACAATACAAATTTTTTAACAATTTGTGATTTTTTTTTTAATAAAATATTTTAAATATGTATAAATTTTATATATCAAAAATACAAATGTTCGAGAAATATAACTATTTTTTAAACAAGTTTTCTTTAAATTATGGTAAACCCAAAGAAATATTTGACGAGTCCTTTTTGTAATTTAACGGTAATTACATTAATTTTTTGAAATACAGAAATATACATCTTGTTTAATTTCGGTTGTAGCCGAGAATAAAAGTTCTACGAATCAATAGTAAACAGTGTCAAATATAATTGTTACTATTATCAAAAAGTTATTCTTTTAATAATATAATAAATTTTATTTATTAATATTAAGAAACTTGATTTCTTGAAATTAGGAAATTGGATTTCTTAATATTAAGTAATAAGATTTATTAATATTCAGACATTAGATTTCTTTTATTTAAAAATTTAATTTCTTAATATTGAGAAATTTGATTTCTTAATTTTGAGTAAGTTGATTTCCTAATATTAAGAAATTTTATTTCTTAATATTAAAAAATAAGATTTCATAATATTCAAAATATAAATACTTCAATCTTTGTAGTTGATATAAGTGATATTCAGATATTTTGCATTCAAGACGAATTGCTCAACAGTTTAAGAAGTTTCTTTTTTTCTTTTCAGAAAATTTAAAATTTCAGCAATTAATAATTTTTTTCGTTGATGACTATAATGTGAAATTTGGTGATATTTTAGTACTTGAGTATTTTGATATTCAGCCCAATTCTAAGTAAATATTCCCACAAATTTATGGGAGATATTTTTGGCAGAAAAAAAGCTTTGTGTGTAAATTCAATACACACCTTTTTTTTCTCCCAACAATTTCTCCCAAATATTTGTGAAAATGTATTAATTAAAAATTTTGTTCAAGTATATTATTTAAAGATTTCTTTTTTTTTGATAAATTCATCCAAACGTTGTTTGTTAATATCTCCCCTGAGTGTTTGTAGTACGTCATTTACCAACGTTATCTGTCACTTTTGTTTTGTTGTTTTTAACTAAACGCAAACTTTACACCAAGCTGATCTTTGGAATTGTTCCTGACTGCTACTTGACCGCACAAATTGCTGTGATTACATGCCACCGATAAGAAGAACACCGTAGAAGTCAACTAGAAAATTTCCCCAAAGTATCTGTTTTCATTTTGTTCTAATTCTGCGCGCACACACAGGATGCGTTTACCGTGCTATGTTTATAAATTCTTGAGGTAATTCAATTAGCACACGGACACACGGACAACACTTGAACCGTAGGACTATAGGACTCGCCGCCTAGCTCAGCTAGCTAAACATTCTGCGGCATCAGCCGAACACAAAACGGCAAAGTTTTTACCTTTGGCCATTTTTGCTTTTCTCTATTTTTCGTGGTTGAATTAAGAGGTGTACAAAAGATTCATTTTGCGATGTTTTCTTAGTCATTTCGAGCTGTGGCTTCTTCGTGTCTTATTATGTCACTCAAATTGCAGGGTTTTAGGCACAGAGCCGCACCGCACTAAACGCGCCGTTTATTTAGAGTACAGTGTAGGTGGTACACGGTATGTGGGTCGGATGGTCTACCATTAGTGGCCGTTTCGACGGTAGTTTGATGAATACGAAGGTAGGTAGCTTTTGCCGGACACTTTGTGTAACTTGATGCGGAAATTTGTAGTCTCAAGTTTAATTAATTACAGGATTAATACATTGTTTTCAAGTGGCACACGGCATGGCATGGTGTGTCTACCATACACATGTGCGACTGTTCTGTAATTACATTTGGCTTCTCGAACACATGTCAAGATTTTAATTAATTGTCAGCAATGGCATGTGATGCAATTTGATAAATGAAAATGTATGAAATTGCGACAAGAATATACAAAAAGAAAAATATATCAATTAGGTAAATTTAACTTGCATTAAATATTTTAATTAATTTAGTTGTTATATTTAAAAAAAAAGCCTATGATTGCAGAACAATTCTTATTATAGTATATTTTGTTTGATGGTGAGAATAAATTGATTGACAAGTGTAATTTAATTAAATTTATAAGATTATACTTTTTATATTGATTCACAATTTTGAGAGGAAATAACATTACAAAAAATATTGGTATATCTTTGTAGTAGAACGAAAAGTCACCAAATACATTTTTATGGAAAACTTAATTTTGAGTTTATTGATTAATATTATAAAAAGTAAATGACGCAGTTTTAAAGTAGAATAATTAATTAATAGATTTACATTTTCTTATCATGTGGTAAAAAAATTGAGATCATTGATTAAAAATTGACAGATTTATAAATTTTTGTAAATGAATATTTGGCATTTTGAAAATATATTTGGTGACTTCGTTTTACAATGACGATATTTCTATTAATTTTACAAAGAACAATTTTTTGGTGCATTCATTTGTAAAGTATATATTCAGTTTGTATTTAAAAAAATTAAAAGGAGTTGGGAAAGTTAGGTCACGTGGGTAAGTTCGGTCACATGGGGCGGATTTTTATAGTCGGTCGGGCCCGACTATGGAATACCCTACACCTTTGGTGGGGATATTAATGTGGGATATTTAATTGCATACCTTTTAATTATGCTGAACCTCCCCACCCTCAGAATATTATTCATATATCAGAAATTAACGTCTTATATCCCCATAAATTAAAAAATGTATATAAAAGAATAAACAACTAAAAAAAAAATTGAAAAATATAATTGGGCGGACCACGCCTATATTTAAAATTTTGAAAGACTAATATTTCATAGATTTGTTTTTAATAATTTACGGATCAAATTTCCACTATGAAAACCCGGGAAATAATGAAAAAAAAAAGTGGGCGGATCACGCCCATTTTTGGATGAATGAATTCTACCAATACCTTTTAAATTTTATAACTATACCTTGAATACTTTTCTAGTTATTAGTTCCGAAAGAGTTATAAAAAAGTGACTTGTATGGGAGGTGGGCGTGTCCGTTGACCGATTTTGCTCATTTTCAAACTCAGTTCCTACTTTTGGCTAAAATATATTGAGACGAAATTTCATCGCATTCTGATCAGTATTTCTCAAGTTATTCTGTATTCGGACCGCAAGACAGCAAGACGGACAGACAGACAGACAGACAGACAGACAGACAGATGGACAGACGGACATGGCTAAACAGACTCGGGTAGTGATGCTGATCAAGAATATATATACTTTTCCATACCGGACACGCCTCCTAAGAGGCGTTACAATATATGCACAAAGTTAATATACCCTGTACATCATAGGTGTAGGGTATAAAAAACTTAATGAAAACATAAATTTCTTTAATATCTGTTTTTCACTAAAAATTCAATTATTCAATATGTCAAAAAAAATTAAATTTTTCACTAAAAATTCAATTTTTCAGTATATATTCGATATATCCCTAAAAATTCAATTTTTCACTAAAAATTCAATTTTTCACTAAAATTTCAATTTTTCACTAAAAATTCAATTTTTCACTAAAAATTCAATGTTTCACTAAAAATTCAATTTTTCACTAAAAATTCAATTTTTCACTAAAAATTCAATCTTTCATTAAAAAATTCAATTTATTAATAAAAATTTAATTTTTCACTAAAAATTCAATTTTTCACTAAAAATTTAATTTTTCACTAAAAATTCAATTTTTCACTAAAAATTTAATTTTTCACTAAAAATTTAATTTTTCACTAAAAATTCAATTTTTCACTAAAAATTCAATTTTTTCACTGTAAATTCAATTTTTCACTGTAAATTCAATTTTTTTTACTAAAAATTCAATTTTTCACTAAAAATTCAATTTTTCACTAAAAATTCAATCTTTCATTAAAAAATTCAATTTATTACTAAAAATTCAATTTTTCACTAAAAATTCAATTTTTCACTGAAAATTCAACTTTTAACTAAAAATTCAATTTTTCACTAAATATTCAATATTTCACTAAAAATTCGATTTTTCACTAAAAATTCAATGTTTCACTATAAATTCAATTTTTCACTAAAAATTCAATTTTTCAAAACAAATTCAATTTTTCACTAAAAATTCAATTTCTCACTGAAAATTCAAATTTTCAATAAAAAATTAAATTTTTCACTAAAAATTCAATTTCTCACTAAAAATTCAATTTTTCTCTAAAAATTCAATTTTTTACTAAAAATTCAATTTTTCACTAAAAATTCAATTTTTCACTAAAAGTTCAAATTTTCACTAAAAATTCAATTTTTCACTAAAAATTCAAATTTTCACTAAAAATTCAATTTTTCACTAAAAATTCAATTTTTCACTAAAAATTAAATTTTTCACTAAAAATTAAATTTTTCACTAAAAATTAAATTTTTCACTAAAAATTAAATTTTTCACTAAAAATTAAATTTTTCACTAAAAATTCAATTTTTCACTAAAAATTCAATTTTTCACTAAAAATTCAATTTTTCACTATTCAATTTTTCACTAAAAATTCAAATTTTCACTAAAAATTCAATTTTTCACTAAAAATTCAATTTTTCACTAAAAAATTCAATTTTCTTTAAAAAATTAATTTTCACTTAAAATTCAAATTTTCACTAAAAATTCAAATTTTCACTAAAAATTCTATTTTTCACTAAAAATTAAATTTTTAACTAAAATTAAATTTTTCACTAAAAATCAATTTTTCACTAAAAATTCAATTTTTCACTAAGAATTCAATTTTTCATTAAAAATTCAATTTTTCACTAAAAATTCAAATTTTCACAATAAATTCAATTTTTCACTCAAAATTCGATTCGTACTAATAAGTCAATTTTTCACTAAAAATTCAATTTTTCACTTAAAATTCAAATTCCTTATCAAAAATTCAGAAAATTAAATTTTTCACTAAAAATTAAAATGTTCACTAATTTTCATAAAATAATTAAATAAACTTCTCAATATTTTTGTAAATTGTTAATAAAAATTTAATTTAAGCTGTGACATTGATAAAAATATGATTTTTGCTTTATTTTGTTACGCTACTTATTCGTGCCAGATTTTATTTTTTATAATTTTTTTGTTTCAAAATTCCCCAAACGGCATTTGAGGCATTAAGTGAAATAGTTAAAACAACTGTTAAAACAATGCAGTCAACTGACAACAGTAAAAAGCAGAGGATAAGTTTTTTTTTTCATTTTATGTGTTGAAAAAATAAAGTTTATTATTTTATTTGAATGACTGGTCGTCATGGGCACAAACAAAACTTTGTTTATGCCATAGCATATTGTATTAAATTCTTGATTCCAAGCAAAATTTCGCAACACTCTCGGGGGAAACGGAATTCAAAACTCACTCCACAGCACTTAATCGTCACATCACTGATGCACACACACATACAAATAACTCCCCATGTTGTCATCACAACTCTGACTAAAATACAGCAGTGTTACCTCTAGTACTTCCCCCAGTTGCTGAAAAAAAAAAATAATAAAAAAAATAATAATTCAATTTTCAGAGATTTTTGTCTTTGAGTTTTATTTAAAAACATTTATTTTTGTATTTTTCTACCGTATCATGTACACTTTTGTTGCTCCCTCATCCTGGCTGCAGCTAGTTTTGCATCAGAGCATCACGTCAACAACATGCCACAGACTTTGTGTTGCAAACAAAATTCCCAAAATGGCACCAGTGCAGAGTGTTCGTATTCATTTCCAATAGAGTGTAAACTATGGAAATTGGGTTGAGTGAAGATGCCAAGATACGCACACGAGACTAGTCGAAACCACAACGGTACCCGATCTGTATTTTCTGTCTTACCAGAGCGGGTGACTATTGTTTGAACACTGACTGGTATGGAGTAAAGTAAATACTGTTGTGGAATAAATGACAATTAAATCTAATCAAAAAGATTCCGTAACTAACTCCTATTGATTTGTTCTATTAAATGGTATCAAGTTTCAATTAAATCATTTCACTTATTTTTTGAACAATTTTACAAGATTTGCTTTTTATTTTAAATATTTTTGAGCATATATTACGGAAATTCAGAAACTATGTCAAAAATTATCAATTTAACTTTTTAATGAAATATTTTGAACATTATAAAATGAAAAGTTCGATATATTTAATACAGGAATTTAAATCATAGCGAAAGTCGATTTTTGTTTAAAACCATTTTAGGTTTATCTCTGTTTGAAGTTTATATCGCATTAAAATATTAGTGAATTAGCGAACAGAGGATAAGAGAATTGGATGAAATTGAACTAACCTTTCTGGAAAATAGCGATTTCAGGTATTTCAAAATTGAATTGAATGAATGTACAAAAAATGTTTATTTTTATCTCCATTTTTCTTTTAAAAATACTATCACCAATGATTCCTCAATGATTCCCCTATGTCAGGTTGGAAACATCGATGACCGATAGAGTTTTCGCCCTGCAAAGCATTGATAACATTTTCATACAAATGTCCACTGATTTCTGCATGATGTCATGCACATTCATCAATAAAAAAAAATATATTTTTTTATTATTTTATTTATATTTTTTTATTTACCAATTTTATTATTTTCTTCTGTTCTTACTTGTGTACTTGCTAATGTCAATAACGTACTTCACTAACGGCCATCATCTTTCATCGTTAGTACTGCTTATTATCTCGCTTTTATAAAAATTGGTCCATCAATTTGTGCCTATGAATTATATGGCAGGGTGACATCGAACGCAAATTTTCAGTTTTATGCTGTATGCATTTCACATTGCATTTTGCAGCCATTTCCTGCTATGCTATTTGCTAAAAAAACAAACACTGGAACCGGGGTGTCCTGTTTGAATTTCGAAAAAGTCATGTTTGTTAACCACTCTGTAATGTATGTTATAAAAAGCATTAAACGGAATCAATATGCACAAATAGGTTTAACTTTAATATATTACACCTTAAAAACGTTTTCTGTGGAATACCCCAACTTGTATGACTCAATTTGAAAACTGTCGGTTGGTGTATAGGCCATTCCACACCAAATCGTCCAAAAATAGTCAAATTTGAGATTTTACCTTTTCGATTTCAATAAAATTTGGGCAACTGATAAAGGGTGTCCAGATATGTACTGACCATTTTTTTACGGTGGCTCAAAGTTACAAAAAATGGTCGAAAAATCACTTTTGTATAGTTGTATATATTAAAATATCTCTTAAACTAGAAATGCTTGAAAACGAGTTATCAACGGAGTTTCTAGTATTTCTACTTTAAGAGATATTGAAATATGAACAACTATATAAAAGTAATTTTTGGTCCATTTTTTGTAAATATGAACCACTGTATCTCTGGAAGTGGTGGGCGAAAAAATAAAACAAAAATTGATCAATGCATATCTCGATACCCTTTATAGTTTGTTCAAATTTTATTGAAATCGAAGAAGATGAGTTCCAACAGCTGGTCGATTTGGTGTGGAATGGCCCGTATATGTTATATATGTATATATTTTAGCATGTACACCAACCCAGAAAGGATTTGATTTATACTATTAAATAATTCGTATATACAATTAATATTTTTGTGTATTTGTGAATGTATGTATGTATGTATGTATGTATGTATGTATGTATGTATGTAAGTATTACGTCTGTATGATTGTATGTTCCAAATAGACATCAAAACGACTGAATCGAATCGAATAAAATTTGGACATAATATGAATATTAGATCTGGCCATAGTATAGGCTATATCTCTGATTAGTTGATCGGGCGTGGCACTTCCTATATAACCTAAAAATTTAAAACACATTATATAAGCAATTGGGGTAGAAAATTTAATGATATTTTGGTCAGCGCTTTATTTATCCATTTTAAACAGTCTCGCCGAATGTGGGCGGGATTGGATCTCTGGGCGTGGCACCTCCCATAGAGGTTACATTGTATGTCAACAGTTATTTCAGTGATATCAAAATAGTTCACACCAGGGTATCAAACACCCAAAAATTCTTTAAACTCACCACACTAAAACTCACCACACTAAAACTCACCACAGTAAAACTCACCGCACTAAAAGTCAACACACTAAAACTTCTACAGGGAAGAATTCTACGGGGAAAAATCTACGGGGAAGAATTCAACGGGAAAGAATTCTACCGGGAAGAATTATACGGAAAAGCGTTACACGGAAAGAATTTCACGGGGAAGAAGAAGAATTCTACAGCGAAATATTCTACTGGAAAGAATTCTATGGGATAACACAGTCCAGAGTAGAATTGTCGTTGAGAAAAGTTCTTTTGGCGGTGAATTATGTTTGTGTTGTTTACTACATTTATAACACCAAAAAAAAAATGTCCACAGCGATGTACGGGTTATATTAATAGAATTAATTATTTTAATATATTTTTTTGTGTAGGGTGAATTATTGAAATTAGAAAGCAGTGAAAATATGATTTATAGCTTTTTCTAAATGTGCCAATATTTCGATTTCGCTTATTTAGCAAACTGAAAAGCATTAAAATATATATTTAAATTGCTTTTTAAGTACTTTATGCCAAGCACTTTTATCCGCACTGACATTTAACACATTTATTTAGCATGGTTTATAAATTATTAACGACAACGTTTATGCAGCAACATGAATCATAACAACTACAAAAAAATATATGTAAAATTATGTTGTATTTCGAAAGGGTTTAATACACATACTTAAAGCGGAAAATCTATCATCAGCTGTCAAACGCATTCAATGCCGGTGGCGTGAAGGCATTAAAGAGGACTTGTTGTGCGTTAAATGTGTGGACTTTTTTATGTGCAAATTGAGTGGTTTTGGCTAAACGCAAATATGTATTTTTTTTTCAATTTTTTATTTTAGCACATTGTAAAATGTATTTGAGAATTTATACATGCGGCTGATTAAAAATATATTAAATAATAAAACGGCAAATAGAAATACAAATCAAATCAAAGCGCGCAACAGTAAAACCGTCGAAATAAAGGCGTAATTTTTGCCAAAGCTCATAAAACATAAAACCAAGTAATGCCATAAAATGGACAATTGCACAAATTCAAACAAACAAACGCTTATTTTAGGTGGTACTTGGTGCGGAAATCAAAAAGGAGGCCAATAAAAAAATAGATGCGAAATAAAAGCGCGAATGGCGTTACCAACAAAAGCGCGGAAACGGCAGGCATCCGTTGTAAATCTCACGTCGAGTGAAGACGAACTTGATATTTTTTATTTTATTTTTTTTATTAAGCCATTTATATTGTTGTTGTTGGCCATTTCGACAACTGCATTACTACCTACTACCTTGATGGAAATGAAAATGAAAACGAAATGTACGAACGAAATGAAATCATTGTCACAGCACGTCACTTAATATGCTACCCGAACAACAATATTCACAACAACAAATAAAACAGCAAATAAAGAATTTCATTTCCGTTTCCTGTCGCTGTCGCGAAACGTACCACGGGGTAGCGCCTCACGTTATGCAATAAAAATACAAAAAGCGCATGGCAAAGGTATTCGCGAGAGAAAAACGAAAAAATGTATAAAATACGCGCATAAAAATATGCTTCATTTTTTCGTTTATTATATTTTTGTTGCGGCAGTTATTTTGGCTGTTGTTGTTGCCAATTTGAGTCGCGTTTAAATTGCTTACCTGCTTTTTGGCTGCTGTTTATTTTTTGATGTCACTGTTTTTTAGTTGTTGTTGCGACAATTGTCATTGTTGTTGTTGTTTATTATGAGCTCATAAAATTGTAGGTGAAAAATCTCAACAGCGCTGCTGTCTGTTGCTGTCATTGCGGTCGGTGCGACTCTGTTTTGGGTTTGTTACATTTTTTGTTGCATACTTGGGGGCGCCTGAATTTTGATGTGGTCACACGCGGTGCAAAAGTGGCGAAATATTATGTAGATTTTTTCTATTATTGCAAACGTGTCAAAATGTAACATGTTAAGCTCAAAAAAAAAATAATAACATGGAAATTATAAAACAAAAAATATAAAATACAAAATGTAAAATATAAAATATAAAATATAAAATATAAAATATAAAATATAAAATATAAAATATAAAATATAAAATATAAAATATAAAATATAAAATATAAAATATAAAATATAAAATATAAAATATAAAATATAAAATATAAAATATAAAATATAAAATATAAAATATAAAATATAAAATATAAAATATAAAATATAAAATATAAAATATAAAATATAAAATATAAAATATAAAATATAAAATATAAAATATAAAATATAAAATATAAAATATAAAATATAAAATATAAAATATAAAATATAAAATATAAAATATAAAATATAAAATATAAAATATAAAATATAAAATATAAAATATAAAATATAAAATATAAAATATAAAATATAAAATATAAAATATAAAATATAAAATATAAAATATAAAATATAAAATATAAAATATAAAATATAAAATATAAAATATAAAATATAAAATATAAAATATAAAATATAAAATATAAAATATAAAATATAAAATATAAAATATAAAATATAAAATATAAAATATAAAATATAAAATATAAAATATAAAATATAAAATATAAAATATAAAATATAAAATATAAAATATAAAATATAAAATATAAAATATAAAATATAAAATATAAAATATAAAATATAAAATATAAAATATAAAATATAAAATATAAAATATAAAATATAAAATATAAAATATAAAATATAAAATATAAAATATAAAATATAAAATATAAAATATAAAATATAAAATATAAAATATAAAATATAAAATATAAAATATAAAATATAAAATATAAAATATAAAATATAAAATATAAAATATAAAATATAAAATATAAAATATAAAATATAAAATATAAAATATAAAATATAAAATATAAAATATAAAATATAAAATATAAAATATAAAATATAAAATATAAAATATAAAATATAAAATATAAAATATAAAATATAAAATATAAAATATAAAATATAAAATATAAAATATAAAATATAAAATATAAAATATAAAATATAAAATATAAAATATAAAATATAAAATATAAAATATAAAATATAAAATATAAAATATAAAATATAAAATATAAAATATAAAATATAAAATATAAAATATAAAATATAAAATATAAAATATAAAATATAAAATATAAAATATAAAATATAAAAAATCAAAAAAAAATAAATATTAAGTAAAACAAATATATTTCATATAAAAGCTTCCTCTTACCCCTCATAGCAACAATTTAATACCTATATTGCCGTCATTTATCAGCGTAAATCCAACAACTTAATTAAGCAACAACTAATGACAGCAACAATAAAGCAATTTCTTTGTTGTTACTGCTGTTGTTTGTCATGTTCCGGCTGTATAACCAAAAAGGGACCCTTCAGACATTTTTAATGTGTTCCAACCCCTCGGCCGACAAATTCGACTTCGGCCTGTGTCCTATTGATGGCTATCGGCCGAGCATTAAGCGTAACATAACAATTAGCTACAATCACCGAAAGCACCAACCTACACACGACATATATGCGAGGGCACATCCGCACTTTTGACCCGGTCCGGCCCGTTCGACAACACATGACACATACATCACATAAATTGAACCTTAAAATTTATGTGATTTCTTTAGTTTGCTTGATTTGCTTTGATGCGGCTGGACTGACTGACTGACTGACTGACTGACTGACTGATGCTGCTGCTGGCCGTTTGTGTCATGGAGCGTGTCTATTGTTGTTTGTTGGGTGCCCTTGTTGACCAAACATATCGAACAGATTTGCAAAAATAAAAATAAAAATGAAAGGAACGAACAATTCTTTGATGCTGAACTCATGGGCAAAATGAAACATGAGGGTGTTGAGTACATTGAAACTAAAAATCAAAATAACTTCTAATTAAAGGAAATTCTTGTATGTTTATATTGCTTTTTCAAAATTAACTTCTCTTTGTGTAGGGGAACAAATAATATTATTTTTTTCTTTTTTTTATAACAATATTTTTTTTAATCCTTGAAGAAATTTCCCCTTTTATGATACACATTCTCCGGGCCAGATCATTTGATGAAGTAACTAATAATTAAAAAAGCAATTAGATCACTTCATACAGTCAATATATAATATATATTTTTTAAGTAGGACGTCAATGCATAAAAATCTTCTCAATAAGTATTAACGTATTTTATTCATATTTTTTTTACAATTTTTAAATTCCTTTGGTAATATCTCGCAAACAAATTTTAGTCACGCATAAAAGCAATTTTTTGTTTTATACCGCAAGGTTTTCTGTTTCTAATATTAATTTCATTTTTTCAAATTTTAAAAATAAAAAAAAAAAACAATATAATGAGAAATTGAAAGAATGGGCTATATCTCAAAAACTAGAGCCATTTTGATAAAACTTTGATCCATTTTGAAATTTTTACTGCACCATTTTAAAATTTCAATTTTGTCGGGCAGTGTAATAGATACATCGCGTGAATGAGCAATTGCATAATAGATCGACAAAATATCGAATTTCGTTCTTCAAATAAAATTCCAATCGAAATATTTATTTGTTCGTTCATTATCTGCAATGTTTATAGTTCTGAAGTAATTTTTGTTAATGATTTCTAAATTTCTGCTCGACATGCCCAAATTAGACAAATATTTTGTATTTTATTTAACGATTTTTACCTAACGATTTGATTTTATCTAAAAAAAAAAATTATAAGTAATTATAATAATAATTTTTATAAAATATTTTTTCGAAAATTTAGTTTTTTTATTTAATTTTTTTAATTTTATAGGTAAATATTCAGCCTTTCAAAATAGATTTATATCATAAAGCAAGATATCAATACCCAGCAGGAAAAGCCTCATTGACGACAAGGTCATCAATGATGAATGGAGTACATTAGAAAATTTGTCATTGATGAATATGTCTACAACCATTTCATAAATGACATTGCATTAAAGACGTCAAACACCACACCCAGAAAAAAATTCCCTCAAATCCCATTAAAATTGGTCAATAGGACAATTATTGATTTAATAGTATACAAAAAAAAAATGTTCATATAAACTCAATGGCAATGTCATGGTATTTTCTAGTATTTAATGGTATTTTCCGATTAAAATAATAATTTATCCTATTGAATATTTTTAATAGTAAAAAACTATTATTTATATAGTATTTTTTTCTGGGTGCATATGTCATATTTACATATATCAATGACATTGTGAAAATCTGTCATCGATGAAATGTTATTGATGACGTCATTGATGAAAATTAACAATCACGTCACATGCCCCTAAAGGTATGCAGCATTTACTTTATTAAATGAAATGTGAAATGCATACAACATACGTCTAGGGGCATAATTTACGCGTAAAACTGAAAATTTGCATTCGATGTCACCCTGCCTTATAATTCAAAGGCACAAATTGAGGGACCAATTTTTATAAAATCGAGATAATAAGCAATAGTAATGATGATAGAGGATGGCCGTTAGTGAAGTACGATATTGACATTAGCAAGTACACATTCCATTCCAACCGAGAACATTTGTGAAAGACATCGCTAATGCTATATCACGCTGGAATCAGTGGACATTTGTATGAAAATGTCATCAATACTTTGCAGTGCTAACATTCATTCTATCGGTAATCGATGTTTCCGACCTGACAAATCATTGAGGAATCTTTGGTGACTTTTCCTGGTGGGTATTCAGTTTAACACTTTTGGATGTATGCCCTCAAAATTATTTAAATAACATATTTCTAAGCAGAGGTTAGAGGCAAAGGTTCGAAGGTTCCTGAATAACTCTCACTAAATAACATTTATTGAATAAATCAGTGAAAAACAAAAAAAAATATAGAGAAAACAAAAAAAAAAGGTTTGTTCTTAGAGAAACCTTTATTTTTGAACATTTTCTGTTTCGGTCCGTGCGAAACCATTTTTTTTTGAAAAATTTCGGTTATGATCTGAGAGAAACCTGCTTAAAAAAATCTGTTTTTTAGCGTTAAAAACAACGCAGCATTCAATCATCAACATTTTTTTTCCAAAAAAAAAACAATTTTCGAAAAATGTTGAAAAAAAAATTTGACGACAATAATGACACAATTGTCGAAATCACCATTTTCCAAAAAACTATATTCGACAAAAACGACAAAGATCGAAAATTTTCGAAAAAAATTTTTGGAAGACACCATTTTCCAAAAAAAAAAAATATTCGAGGAGAACAACAATGTTAGAAAATTTTCGAAGAAAAATACTTAAAACCATTTTTTGGACGACAATAACAACGCAATGGTCCAAATCACCATTTAAAAAAAATATATCGTCACTACTATGGCAAAGGGCCCAATGTGTAATTTTTGATATTTGATTTTTTTTTACATTATTGAATGTAGTTTTGTCCTCACTGTGCCAAAATGGTGTGTGATTTTATTAAAACAACAATGAACGAAAAAAAAAACGTTTGTTATAAATAAAATTTGGACGACAATAACAACGCAATGGTCAAAATCACCATTTTCGAAAAAAAAAATATTCGAGGAGAACAACAATGTTAGAAAATGTTCGAAGAAAAATACTTAAAACAAATTTTTTTGGACGACAACGCAATGGTCAAAATCACCATTTAAAAAAAATATATCGTCACTATTATGCCAAAGGGGCCAACGTCTAATATTTGATATTTGCGTTTTTTTTTCATTTTTGAATGCAGTTTTCCTTCAAATATACTGTGCCAAAATGATGTGTGTGTTTTTTTTTTTGAATATTTCTAGTCACAAAAGACAAAACCAAAAGGGAGAATTCGAAAAATTGAAAAACTTGTCACGCCAAAAGGGCGAATCTCTTCGTTTTTTTGCCATAACTATAAATTGGTATAATATAAAATAGTGATGTAATGGCATTAATTGTTTGTTTTTAAAGCATCTATCGTTTTACGTCATTATTTAAAAATAATTTTTTGAATTTTTATTACTTGCAAGAAAAATGTTTGGCAAATTATATTTAAGTTATGATGCCAATCGATAGGTGCTTTAAAATCAAACATTAATGCCTTTATATTAATATTTGAACTTGCACCAATAAAGAGTTACAACAAAACAACCAAAAGATTCGCGTGACAAGATTTTCAATTTTTCGAATTCTCCCTTTTAGTTTTGTCTTTTGTGGCTAGCTATAAATCCTATATAGGTACATGATAAAATAGCGGTGTAGAGGCATTAATTGTTTGTTTTGAATGCACCTATTAATTTGCATCATTATTTAAAAAAATGTTGCCAACATTTTTCTTGCAAATAAAAAACCAGTTGGGAAAGTTAGGTCACATGAGTAAGTTCGGTCACATGGGACGGACTTTTATAGTCGGTCGGGCCCGACTATGGAATACCTTACACTTATGCTGAACATTTTTACACTCTGCATATTATTACATATCAGAAATTTAAGACTTATATTCCAATAATTTAAATAATTGATATAAAAGTAAAAAAAAAAAAAATCAAAAAATGTCGAAACAAGTAGAAAAATAAATGTGGGTAGATCACGCCCACTTTTAAAACATATGTAGAGATTTAAGGCTAATATTTCACAATTTTGTTTTCAATAATTTGCGAATAAAATGTTTACTATGAAAAACTTAAGAGTAATAAAAAATCAAATGTGGGCGTATCACGCCCATTTTTGGGTCATATATTGTTAGGCGAATTCTAACAATACGTTTTAAATTTTATAAGTATATCTTGAATACTTTTCGAGTTATTTCTTCGTAAAGATTTACATAAAAGTGACTTGTATGGGAGGTGGGCGTGTCCGTTGACCAATTTGGCTCATTTACATTGGCAAAACTAACTTTTGGCTAAAAAGTATTGAAACGAAATTTTATCGCATTCTAAGCTGTATTTCTCAAGTTATCGTGTATACGGACAGCAAGACAGACGGACGGACAGACAGACAGACGGACATGGCTAAAAGGACTCGGGTGCTGACGCTGATCAAGAATATATATACTTTTCCATACCGGACACGCCTCCTAAGGGGCGTTACAATATATGCACAAAGTTAATATACTCTGTACCTCATAGGTGTAGGGTATAAAAATGAAAAACTAATGTTTGGTAATAAATTTTTAAATAATAATATAAATAGATAGGTGCTTTGAAAACAAACAAATAATGCCTTTAAATCACTATTCTATCTTGCGCAAATAATACGTTATAATTATTAGTACAAAAATATTTCTATTTTGGTCAGGATATAGCCACACAAAATCTGAATTTATAATTCAGTTAGTTGTCTAAAATGAAAGATATTTTATATAAGTTAGTAGAATTTATAAATAAATTAAAATAAAACAAAAAAAAATGAATAATAAAAATTATTATTAATTTTTAAAGCACTTTAAACTTAAAAATTTGATTTTAAATGCCCCTTTGGCATGACAGCGACGATATGTATAAAATTTAAAATGCGATTCACATAATAAATTGGAGATGATTCACCCAAAAAAAGTTCCAAAGACGCACATGGTTCCAATAATCTCTCCTGAATGCCAAAAATACATATTTTTCTGACCTATGAATTTCCTATGATGAGACCAATTGAATTTTCGGTCCACTAACAACTATAAACCTAATTTGAAAATAAAGATTTTCTTATAACTCTCAACCAAAAACTTATATTTTTTAAAATAAAAATTATCTTTCAACCAAAGACCTTTATTATTTTAAATAAAAGTTAACTCTCAACCAAAGAAAAATAATATCTCTCAGTAAAAACCAAATGGAAATAAAGGGTAATAGTTATTTCTCTAGTCTCTGTTTCTAAAATAATAATAATAGTTTGGCACTACAGTTATATAAGAACTTAGGCCGAGCCATTTTGAGCTGTGCGTATTATATTTGTAGTCAAAGTGGGGGGACCTACAGTTTATTGCCGAATCTGAACGGCAGGTGAGAGCTTTTTATAGGCAATGTTTTACTCTCGTAGGTTTGCCATTTACTGCCGAGAGAAAACGCGGCATAGAAAAATGTTTCTATGGAAAAATGTTGTTAGCCCCGGTACAGGCTTGAACCGGGGACCTTTCGGCTCGCAGTCCAAGGCACTAACCACTGAGCTACCGCGGCTACTAAAACTTTATATAATATTGAAGTTAGGACTATTATTCGTTTTTATTAAGTTTATTTTTTAGAAATGGTCCGTGTTTGAGAATTTAGTTGTTTGGAGAACTTATCTCATTTTTAAAGATGAATATTTTCTATGATATTATGATATGTAGCCGCGGTAGCTCAGTGGTTAGTGCGATGGACTGCGAGCCGAAAGGTTCCCGGTTCAAGCCTGGACTGGGGCTAACAAACATCTTTTCATAGAAACATTTTTCTATACCGCGCTACCTCTCGGCAGTAAATGGCAAACCTCCGTGAGTAAAAACATTGCCTTTGAAAAGCTCTCACCCGCCGTTCGGATTCGGCAATAAACTGTAGGTCACACCACTTTGAGTACAAATATAACACGCACAGCTCAAAATGGTGAGAGAAGTTCTATACAGGACTGTATCGCCAAACTATTATATTATTATATTATTATGATAGTTTTCTGACTTCTTCTTCTATTGGTAATAACTCCTTAACGGAATTGTTATGAGAAATCTATTAAAAGTAGTGGTAAATCGTTAAGACACAAACTGAAAGTGTTTATTGAAAATATCCCTAGGCACTTCCCCATAATCGATCCTTAGACATCAGAAACGTACAATAAACTAATTCTCTACAAAATGATGAAATATATTTGTTACTCTTTTAACCCTTTCGGACCCCATAGCGCCTAATCCAGATGGTAAGGGGTTAAGTTTATACTTTTTATCAGTATACCATTTACCAAGATACCATATACCAAGAGTTAGTTTTGCCACACAGTGTAATCAGTAAAGTCGGTAATCGAGGGATTCACATCTGGTTTTTGGCTGTGATTCAATTTAGTTCAATTTAGATTTTGCTAAAAATTTGATATATTGAAAATGAAACGCTGTATTAATGACTAATTTAGTCATTAAATTTTGAAAACTCTTTTAAGAATTTTCACTGTAGAAATAGCTAAATAAAGGCAGAAGTTGATAAATACCACATTGCGCATGAAAAATATGGAAAAATACAGATTGATTGAAATCTTTAATTTGATGAAAATGGTAATTGATACAAAAGAAGTCAACTTTTGGTTATTTAATTTATAACATTGATGAATTTTAAGTTTGCGGTGTAAATAAATTAAGCATTTGTTGAATTTTTCGATATGACTAAAATTTTGAAGACCTTTCTATATAAATCCAATGTTATATAAAGATAAATATAAATAACAAAAAGTCAAAACAATAACAGCACAATGTAAGCTGCACTCAGTAGTGCTTGGATATTAACTCCTCACAACATTAAACTTCAAATTACGTATATAAAATGGCACGATCTACTTCAGAATCTCATAAATTTTCAATGAGTTGGGGCTATAAATTGTTCAAAAGGTGGTCAAAATACAACAAAGTAATGCAGAGTCAGAGTGCAGAATAAATCAAATGTTTTAAATTTTGTGCGGCAAAGAGTTTTTAACAACAGGAAGGAATGAACGAACGAACGAATGAAATAACGTTGCACGTTTATGAGCAGTCAGAAAGCAATTCCAGGAGCAGTTTGGCACAAAGAGCAAAAAGATGCTTTATGCATGAGCGTGGTTAAAGGCGAGCATTGCATTTTCATTTTGATATGTTGCAAAATGATTTCATTGTTTTTTTGTTTTTTATATCTTTTTATTATGCATTTTTATAATAATAATAAAAATAGTGTTTTTTTTTTGTCTATTTTACCTTTTAATTCATTTTATTAGAGATGAGTTGAGCTGAGTCTCTACTAGCGTAACGTAGCGTAGAACTAAGGATGCTGCTCTGGGGGCGATCATTTGCAAAAAGTACTTTGAGTTTAAGTTTTATACTGTAATAATATCGAAAATATTGCCACAAGTTTGCTTCAGTAATTTTATTACTTGTGTTGCTGCTCCTGCATTTCTGTTTTCCCCCATGTCCTTTGCTGCATATCCTTTAGCATGTTATTAATAAAATAAGGAGAAAATAAATAAAATAAAAGTCAAACCAAAAATTGTTGTGAAGCGAAAATGAAAATATTAAAAAAGCACCGCTGCATGCATTTTAAAATATATATATATTTCCACTCATAAAAGCATAAATAAAGCGCATGAAATTGCAGTTTTATTTGTCTCTAGGTTATTGTTGCGAATATATTGAATTAATGCGCAACGCAACACAATCCAACGCAGGGCGCCTCAGTGCAGCCGGAAGATATTCAAAGGATTTCACATTGTTGCGCGTACATTGTGCTTGCGATGGCGTTGCATTGCATCTTCGTTGCAGTTCAATTTAAATTGATAAATACACCATCTCGGGGGGCATGGCACGGCACACGGAGTAGCATTTACAAATGAGAAAATGTCACATAAAGAGATTCATTTGTGGCTACAAAAGTGCAGAAATTCATATAAAGACTAACGTTTGTCGGTGCCGCGCCATTTAAAATATACAATCAGTATAAATAGTTTTATGGCATCTCTGCGAATTTGGTTTAATTCTTTATGTGAAAAAGAACAACAATATATTATCAGATAATTATTAATATTTTTTTTATTTTTTCAGATTTGAATTTTTTTGCGGTATAATTTAATTCTTAATTCTCATAAAAATGTACCTTTGTAAGATAATAAATACACCTTTCGATTAAAATAATTTAAAAGTTTTTAGAGTTTAGTTATCTGTGATCATATTTACATAATTTATCTATATTTGAATTTTTTCACCAACTACCACATACATCTTATGGAAAAAATCATTAATTCAATTAAATTTTTATGTGTTACATGTTTTTGATGTGTTGATGTTTTTAAACATCCAGTTTACAAACACATATTTGTCTCCATTTACATATTTATGTATGTATACTTCTTTTAAAGTTGATGTTATTTAATTTTTAGTACCATGCTAGAGTTATAAATTAATTTATTTTTGCAAAATCTGAAAATTTTCTTGTTTATTTTGATAAAAATAATAAAAAAATTGTTTGTTAAAAAGAAATTAATTAATCAAAAAAATATAAATAATTCCGAAACTCAATGATTTACGAAATTATTTTTTTTTCGAATAAAAAACCAGTTGGGAAGGTTAGATCACATGGGAAATTTTAAAGTAGGTTTTAGTAAGATAGTTAGTATTATCAAAATTATAGTCGGTCTAATAATAATAATAATAGTTTGGCACTACAGTCCTATAAGACCTTAGGCCGAGCTCTCTCACCATTTTGAGCTGTGCGTGTTATATTTGTACTCAAAGTGGTGGGACCTACAGTTTATTGCCGAATCCGAACGGCGGGTGAAAGCTTTTCATAGGCAATGTTTTTACTCTCGGAGGTTTGCCATTTACTGCCGTGAGGAAGCGCGGTATAGAAAAATGTTTCTATGAAAAGATGTTGTTAGCCCCAGTCCAGGCTTGAACCGGGGACCTTTCGGCTCGCAGTCCATCGCACTAACCACTGAGCTACCACGGCTAGTCGGTCTATGCCGACTATAAATACCCTACACATATGTGTGGTTACCATAAAAAGTGGTATATAGGTCACCAGAGTATACGAATCCTGAAAATAACTACAAACATTCAATCGCTGAAGAATTTTCATTCATTTGATACCCATATTTAAAAATGGGTAGGTATACCGAATTTCGATTTTTTTTTGTAACCACAAGTCGTTTCGCAGGAAAACATTATTTTCATGTATTTCAGCACGAGTCAATATATATTTGACCAAAAAGCACGTATACAGTAAAATTGATCTGTAGATATAAATTTCAGGTCACAATAGACCGATCATACCAATTTTCTTGTTCAGACAGCTTAGATATATAAATAATCTAAATCTAAAGTTTAATTGCTCTAGCTCTTCTATTTTTTCTGTAATCGTGATTTCAACAGACAGACAGACAGACGGACATCGCTAAATCGACTCAGGAGGTAGTGCTGATCAAGAAAATATAAAAAAACTTTTCCATACCGGAGATGCTTCCTTATGGGTGTTACAAACGGCGTACCAAACTGAATATACCCTTTCACTTTTAGTGTAGGGTATAAAAAATTCGAGTATAACAAAATTTATTCAAAACATCTTTTAAACAAAAAAAAAATATTAAATTTTTTGTTTATTTTGAAAAAAAAAATATTTATTTTCTTTAAAAAAAAAAAATAATCGCAAAAAAAAGTAAAAAAAATATATATAATAAATTTTAAAGTTAAAATTTGTCCGAAAAATATATTTTTTTTCTAATACTAAAATATTTTTTCGAATATAAAAAAAATTGTTCGAAACATTTCTTTTCGAAAATAAAATAATTTGTTACAAATACACATTTGTCGAAACATTTTTTTCGAAAATAAAATAATTTGTTCAAAATACATTTTTTTCCAAAAATAAAAAAAAAATCATTGCAAAATTATATATATATATATATATATTTTTTCGAATAAAAAAAAATTTTCGAATATAACAAAATTTATTCAAAACATCTTTTAAAACAAAAAAAAATTCTGAAATTTTTTTGTTTATTTTGAAAAAAAATATTTATTTTCTGTTTTTAAAATAATTAATCGCAAAAATATATATATAATAAATTTCAAAGTTAAAATTTTCTGAAAAATATTTTTTTTTCTAATATTAAAATATTTTTTCGAAAATAAAAAATTTGTTCGAAACATTTTTTTTCGAAAATAAAATAATTTGTTAGAAATACACTTTTTTCAAAAATAAAAAAAAACATTGTGAAAAAATAATGATAATTTTTATTGTTATATAAAATTAACTAATCAAAAAAAATGTTTCTATAAAATTATAAAAAAAAATAATTAATCAAAAAAATTCCGAAACTAAAAGTTGTCCGAAAAAATATTTTTATTTTTTCAAAATCAAATTTCTTCAACAAAAAATTTTTTTCGAACATAAAAAAAATTCTGAAAATTTTTGTCGTTTATTTTGAAAAATAATAATTTAAATTTTTTCTGATCAAAAAATAATTAATCGCAAAAATATATTTAAAATTTCAAAATTAAAGTTTGTCCGAAAAATATTTTTTTTCCTAATATTAAAACATTTTTTCGAAAATAAAAAATTGTTCGAAACATTTTTTTTTCGAAAATAAAATAATTTGTTTTTATTTAAAAGAAAAAAACAGCAGTTTTTCTTAGTTTATTATTGTGAAAAATATAATGATAATTTTATATTATAAAAAAATAACTAATCGAAAAAAAAATGTCTATTAAAATTTAAAAAAAAAATAATTAATCAAAAAAAAAAATTTCGAAAAAAACATTTTTTTTCCAAAAATAAAAAAATCATTTGTTTGAAAATGAAAACTTTACTTAAAAAAAAAATTCAGAATAAAAAACAGCAGTTTTTCTTCATTTATTTTGAAAAAAACTAACATAATAATAATTTTTAGGTTTAAAAAACGAGTTGAGAAAGTCAGGTGGATAAGTTCCGTCACTTGGGACGGACTTTTATAGTCGGTAGTTGTAATACCCTACCCTCTTGTTGGATATATTAGTGTTATAAATTTGTGGGATATGAAAAAACGTGAATTAAATTACCTCATAGAAGTAGGGTATAATTACTAATCGAACATAAAAAAAATTATTAAACATTTTCAATAACAAAAAAAAATATAGTTCGAAATAAAAATTCTAAAATTTTGTGATCCGAATAAACAGTTTTTTTATTCGAAAATAAAAAAAATTGTGCGAAGATTTTTATAAATAATAAAATTTGTTCGAAATAAAAATCAGATATTTTTTTAATAAATTAAATTTTCTATAAGTATAGCATTTTACTTATTTGTACATGTCGAGCATGCATTATAAGAAACAATAAACAAAAACCACTTTAGAACGCTAAACATGAAAAATATTTAACGCAAAATTAAAAATTTTGGTAGAAATTTGGTTTAAGGAACAAAATTGTTCAATATGATGTACGAATATTATTTGTTTATGTATTTGTTCAGTAATGTGATGAAACGTAGTCTGCACATACACTTCATCGTATTGTAGGACTGTTTTCAGTCGTTCATCAAATTGAAGAAGCATTCATAACATAAATGTTTTGTAGGGTTCAATATTATGAATTGTTCTTCAAAATAATGTATCAGGTTTGAAGAACAAAATTCATTAATGTGATGAATATTTTTTTTGTGCTCAAGACAGAATGTAATTACATATAGAAAATATCTACATCATAATGAAGAATTTTCTATGTCAAAACAAATTTAAATTAAAATTTTTAAATTTTTTGTTAATTTCCTGCCAAACCATGATCCATAACAATTTATAATATTGAATATTATATCGTCATCAATTTGATGAATGTCAGAAAACGGTTCTTGAATTTGAGAAAGTGTGCAAGATAATTTTTTTTTTTAACTTTTTAGCACTTTTCAGTGCATTTTCAGTACACAAACAATTTAATAAATAAACATTTGCAATGAAATATATTTTATTGACAGCTAACGAATAGATAGAACAAATTGTCTGTGAAAATATATTTATATATACAACGTCTTTTCGTATTTTTAATTGGGTAACGATTTCAATTCTTGCTGTATATTCATTTTTTTCCCATTCATATAATATCTCTAAATCGAAATCGAAAAACGTGGATCTATTAAATAGCTTACATGTGAGATTTACACAATTTCCATTTAAAAACAGAACCCCTCTTTTCCAGTTCTCTGTCATGTGTTTATTACAATTCCACACTAATCTTGTCGAGGTCTCACCTTAGAATCCTGCAAAACGGGCGCTGATTGATTTGCCTGCGCTTTGGTATGAAAAGCAATTCATTCATTTATTCGCTGCAAGTATAAGATACGCGTCAAACACATTTGTTGCACGTTGCTGCAATCTGTTTGTGGCAATTAATTTGGCTTTAAAACCACAACAATAACGGCTGAGTCAACAGTGGTAACAGCAATAGCAACAGCAACAAAAGCAACTTACAACAAAAGCCCCTCGGCTGCACATCCTGACGTATGCTTATCTTTGACGTCAGCTCTACGGAGAATTCACGTGCATTGCGTGACACAACAAATGCCGCTGTGCGACATATTAACTGACTCGAAATGCTAACCCAGTGCAAATATTAGGTATAATTTATTCTTAAAAAAAAACTAGCCCATCAGGACAGTTTGTAATACATAATACCCTAGGTTAATAAGTAATATAATTTACGAGTTTAATTTATCAAGCTTTTCTTGGTTTTCTGTAGTCGTAATTTCAATAGACCGACCGAAGTACAGTTGGACATAACTATATCGGATCAGAAATTGACGTTTATGAGGTCTGCACTATTTCCATTTTCTTTCATTTTTGTTCTATTAATTTATTAATTAATATAATTAAATATTTAATATATACAATTAAATGTCGTATCGGAGTTTAAAAAATTAAAAATTGATATATTTTCTGTGTGGGCATTCTGACTCGATTAAACCCATTTGTGGGCATAGTGGGATATTTTTTAATAAAAGACACAAACTGCTATGTTTCGGTCGGATTGAACCACAAAAATGTTTACAGTGTTTTTGGGTTTTCACCTCTCTTTTCTCAACAGTTTTTACTTTTTTAATTTTTAGTTTTAAATTTATACCTGTATAACCCCTACGGGAAAATATTATGAATCAGGAAAAAATTATGTTTTGCTGCAAGCATATTATGTTACATGTTACATACATGAATTTTATGATTTTAATACAAATATCGTCACTGTCATGCCAAAGGGGCGAATGTGCATTTTTAAAAATTTTGGGAAATCAAATTTTAAAGTTTGAAGTGCTTTTAAAATTAGAAAAATTTAGTTTTCTTTCAATTTTTTCTGTTATTTTGGTTTATTTATGAATTATTATAACGTATATAAAATATCTTTGGATTTGGACAACTTACTGAATTATAAATACGAATTTTGTGAGGCTATATCCTGACCAAAACTCAATAATTTTTGTTTTTTATGCTATAACTTTTTATTAGCTCAAAATATAATAGTGATGTAAAGGAATTAATTGTTTGTTTTTAAAGCGCCTATCTATTGGCATCATTATTTAAAAATATTTTGCCAAACATTAATTTGCCATTTGTTATTTGTAAGAAATTTTTTTGGCAAATTTAAATAATGATGCCAATCGATATGTGCTTTAAAAACAGAAAATTAATACCTTTAAATGTTAAGGCATTTATTGTTTGTTTTTAAAGCACCTATCGATCTGCATCATTATTTTAAAATATTTTGCCAAACATTTCTTCCTGCAAATAACAAATGGCAAATTAATGTTTGACAAAATATTTTTAAATAATTATTCAGATCGATAGGTGCTTGAAAAACAAACAATAAATGCCTTTTCATCACTATTTTATCTCGTACCAATAAATAGTTATCGTAAAAAAGGAAAGATTCGCCCTTTTGGCATGACAAGATTTTCAATTTTTCAAATTCGCCCTTTTGATTTTGAATCTTGTGGCTAGAAATATCCAACAAAACGACACGCGATCTTAGCACAGTATACTTGACGAAAAACTATTTTCAAAAATGTATAAAAACGCAAATGTAAAAATTGCACATTCGCCCCTTTGGCATGATAGTGACGATATGTTAATAACAAATTAGAACCATAAGTCATGTAAAGAATACCAATTTTCTTTTTTTTAAATTGGAATTAAAAGTAAAATCCAGTTAAAGGCATCAAAATTACGATTGCAAATATATTATGTTTACTGAAAACAATTTCATTTCTCTGCGTGTAGTTCTGTCCCTTTTATATGAAATCAACCGATAACTTTAACATGGCGTTGTAATAGGAATATGGGATCTCATGGAGATCTTTAGACTTTAGACCATGAACTGGTCTTCAATTGGATAATTTGATTCAGTTTAAAATTCTCCAATTAAAGACCAGTTCAGTGATAGGTCTGAAGATCTGCATGAGGTGTTAATTCACCCCTTCCTATGACAACGCCATGTTTTTGATATTTTACCTTACTCAACACTTAAGATTTTATCATTTGTATTCTGTAAGGTAAATTGGGAAATAATTTCAGGTAGCCTAGCTTCAATCTTTGGCATGTTCTCAGTGCATAATTTTTTTTTTTAGATGACACTTTATATTAAAAACTGCAAAAATCTCAAATAATTTAATCGTCTGACTTCAGAAATCGGAATTGAACCCTATCCGTATTGTAATTTTATTCGATTCCGAATTGTAGTGGTTAGAATTATAAATTTATTGAATTATAAAATATGGCAAAAAACGTCAATAAAAACAACTCGCGAAAATTATTACAAAATAAATGGTTTATTTAAATAACACGAAACACATTTTACTTCTCATATAATAAATTCACTACTGGGTTAAAAAGTATGCTATGATTTACAAAACAACTGAATACATTACAAGATTAATTTCGAATGCAGCAATAAAGTAAAATGGTAAATGCTAATGTCTAAAATACGGAGAAATTGCAAATTTCCGCATTGGTATAACATTGTAACAAAATAATTCGAATGTAATAAATTGCAGTTCCGGAATTGTATGGATTTGTATTGTTAGTTTATTGATGTTTGCAGTAATAATTAAATAATAATAAAATTAAATAATTTCAATTCTATATAAAACAATTTCTATTCAATTGAAAACATTATAAATTATATTTCAATAAAATTAACAATTTTCTTAATAATTAAACAATTTCATTAATGAAAGTTACAAATTTTAGAATATTAAATTATTTATGTTAAATTTATTATCTGCTTTATTCATTTTAAAAGATATTGTTAAATTATATATATTTTTTTTTATTAACAGTATTAAATACCACATACCAAGAGTATTTAACAAAAAAAAAAATCATATCCAACTTCTCAGCATAGAATATTCCATCAAACACTAAAAATCAGTAGAAAATTATTTGATTTTTTAAGTTTTCCAAAAAAAAAACAAAAAAAAAACAAAAAAAAAACGCACTAACTTTCATAACTTTGTGAGTTTATCTTTGAAAAGTTTCCTCTTAGGCAAGCCAATTTTGTAGCATTTTCATCAATATTTACATCGCTACTTAGGCTACTTAGACTGTGGAGTTAAGCGTTTGACTGCCAGTGAACTGACGTTCAAATGTCCGGGTAGAATTTTGCTTGAGTAGACAAACACTCAATTCGAGGCATGGAGATATACTCACACATAGTAATGGGGTCTTCCAACCCCCAACGAAACGGAACGAACACACGTTGCAAGTGGCGTTGACCCAGCGGGAAAAAAATGTCAACGATGATTTTGTCATTAAAGTCATCAATGACTTGTTACGTTATATTTCATGTTTATATTTAATATTATCGTCAATGTTTTTACACTTTTGAATGTGGTTTATCCTCAAGTATGCTGTACCAAAATCGCGTGTCATTTTATTGGGTATTTTTAGCCACAAAAGACAAAACCAAAAGGACGAATTTGAAAAATTGAAAATCTTGTCATGCCAAAAGGGCGAATCTTTTCATTTTTTCGCCATAACTTTTTATTGGTATAAGATAAAATAGTGTTGTAAAGGCATTTATTATTTGTCTTCAAAGCACCTATCGAACTGCATCACTATTTAAAAATATTTTGCCAAACATTTTTTCCTGCAAATAACAAATGGCAAATTAATGTTTGACAAAATATTTTTAATTAATGATGCAGATTGATAGGTGCTTAAAAAACAAACAAAAAATCTATCATCACTATTTTATCTTGTACCATTAAAGAGTTATAGCAAAAAATGAAAAGATTTCTTCGTTTTTTTGCTATAATTTTTTATTGGTGCAAGATATAATAGTCGTGTTCAGGTATTAATTGTTTGTTTTTAAAGCACCTATCAAAATGCATCACTATTTAAAAATATTTTGCCAAACATTTTTCCTGCAAATTAATGTTTGACAAAATATTTTTAATTAATGATGCAGATCGATAGGGGCTTTAAAAACAAACAATTAATGCCTCCACATAACTATTTTATCTTGCTCTAATAAAAGTTATATTATAAAAAACCAAAATATTTTCGTTTTGATCAGGATATAGCCTCACAAAATCCGTATTTATAATTTAGTAGGTTGTCCAAATCTAAAGATATTTTATAAACGTTATAATAATTGATGAATAAACTAAAATAACAGAAAAAAATTAAAGAAAATATAAATTTTTCTAATTTTTAAAGCACTTCAAACTTTAAAATTTGATTTCCCAACATTTTTAAAAATGCACATTCGCCCCTTTGGCATGACAGTGACGATATATAAAATATCTTTTAGTTTGTACAACTTACTGAATTATAAATACGTATTTTGTGTGACTGTATCCTGACCAAAACGCAAATATTTTTGTTTTTTTGCCATAACTTTTCATGGGTACAAGATCAAATAGTAATGTTAAGACATTAATTGTTTATTTTGAAAGCACCCTACCTATTATTTAAAAAAAATATTTTTCGAATTTTTGTTTTTTACAAAAAAATTATTTTTAAATAATGATGATTTTATCCACTATTATATATATCTTCCCTATAAAAAGTAATCGCATGCAAATAGCGAAATTTGAAAAATGAAAATTTTGTCGTGCCAAAAGGGCGAATCTCCTAGTATTTTTGCCATAACTTTTTATTGGTACAATAAAAAATAGCAATGTAAAGCAAATATTTGTTTGTTTTTAAAGCACCTATTGATTGGCATTATTATTTAAAAATATTTTTTTCGAATTTTTGTTATTTGCAAAAAAAATAATTTTAAATTATTATGCCAATCATTAGGTGCTTTAAAAACAACAATTAATTGATTAACACTACTATTTTATATGGTATCTATAAAAAGTTATGAAAAAAAACGAAAATATTCGCAATTTTGACAAGATTTTCAATTTTTCGAATTTTGCAAAAAAAAAAATGCAAATGTCAAAAATTACACATTCGCCCCTTTGACATGATAGCGACCATATGTTTGTCGTGTTCAAATGTTTTCTACAGGTAACAGACATGTCAGGACTAAAGTAATGCCTGACAAAATGGATGAATTCTGATTTCTGTTTGATTATGTATTATACAGTTTGATGCCATGATTTTGTTAATACAAACTTCACTGATGATTAATCGATTATTTTACCAACTGGGTGGGATGCTGCCAAAGAAAACTACACCTACAAATAGACCTCCTACATATGAAACTATAGAACTAACACCGCATCACTGCGCCAAGGCATTTCGTCTGTGTTGCATTTGCAATTCATGTCGACTCAGCGCCTAAAACCAGATACTCTGTACAGTGCTTAAAACTTTGGCAGGGCACGGATCGTATGGGGTGGCTGTTTGCCCGATTCCCAGTTGATGTCCTGCCCAGTGCTCGCGATGCTGCGCTTTTGAGCAGGCAGTCAGTCAATCGGGGCAACTATTAAAATATTAACGCTTCAAGTGAGTGTAATTAAATGTTTTTTTTATTTTTCTATAAACTCGCAACGGAAAGTTTATTTTTGGCTGGACGTTTGGTAATGACGCAACGTTTTAAAATTAAACAATATTTTAAAGATTTTAAGCAAAAACAAATATAATATAATTATTTCTATTTAAAGTGCTACAAAATACTAATTTAATTTTTCATTAAATACCTATTTTATTTAACCAATTTAAAATTTATTATTATTCAACATTCACTCTTATTTGTTATTGCCTAATGTCCTCAAGCTAATCAGCAATTTCAGCATATTATCAACCCATAAATTAAGTAGACAGCCGCCATCTGCCACCCATGAAGCCTTCAAAAATATTTATTATATTTGTCACAGACTTGACTATGATTCCAACGAAATTCGACCAAAGCCATTATTAAGAATTGCTCTATACAAAAACATAAAAACCATAGAAAATACCAAACGAAATTAAACATTCAAAAACAATTATTGACATTTAGCATTGATCAAAAACAAGTGCTAAATTTTCGTTGAATTTAAACAAAATAAAAAGGCACCGTCTCAATATGACTTTAATAAAAGATTCTGGAGTAGATGGGTTCATCGACTAAGAACTTCGTCTGGGTGCAGCGTAAAGGTTTCTGTGAAATGTTTCTTAATTAGTTTAAGTGCGTTGAACTATGTGATATAGCATAATTTTGGAAAATATAATTTTTTCGACAAATTTCATTTTCATACAAATTGAATTTAACGTGAATTTTTTAGTAAAAAAAAATAATATTTAAAGAAAATTTGACTTTAGTGAAAATTTAAATTTTTAGCGTAAAATTGAATTTTTGGTGAAAAGCGAATTTTTAGAAAAAAAAATTATTATGATTGAAAAATTTATTTTTTGATTGAATTTTTGTGAAAAATAGAACTTTTAGTAAAATTTTTAAAATTTAATTTTTTAACCAAAAACTGAATTTTTAGTGAAAAATTAATTTTTTGTGAAAAATTTAATTTTTAGTGGAGAATCAAATTCTTATTGAAAAATTGAGTTTTTAGTGAAAAATTCAATTTTTATTGAAAATTTTAATTTTTAGTGAAAAATTTAATTTTAGTGAAAATTTGAATTTTTACTGAAAATTTAATTTTTAGTAAAACATTGAATTTTTAGTGAAAAATTAATTTTTAGTAAAACATTGAATTTTTAGTGAAAAATTTTATATAATATTGAAAAATTTAACTTTTAGTGAAAAATTTAAGTTTTATTAAAATTAAATTTTTAATGAAAAATTGAATTAAATTTCTAGTGAATAATTGATTTTTTAGTGAAAACTTTAATTTTTTTACCAAAAACTAAATTTTTAGTTAAAAATGAATTTTTTGTGAAAAATTTAATTTTTAGTGGAGAATCAAATTCCTATTGAAAAATTGACTTTTTAGTGAATAATTCAATTTTTAGTGAAAAATTTAATTTTTAGTGAAAATTTAATTTTTAGTAAAACATTGAACTTTTAGTGAAAAATATAGTGAATAATTGATTTTTTAGTGATAATTTGAATTTGTTAGTAAAAAATTGTTTTTTTTTTTTTTTGTGAAAAATTGAATTTTTGAAAAAAAATATTTTTGAGTGAAAAATTCAGTTTTTATTGAAAAGTTGAATTTTTAAGGCAAAATTGAATTTTTTTAGTGATAAATTTAATTGTGAAAAATAATTTTTAGTGAAAAATAAATTTTTAGTGAAATATTGAATTTAGTGAAAATAAATTTTAGTGAAAAATAATTTTTAGTGAAAAATTAATTTTTAGTGATATATTAAATTTTTAGTGAAACTTTTTATATTTTAGTGAAAAATTAAAAATCTAGTGAAAAATTGAACTTTTAGTAAAAAGTGAACTTTTAGTGAAAAATTAAATTTTTAATGAAAATTTGAATTTTTATTGAAAATTAATTTTAGTTAAAAATTTAATTTTTAGTGAAAACGGAATTTTTAGTGTAATACGGAATTTTTTGTGATAATTTTAGTTTTTAGTGAAAATTTTAGTTTTTAGTGAAAAGTAAATTTTTATTTTTTTTTTTTAGAAAAACCAAAAAATAATATAGAAAAAAAAAAAATAAAAAAAGTATATGCTGAAAAGGTAAATTTGATATTATTTTAAATTCAATGCAAATAAAATTTAAAATATGAAACGCTTATTCTTTTAAAATTATATTTTTTTCATGTTTTCTGTTTTTAATCTTCTCGTCTTTTCTTATTCTAAATTGAAACTTCATTGAAACTTTCTTCTTAATGTAACATCCGGCATTATCCTCCTACCACCCACTCATCGAATCAGTTGAACACCGCAGTACCATTCACTAATATGTTATATTCGCGACGTGATTCATTGTAACTCACCTCATTTTTGTGCCACAAATAAAAACACGATACACATTTTCCTGGTATTTGGTGTGTAAATTACTATTTTATACACTCGCTGTCTGTACCTTTTTAAGACAAAATAAAGAATATGGTGCTGCTGCTGTGTTAAATTGATTCTGGTTGGCATTAACAACACTTTGCCAAAAGTGAGGACCACAAGTTATATTTTGGGTGGAGGGACCACATGTTGTTTGGTGGCCACATACCTTAGGGGGGTCGCTTGGTTGGCTGGCTGGCTGGCTTAAAAGCATTTGTCAGTGAAATATGTGATAAGATATTATAGAAAAATAAAGCAGCAGAAATAATAAAATACGAAATTGGTAACTGAAGTGAAAATGGTAATTGGCATGTGTAAATGTGTCAGCACGTAAACGCACAGCACAGGTGTAGCGGAGAAATGATGCTGTGCAGTTCGAAAATTAAACTTGGGAATTGTAAAAATTGGAATAGAAAAATTTAATAAAAAAAAAGAAATATTTTCTTGAATAGAAACCAAAAATGCAATAGAAAATTGTATAAAACTATTTATAGGTACTATATGCATCCGAAAATATCAACTTTTCATTGCACACTTGAGAAAATCATATTTATTTTGAATGTATACCAAAAAATAAATTTCTATAGCATTCAGATTTATTTGTTTAGATCAGATCACTTTTTCCAATTATATGACAAAAATAATCTGACCATGATCATGTCTTTTCTCATAGGTCAAAGTCCATTTAGGTACCTTACATTGTTTTTATAGGTATCATTTTTCCCGAATATAATATGATATTTGAAGCATTTAGTATATTCGCCAAATTATCAAATCCTTGCATAACACACAAAAACAAATTTCACCAACAACCAGTATTCATCATATTAATGATTTCATTCATTAAACTAAAATCGAATTTTATCAGTGTTTTTCATTTTTAATATTTTTTAAATCATTAAATATCAAACAAAATTGGTCTCCATTTACACATTTAATAGTTTGGCACTACAGTTCTATAAGAACTTGGGCCGAGCTTACTCACTATTTTGAACTGTGCGTGTTAGCTTTTCATAGGCAATGTTTTTACTCTCGGAGGTTTGCCATTTACTGCCGAGAGGTAGCGCGGTATAGAAAAATGTTTCTATGAAAAGATGTTGTTAGCCCCAGTCCAGGCTTGAACCGGGGAGCTACCGCGGCTACCACACACTTACGTATTTATAATTCTTATAGGATTTATGATATTTATATTAATATGGTTTGGAGAACAAAATTCATCAATATGATGTTCACTTTTTCATTAATATAATGAAATGAAGTCTTTGAATAATTACCAATTAAATATTATAAATTCTTTAAGAATTATAAATAAATAAAATGTAAATGGAGACAAATTTGTGTTTAATATTTGATGTTAAAAAAAATGTTGAAAGTGAAAAACATTTAAAAAATACGATAGATGGTTAATATAGATGGTAGATGTTTAAAATATAATAATTTGTATTTTTATGACAATGACTTTACACAATACATGTATATTTTCAAAAAATTTATTATATTTGATAATTTAAAAACTATTTTTCTTTCAAGTTAAGTAACTGTAAAATTCAAAAAATTAAACCAAGTTTCCAACAAACCAAACTGAAGTTAAGCAATTCCGATATACCACAAGACCGTATTTAAATCGGAATATCAATAATAATGTTGAATATTTGTTGAACTGGTACACAGAAATAAAAAATTCATCAATATGATGAATTTATTCATAAATATTATGAATTTTTTCACCAACTACCACATTCATCATATTGATACCACCGTTCATTAAATGATATATTAATGAATGCATTCATTATATATATATGAACTTTTTTATAACATAGAACATCATAGTGAAGAACAAAATATTCAATACAATGAATTTGTTCGTAATATTTATGAATATAATATTCAATATGATAAATATTGTTGAACAAATATTTTTTTTTTAAAAAGTTTTTTTTTTTTGGAAATTATTTGAAAAAAAGTGTAAAAATTTTATTTAAAAAAAAACAAAAAAAAAACATGAAAAAAAAAATTTTTTTTCAATATATTTTTTTTTTCAATAATTATTTTTTTTTTCTATATTTTTTTAATTTTTAAATATATTTTTAAAAATATAACTTTTTGTTAATAAATATATTATAAAACATTTTACTAATTTATGCATGTCGAGCATGCATTATATAAGGAATAACAAACAAAAACTACTTGAGAACTGAGAAGTACGGCAAAAAATGAACGAAAAAAATATTTTGATTTAAATTTGATTTAATGAACAGCGTTCTTCAATATGAAGAACATATATGTTGTGTTTTATATTTTGTTTCATTAAAATGATGAAATGTATTCTTCACATTCAGTTCATCATATTGAAGAACACTTTTTCGACAGTTACCTAGCGTTCATCATATTTATGATAGCATTAATAACATTGATGTCGTTAGTCAATAATATTATGAATAGTTCTTCAATACAATGAATCATGGTTTGAAGAACGGAATTCATCAATATGATGTAAATATTTTTCTGTGTACTCCAAAAATTCACCAAAGAATATTATTTAGGTTTTAAAATAAGTTTAAAAAAAAAATTATTTTGTTCATTGAAGTAGGGTTTTAATGTGTAAATGTTTCAAAGTAGAGAATTTTAATGTTGCACTTCAAAAATTTACTTTCGAGTTAATAGATATATTTAAAAGGTATAGTTAGACAAAATTTAACTTGATTTGAAAAATAGATGAGATATGTGAAATATTCTTATAAGTGAAAAAATTTAATTTTATCAGATAATTTATTTTAGTCCACTGATCACTATTTATATGTACATTTTACCACATAATACGGTTCTAAAATAGTAATAAGATATAATAATATTGAATATAATATGGTAGAATTACCGCAATTTGTTTATATATAAAATACTTTTTTATAGTAAATATTTCAACTTGGAGAAAAACATTAAAACCATTGTATTTATACCTATATATTCAATAATATTGAAATTATTAATTTAACATTACTAAATATATCAAATACTAACCAATTAATTATAAAACTTTTGATTTAATATGAAAAATCTATTAACACATCAACCATAAAATCATTAAGTGCCAATAAGTATGTAAAAGCTTATTTTCTTCTGAGTGTACTTGGGGTGCAGTTAGCAAACTTAAAGTAAACTAAACTTAATGAAATCAGAACAAATTAAAAAAAAATGATTCTGTAAAATTGGAGTAGTGGAAAATCGACCAAATAGCTTTACAGGATTTCAAATATTAGCAATTCAAATATTCTTCATATACAATTTTTGTCTGCCGTCGACTGTATGGAACAGTCTGCCTTGCTATTCCTAAAATAGCCTTGAGACAGGCTTTTCAGAATTGGCTTTCGAAATTTTGCAGAAAACCTGCCTTGGGGCTGCCTATATCAAATAGAATTCCAAAAACATTTCAATAAATATGCCATGGCACGTACAAATTTTTAAATTGGCGATTGCCTGCGTGAAACCTGCTGCAGAAAATCTGGTGTTTTTCCTGAAAAACAAACTACGCAGAGTAAAATCTGCCTGCAAACAGCGCTTTAACCAGAAATACGTCGATATTCTGCCAGTAACCTGAGGAATAGTTTTTCTGGGGAGGTTTAATATTTTAAATTTCATTAGAATGTTTCTACTGACATTTTTGTCGAAATATAAATTCCCAGAAAACAACTAAATTGGCAACCTTATAACTCAAGCGTGCACTTAAACAATTTTGAAAACCTATCAAATTGAAGTATCGACATCAGTTAAGTGCACAGAATTTTCTAGTTTTTGTACCTAACAAATACTAAAAAAAAAAACAAAAAAACACAAAAAAGGCAAACAAAAAAAAGATAAAATCAAAATCTCTACGTTGCAAAAATTTGTTGCTCGACGTGCAAACATTGCAGGCAAATAACCAACCCGTAAAAGTCAATTGATGCCATCAGTTCAAATGAAAAATAACGAATCAATCAACGCAAATACATGGCACATAACCGCAAAGCGGTAAAACAGCATTTGAGCCATCTGCATAGATCGAATTTTGTGCAGCAGGTGAAAATTTCGTTTCAATTTTAGGTGGTACTTCAAATGAAGTTGAAATTTTTTTTTTTTGCATATTTTTGACATATTTCTTAAACTTACTTTCTGTTTTAAGTATTTAATGCAGTTAGCTAAATAAGTCATTTAAAAGTTTAAACCATTATTTAGCAAAACTAAAAATAATTTTTTCCTCATTTGAATTTTCAGAGCATTTGACAAACGCCTTGCGCGATGTACGCGTCACTGTGCCGCATGCGGTGCGTCGCGGCGAAAAGGCCACCTTAAAATGTTTCTACGACATCGAAGACGATAGTCTCTATTCGGTGAAATGGTACAAGGGTCGTCGCGAGTTCTATCGCTACACACCAAAGGAGACGCCGGCGATGAAAGTCTTTCAATTTGCAGGCGTCAAAGTGGAGGTAAGTTGCAAAACATAGAAAAAATAAAAAAATCCCCAAAAAAAAGTTCTGTAATTAAATCAAAAGAAAAGCTATTAAAAGCAAGGCTAATTTATTAACATTTTGCTGGTATATTAAAGCAGTTTAAATTTTATTTCATGTACCATCGAATCGCAGTCATTATTTGACGGCAAATTTATTATTCGAATATTTATGGTTTGTAGTTTAGCATTTTGTTGCTTGAACTCTAGGCCAACAATTGGCCAACGAGTGGTTTCAAGTGTTTTCTTTGTTTTCCACAATAAGAAGTCGGACGGTCCGTCTCTTTGTATGGGCTCTTCTGCCGTTGGCTCTTTTTAACTATCGGTTTTGCCAGTTTATCTGTCGTCGTCTATATTTTGTTTTGCTTCTTCTTCTGTCATATCGCACAATTAAACAAACTCAAAGCTATTCCACGCGCAATTGCAGATTTTACGATTTGAAAGCAAAATATTTGCGCTTTTGCTGTAGTTTAGTTTGCTTTAATTATTCTAAGAGGCTGCAGCATAATTTGTAGAAAGTTTATATTACAAGTGTAATGAAAAAATAATAATAAAAAAATCAAACAGCATTTTAATGGTTAAGTCCTAAAGGCGTCTTCTAATGGTTATTGTTAATTGAAAGTGCTCAATATTTCGGCACTCTGGAATTATAATGTCGCATATTCACTGGCGTTTTTCAACACATTATCTTTCTGAGGCAACGAAAACAATTTGTAGCATATTCAATCCCATCACTATTTCTTTACACCCAGAGAAATACCATAAAACTTGTACTTTTTTACTATTAAATTTGGTCACCATAATGAATTGTTATTTTAATTGGTATAATGTAAAGTTATTTTTGAGTTTACATAAAAATATTTATTTTTGTATACTATTCAATCAATAAGTTATCAATATTAATTAGAATTTATGGATTTTTTACTATTAATTTTTAAAAATATAAATTATCAAATCGCATAAAGTGGAACATATAATATCTGTCACTATTATGCGAAAGGGGCGAATATGTAATTTTTGACATTTGCGTTTTATTAAATTTTTAATGAAGTTTTTCCTCAAGTATAATAATAATAATAGTTTGGCGCTACCGTCCTGTATAGAACATCGGCCGAGCTCTCTCACCATTTGAGCCGTGCGAGTTATATTTGTACTCAAATTGGTGGGAACTACAGTTTATTGCCGAATCCGAACGGCGGGTGAGAGCTTTTCATAGGCAATGTTTTACTCTCGTAGGTTTGCCATTTACTGCCGAGAGGTAGCGTCGCATAGAAAAATGTTTTCTATGAAAAAGATGTTGGTAGTCGCTGGGGATCGAACAACGGACCTTTCGACTAGTAGTCGAACGCACCAGCGACTTTTCGCTCGTAGTCCAACACACTAATCAGACGAGCTACCGACGCCTCAGGTATACTGTGCCAAAATTGTTTGTGGTTTTGTTGTATATGTCTAGCCACGAAAGGGCGAATTCGAAA
Organism: Dryomyza anilis; assembly: GCA_951804985.1. Classification (NCBI taxonomy): domain Eukaryota; kingdom Metazoa; phylum Arthropoda; class Insecta; order Diptera; family Dryomyzidae; genus Dryomyza; species Dryomyza anilis. The sequence continues at coordinate 99,921,209 of OX638131.1, read as the reverse complement.
AATGGAAATTTTGTCATGCCAAAAGGGCGAATCTTTTCGTTTCTTTGCCATAACATTTTATCGGTATAAGATAAAATAGTGGTATCAAGGCATTAAATGTTTGTTTTTAAAACACCTATCGATTACTATCATTATTTTAAAATAATTTGTTCATGTTTTATCACTTGCAAAAAAAAATGTTTGACAAAATATTTTTAAGTAATGATGCCAATCAAAAGGTGCATTGAAAATAATGCCTTACATGACTAATTTATCTTGCACCAATAAAAATTTAAGGCAAAAAAACAAAATGTTTCGCACATTAGGCATTTTCAATTTTTCAAATTTCTTCGTTTTTTAGCTATAATTCTTTATTAGTTCAATATAAAATATTGCTGTAAAGACATTAATTGTTTTTTTTAAAGCACCTTTTGATTGACATCATTACTTAAAAATAATTTGACAAACATTTTTCTTGCAAATAACAAATGACAAATTAATGTTTGGTAAAATATTTTTAAATAATGATGCCAATCGATAGGTGCTTTGAAAACAATCGATAAATGCATTTACATCACTATTTTATTTGCGCAAATAAAGAGTTATAGCATAAAAAACAAAAATATTTGAGTTTTGGGCAGAATATAGCCTTACAAAATTCGTATTTATAATTCAGTAGGTTGTCCAAATCCAAAGTTATTTTATATACGTTATAATAATTGATGAATAAACTAAAATAACAAAAGAAATTGAAAAAAAAAGGAAATTTACTATTTTTTAAAGCACTTCAAACTTTAAAATTTGATTTCCCAACATTTTTAAAAATGCACATTCGCCCAATTGGCATGAGAGTGACTATATCAGAAAGTTATCAATTTGTATTGTTAGTTAAATCCTCACACTGAGGAGAAAAGTAATAACATTATAATTATTTTTAACATATTTGAAATTTTTATAACACTCACGGCGGTTTTACATCTTACAGTGGATACTTTCAACGTACTAAAATATTCTTAAACATATTTGTAATAAATATTTTTTTTTTTTAAATTATGAATTTGAATGCGTACAATTTTTCGCTGCACTGAAAATGTCTTTAAAATAAATACTATTGGCATTAATTATGGGCATTTCCTGGGGTTACGGATGGGACATTCTTACGCCTAAAACTTTAATATCTAGAAGGAAAATTAATGAATTTACTTGAATTTGTTTTGTGCATGTAGTATTTAAATAGGGCTAAACATCTGCGAATACGGTAAATCAAAAGATATAAATGAAATAGTGCGTGTTCCGGACGGCACAAAAACGGAAGAGCATGTCGAGGTTCATGTGGAAATGCCAAAAAGTCAGCATATTTTGCGTACAAATGTTTGTTTTTTGATATTTAAAAAAATAGCTGATATCATATGCTTTCTTTGTATATTTACACTTTGTTCCTAAAGTTTATAGTTTTTTCATAATAAATCACAGAACATACGGGACAAAAAATTCCGAATAGAAATTTTCAGTACGATTTTGGGTGCTCACAAGTCACATATCAATGAGAGACGTTTTTCTTGTTAAATTAATTGTGATTCAAATCTCAAAATTGTATTCTGCCAAAGATCTAACAAAAAAAACTCTCAAGAAATACCCCACACTGCGGGGAAGAGAGTTTCATGTCACATTTGAAAAAAAAGTTTATTTTTTTAGACTTTTTTTGTACGTTGTGATCTGCTACAATGAGCATCACAGATTTCCTAATTCTTGTGACCCTATCAGAGTTTCAATTTTTTGGCAGAATACAAAAAAATCGCAATTTGAGATTCACCCCAATTTTTGGGAGGTTTTTGACGTAAAATTCTGTTGTGAGAATTTGTGATGCTCGTCAGAATAGGGCTATTAAAATACTTTTTGCGTACAATATGTTTTTTTTAAATAATTCGGAACATAGCTGAGACAATTTATTTTATTTTTGTTTGTAAACACTTTGCTCCTTAAATTACATTTATTTCGTAAAAAATCGCAGAATATTTCCGTACGTTCCTTATAATTTGCACTTCGATTTTTTGATAAAAATAATTTTGTGTATGACAATATTAATAATAATTATTACGAAATGAAAAGCGATGAACTATTCAAATTATCAGATTTTTTACTATTTTTGAGAAAAAAAATATATTTTTATACTGTAGATTTACACTTTTGGTACTAAAAGTACCGGAAGGTTCAATAGGCATCACTAGTTCTCTGTCAGATGCTTAGGCTGCTTGGGTTTTTATTTTATACCTTCTCACTTTCACAGTCGTGCGTCATATGGCAGATTCATGGCAGTTTTTGAAATGAACCCGCTTTGGCTGTTTAAATTTTTTCAAAATTGTTTCCGTACTACCCTGACTTTCAAAAATTTCAACGTAGGTAAAATCTAAATACCAGAACACTAAATATCACATTTTTAATTTTAAATAGCTATAAAATCTAAATGAAGCATCGTACAAAGATCAAATTTTAGAGTAGAGTAGAACACGAGAAATCACATTTTTATATTGAAATAGCATTGCACATTTTTTTTTTAATAAATATGAAATGTGATAAATATGTGTGATAAATAGGTATAAGAATTATAAAATTCGACATTTCATAATTTAAAAAAAAAAAAGAACCGATGAACAAAAAGTAGTAATTTTGATCGTTTGTTTGAACATTGCCCTGCATAAACATAAATCTTTTATTTTATTTTTCGTTCGAACCAAAATGCTAAATATCATACAAATATAATCTAATAAATCAAAAATGTTAGATTTTAGACTAAAATATCTTTAAAATATAATGGAATATTGTTATATTTTATATAGTGTTGACAATTAAAAGAAACATTGCATTTACAGTTTTTTGGAAAATTTGATGTGTTGAAAATTTGTTGTAGAAAAAACTGAGTATGTAGTCAAAATCAACAACCGCGATTATATATAATTTCCATGTCAAAATATTTCTCGTTTTGTTGAGAATTGAATTCAGTCAATTTTGGCATGTATGTTTTTGTGTGTGTCTAGACTATTCTTTACTTTTGAAAATGTTAATGTAAATAAATTTTTAATTTAAACAATATTTTTTTATTTTAGTTCAAAATTTAAAAAATGCTTTAAACTTTCAACATTCTAACAAAACTTAAAGCATCCGGCGCCTTCGCATATGCAATGAAAAACAGTAGCACAAAGTGCAAGAGAACTAATAAAAGAGCGAGAGATAGCTAACGGTTGAATGAAACGCAACAAACTGATGTTTTGTGAATACGTGAATATTTGAATAACCTGACTGACTGAATGCCAGAATGACACCGTGACTGTATGACTGACTGACTGTTGGTCTAGCTTTCGGTGCGACTGACTGAATAGCAAAATTTCAGACAACCAAACAAACAATTCAAACACACAACCCACACCATGTGTTTTGTTTGTTGGTTGATCTATCCAACTGCATTCCCACTATTGCATTTTTTTATTTTTTTTTTATTTTTTTTTTTATTTTTTATATTTTCTACTTCTCTATGTAACGTTGTGTTGTATGTGTTCTAAGCGAAAACTTCTTATTTCATTATTTATGATAAGGGAGCTGAACATGCAGCTGAAGCGTATAAATCACAAATTATGCTTTCAGTGGCAGTATCAAAAGCAACAACGTTGCATTCAGGAAAAAAACTCGAAAAATTGCACAAAAATATTTTCTTATACAAAATATGGAATTTTCACAAAAACCTCACACTGAGTAACTTAAAACTGCTTGTTTTGCATAAAAGCAACGTTGTAGTTGATTTGGCATCGTCTAAGTAATGCTGATGGTGCCCGTAATAATTGTGTATGTAGTTGTCGCGTCAGTAACATATTGCCCTGGGGTACTACACGCTGGGAGCATGACAAACAATTTAACAAATGCTGCAAAAATTAACAACAAATATTGAATTCTTTGCATTATTTAAAAATTAAATGATATTCTGAACTTTCGTAAAAATACGAACTTTCGTAAAGTTACGAAATATATTTGGATTAATTGAAAAAATGCCTTCCAAATATATAGAGTTCACTTTTTTAATTAAACTGATATTCTCTAAATTTTAAATGCGCAGATAACTTTCGTAAAAGTACGAAAAATAAATTGTGTTTTAATTATAAAAAAAGAACTTCCAAAAAAATAGAATTCACTTTTTAATTAAACTTATATTCTTTAAATTTGTAATTCCTAATATTCGTAAAAATACGAAGTCTATTTGGATTTAGTTTAGTAGTAATAAGGCACCTTTAAACCAATCTTATATTCTTTAAATTTTAAATACCTACTGAACATTCGTAAAAATACGAAATATATGTGGATCAATTGAAATACGAAATATATAAAAAAATGACTTCCAAATATATAGAAGTCACTTTTAATACAAAACGTATATTTTTTAAATCTTCAATACACAGACAACTTTCATAAAAATACGAAAATTATATTGCGTTTTAATTATAAAAAGAGATCTCCAAAAATATAGAATTCCTCTTTTAAATTTAACTGATTGAATTTTAAACGCCTAATATTTCGTAAAAATACGAAGTATATTTGGAATATATATTTTTGAATAATTTGAAATAATTGTTGAAATTTTTAATGCCTACTTAACTTTCGTAGAAATACGAAATACATAGAATTCACTTGTTTTTCGTTTAAATGAACTTTCGTAAAACTACTCAAAATAAATTGCGTTTTAATTATAAGAAGGACCTCCAAATAATTGAATTCTCTTTTTAAATTAAACTGATATTCATAAAATTATTATGCCTAATATTTCGTAAAAACGATTTGGATTTATTTACGAAGTAATAAAGTACCTACAAAATATAAATCAAAAATTTATTCTAGAAGATTTAAATGCCTACACCCAGAAAAAAATACTATATACATAATACTATATACAAAAATAGTCAATAGGAAAATACCATTAAATACTAGAAAATACCATAAAATTTCCATTAAGTTTATATGAAAGATTTATTTTTTGTATACTATTAAATCAATAATTGTCGTATTGACTTATTTTAATGGGATTTGAGGGTATTTTTTTCTGGGTGTACTGAACTTTCGTTAATATATGAATTATATTTTGATTTGACTAATAATAAAAAAAAAGATTCTCTAAATTTTTGATGTGTTTTTTGAATTAAAACTAATGAAATTTCGTAAAAATACGAAAAATATTTGGAATCAATTAAAAATAAAAAATGATTCTCTAAAATTTTTGACTTCTGAAATCAAACTGATGTTCTTGACATTTTGTGTGCTTATGAAGTTTCGTAAAAATATGAAATATATTTGGATTTAAATAAAATGTAAAAAAAATGTACTCCAATTTTAGAAAGTAAACTGATTTTCCTGAAATTTTAAATTCCCAAAAATACGAAGTATAAAAATTTGGAAATTTAATTGGATTTAATAAAAAATTAATAAAAGTGATCTTTATTAGAGATGCTATATTAAATTAAATAAATATATATAAAATTTAAAATATATAATGTTTTTTCGTATAAATACGAAATATATTTTAATATAATTAAAAATTAAAAAATGGTTTCCTAAAATATAGAGTTCGAAGCAGTTTTAAAAAAAAAATTCAATACTCAAATAATATGCGTAAAAGTACAAAATACAAATTTTGATTAAATTAAAAATTAATAAAAATATAACCTAAAAAAAATACGAAATATATTTAGATTTAATTAAAATGTAATAAAAATACCACAAATATTACTAAATTTTTCATTTTTAAAATAACTGATATTTTTTGTTAAAATACGAATTATATTTAAATCTTATTTAAAAGGTCCTCCAAAATATAAAATTTTATATGTTCTTCACATTTGAATGCTTGTGAAATTTCGTAAAAATACAAAACATATTCTGATTACTTTAAAAGTCAAAAATATCCTCCAAAAATATAAAATGCTATGCATTTTTTAAAATTAAGCTGATATTCTTAAAATTTTATATGTGCAATATCTTTTCGAAAAAAAAGAAAAAAATTTCAATATAATTAAAAGTAAAAAAAATCCACCAAAAATACAGAATATTATTAAATGACATCTTTGAAAATTTAAATTATTAATAAATTTTCGTTAACATTTTTTTCTTATTTGATTTAATGAAAAAGTAAAAACGATAACTCCAAAAATTAGATTTGGAAGTATTTTTTTTAAATTAAACTGAAATTCTTGTATTTTTATTTAAATGTTCATTTCAAGCCCTTTATAAAATTACGAAATACTCAAAAATAAGAATTTCTTTAAATTTGTTTGAAACTAAACTGACCAATGAAATTTTGTAAAAATACAAAATATACTTGGATTTAATTATACAGCATATTTGCTTTTTAAAAAATACAGAATTTTTAAAAATGTTATTGTTGAAAAATTAAAATATCAATAAATGTTCGTAAAATTACGACATATAATTTTTTAATTATATTAAAATGTATATAGATCTTACAAAAAATAATTTAAAATATTCATTATTAATATTCTATGCTAGAAGTAAAATTTCAATTCTGCGCTACGAATTAAATTTCGTAAAAATACGAACTCTATTTTATATGGTATTAATGATTTAATAACAATTCAAATATTTAACAAAAGTAATAAAAACAACAAAAAATGCAGTTTTTAAAGTGTAATTGCTATTTTTGAAATATCGAACGCACAGTGAACTTTCGTAAAATTACGAAATATGCTTTCAGGCTTGATTATAATTAATGAACAAAAATTTAAATTTAATATTCAATGATAAAGATTGTCATCGAATTTATTTTAAGTGTAGTCATTAAAAATAAGTTTCCCATTACCTGCGCGCGCCTGGTTTTATGCCCTATTTTGCCACCCTGACGTATACGCAACCTTTTGTCGCACTCACATTTCCAGGCTCAATTAAACATTCAGAGTGTACAACCAGCAAAACATCAACAATTTTCAAAACTTATGACGATACAACGTAGACTTGTTTATCAGCTGACCACAAAAGCTGCTTTCATCCCGAATAAACTTCGAAATACACAGAAAGATAGATAGAAAGACAGACAGCCGGCCACATCAACTAAGAAAACTACTTTCAGAACTTACTTAAGATTAGGCCAAGGTTTACCAACGAGTCCATCTTAGACAACAAAAAAACCATGTGCTATATATAATGTGGATAAAATGCAAATAATCAAATACCTACCTTAATTTGCCTAGGCGCCTTAGTAAGGCTAAACTTTTGACATGAAATACAAAATATTGTTTCATGCAGATACTTTTATCAGTAAAGTGAAGTGACGTGAAGACCGGAACAAGTTGACGTACCACATACAAATTATACTAATTTACAGAAATATCTAAGGAAATTAAGAAATTTATGTTTTGGCCAAGAAAAACAAATATACTTAATCTTTTACTTAAATCTATTTAAAATTTAAATGCCTAGATTTATGAGATCTCGTTAGAAATTCGAAATTTTAGTTGTTGGAGTTGAAAGATTTGAGACTCAGATTGTTTTTTAGTTTTTGGTGGTTGCTCTGAGGTTGACTCAGCAGTTATTCGGCAACTTAATGCTGAAAATTATGAGCTCAGTTTAAGTTGTGGCAATTAGAGTGCGAATGTATGTTGGAAAAGTTTGTTTCACTGTTTAAATTGGAGCTGGTATTAGTTGTACAAATGACTGCCGAATAAGTTGTGTTAAAAAAATAAATTTATTTTTGCAATTTAAGAGTGACAATGAGTAAGTGATGAGAAAATTTTAATTTCATAATTGAATTCTATGTCAAAAATACAATTTTGGATAGACAATTAATAAGGATGAAAAATTGAATTTTTAGTGAAAATTTAGTTTTCAGTGAAAAATTTAATTTTTGGTCAAAATTTAATTTTTTAGTGAAAATTTTAATTTTTAGTGAAAAATTGTATTTTTAGTGAAAAACTGAATTTATAGTGAAAAATTGAATTTTTAATGAAAAATTGAATTTTTAATGAAAAATTGAATTTTTAATGAAAAATTGAATTTTTAATGAAAAATAGAATTTTTAGTGAAAATTAGAATTTTTAGTGAAAAACTGAATTTTTAGTGAAAAATTGAATTTTTAGTGAAAATTTGAATTTTTAGTGAAAATTTGAATTTTTAGTAAAAAATTGAAGTTTTTGTGAAAATTAGAATTTTTAGTGAAAATTTGAATTTTATTGAAAATTTTAATTTTTAGTGAAAAATTTAAATTTTAGTTTAAAATTGAATTTTTAGTGAAAAATTGATGTTTTAGTGTAAAATTGAATTTTTAGTGAAAATTTGAATTTTTAGAGAAAAATTGAATTTTTAGTGAAAAATTGAAGTTTTAGTGAAAAATTGAATTTTTAGTGAAAAATCGAATTTTTAGTAAAAAATTGAAGTTTTTGTGAAAATTAGAATTTTTAGTGAAAATTTGAATTTTATTGAAAATTTAAATTTTTAGTGAAAAATTTAAATTTTAGTTTAAAATTGAATTTTTAGTGAAAAATTGATGTTTTAGTGTAAAATTGAATTTTTAGTGAAAAATTGAATTTTTAGTGAAAAATTGAATTTTTAGTGAAAAATTGAATTTTTAGTGAAAAATTGAATTTTTAGTGAAAAATTGAATTTTTAGTGAAAAATTGAATTTTTAGTGAAAAATTGAATTTTTAGTGAAAAATTGAATTTTTAGTGAAAAATTGAATTTTTAGTGAAAAATTGAATTTTTAGTGAAAAATTGAATTTTTAGTGAAAAATTGAATTTTTAGTGAAAAATTGAATTTTTAGTGAAAAATTGAATTTTTAGTGAAAAATTGAATTTTTAGTGAAAAACTGAATTTTAGGTGAAAAATTGAATTTTTGTGAAAAATTGAATTTTCAGTGAAAAATTGAATTTTTAGTTAAAAATTGAATTTTTAGTGAAAAATTGAATTTTTAGTGAAAATTTGAATTTTTAGTGAAAATTTGAATTTTTAGTGAAAAATTGAATTTTTTATTGAAAAATTGAATTTTTAATGAAAAATTTAGTTTTTAGTGAAAAATTGAATTTTTAGTGAAAAATTGAATTTTTAGTGAAAAATTGAATTTTTAGTGAAAAATTGAATTTTTAGTGAAAAATTGAATTTTTAGTGAAAAATTGAATTTTTAGTGAAAAATTGAATTTTTAGTGAAAAATTGAATTTTTAGTGAAAAATTGAATTTTTAGTGAAAAATTGAATTTTTAGTGAAAAATTGAATTTTTAGTGAAAAATTGAATTTTTAGTGAAAAATTGACTTTTTAGTGAAAAATTGAATTTTTAGTGAAAAATTGAATTTATAGTAAAAAATTGAATTTTTAGTGAAAAATTGAATTTTTTAATGAAAAATTGAATTTGTAGTGAAAAATTGAATTTTTAGTGAAAAATTGAATTTTTAATGAAAAATTGAATTTTTAGTGAAAAATTGAATTTTTAGTGAAATATATATTATTTTAAAAATGTATAAAATTTTATTGAAAAAACCGTGCCAAAGTTTAATTGAAATGTTTAGTAAAATGAAACATTTTTCGTAGTGCAATAAATACATTTTATTTAATCATACGCCTGGCTGATCAACAAGTAATCAGAGTCATTTACGAATAATAAGAGTACTTTGCGCACATTACATTTAACAGTCCTTATAATCTGCAGCAAAGCAAAACAAAATGTCAAATTTTATGCGAAAACTTAAGCCACCCACAGAAACAAATCCCCATAAAGCCGACTATAATATTCAGCTGGTACAGTTCAACTTTGAAGTACGCATGTTCGACGATAAGAAACCGTACAGAATACAACACAACAGAATAGAACAAATAAACAATCATATTGGGAATAAGTTCATTTGTTTCGAAACAAACACAAAAAACGGAAGGAAACAACACAGCATCAACAAAATCCGCAATAGGATTTTAGCAAGAATAACAAAAACTAATAATCTTGCTCTTTCCGTTTGGCATTTTATATATGGAGACGGTACTTGGGGGTTTCAATGACAGAAACGCACACACGATATGCTCTCGATGAAGTTTCCGACGCGTCGGTTGGTACAATCGAAAAATAGTATGTGGCATGGGGCGCGGTATGTGCACTACAACCGACCGACCGATAGATGTTTCAGTCGACATTTGATGCCACACACGCCATGTGTAGCACTGAGTACCACAGAAACATTGAAACAAAAAGTAATTACAGCATGAAACAAGTATTTAAATACCCTCAAGGGGCTATTTATTAGTCATTATAGAGTGTGCTGATAGTAGTAGATAGAGAGATAGACAGACAGATATGGGTCTAGTCGATGTGCTGTACGAGTGCGTCCCATGATTTAGTCATTAACGCATTTATTGATAGTTTCCGCAGTAGTCGAATTTTATGCTCTTTGTATGGCAGACATGGCATTAGTCGAGATTTATTGCACATATTGTTTAGGCATTAAGCTCTACCAACAAAAAATTCAAGACTTTTTCTTTAACATACAAAGTTTGAACTAAAACTTGTAAATATTACTAATTCGGTCACAGTAAACAAAGTTCTACTTTTAATCCAAAAAAGAAAAAAAAAATCAAATTTTATAAATCAAAGAAATGTGAGTTATTTCCAAAACAAAATTAATCGCATTTTTGAAGAATATTTCGGGTATATTTACGGCAAACACACATATAAATGGAATATTTTTGAAAACGGCAGATAATAGGCAGCTTCTGATACAAACTCCGCCTTTGTCCAATCGAAGTCTTTCAATAAAATGTTTCTAAAGCCAAATATTTTGTCTGGGCATATTTCATTGTTATCAGGAAAAAACCAAATAATCGAAAATTATATAATATATAATGAAAATCTATTTTTTTTAGTGAGTAATTGAATTTTCAGTGAAATACTAAATTTAAAATTTTAATGAAAATTTGAATTTTTTTTATAAAAAATTTTAATTTTTAGTGGAAAATTGAGTTTGAATTTCTAGTGAATTTTTGAATTTCTAGAGAAAATTTGAATTTTTAGTGGAAATTTGATTTTCAAATGGAAATTTGATTTTTTATTGAAGATTAAAAATTCAGTTTAAGTGAAAAAATAAATTTAGTAAGTGAAAAAATAAATTTAGTAAGTGAAAAAATAAATTTAGTGAAAATTTTAATTTTTAATGAACATTTGAATTTGAAGTTAAAAATTTAATTTTAAGTGAAAATTTGATTTTTAAGTGAAATTTTGATTTTTTTTTTTAGTGAAAATTTGAATTTTAAGTGAAAATTTGAATTTTAAGTGAAAATTTGAATTTTAAGTTAAAATTCGAATTTTAAGTGAAAATTTGAATTTAAAGTGAAAATTTGAATTTTTAGTGAAAAATTGAATTTTTAGTGAAAATTTGAATTTTTTAGTGAAATATTGAATATATAGTGAAAAATTTAATTTTTTAGTGAAAAATTGAATTTTTAGTGAAAAATTTAATTTTTAGTAAAAAATTGAATTTTTAGTGAAAAATTGAATTTTTAGTGATAATTTGAATTTTTAGTGAAAAATTGAATTTTTAGTGAAAAATTGAATTTTTAGTGAAAAATTTAATTTTTATTGAAAAATTGAATTTATAGTGAAAAATTGAATTTTTAGTGAAAAATTGAATTTTTAATGAAAATTTAACTTTTAGTGAAAAAGTGATAAATTTTATTTTAGTGAAAAATTAAATTTATAATGAAAAATTGAGTTTTTAATGAAAATGGAATTTTTAGTGAAAATTGAATTTTTAGTGAAAAATTGAGTTTTTAGTGAAAAATGGAATTTTAAGTGAAATATTGAATTTTAAGTGAAAATTTGAATTTTTTTAGTGAAAAATTTAATTTTTAGCGAAAAATTGAATTTCAGTGAAAATTTTAATTTTTTGTTGAAATTTGAATTTTTAGTGAAAATTTGAATTTGAAGTGAAAAAATTAATTTTTTAGTGATAAATTGAATTTTTAGTGAAAAATTGAATTTTTAATGAAAAATTAAATTTTTAGTAAAAATTCGAATTTGAAGTGACAAATTTAATTTTAAGTGATTTTTCAGTGAAAATTTGTTTTTTTTTTCAGAAAATTCATTTTTTTTTCTATTCATTTTAAAATTATATGTATTTTTTTCATTAACTAAAATGAACGACAACACATAATTATTCATTTCTACCTGACTATTCGAAAAAAAAACTCTTATAATATTTTTTTCTTCAATTTATCGAATTTTTTCTAATACACTTAATATTCCCTTAAGGTTTCAAAAATATTTGCTATTTTTTTAATTGTAAATAACATTGCTTAATCTCACTTTTAACTATAAATTTTTAAAATTTCTTAAGCTTTATTAAATAACCCTACTTTCTAACATACCTTAACTCATCATCTATTCCAACCCATCTCACCCTAACCTGACTATCCTAAACCACAACATAAAGCATACCGAAAATTTTAATAAATCCAATTTAGTAGAGACTACTCTTTTCTTATACGATTTTCTCACACTCCTACTTTCTAAAATTTCCTCTATTGAATCCTATTTTCAAGTAGTTACCTGCATCAAAAGAAAAAAAAAAGAAACATTTCTACCACCCACTTCAGTAAACTCACTGCCAATGCAACAATATTTCAGTCTTTTTCATCTTTCACATCTTTCACTTCTCTATCTAACTATGCAACAATTTGGTGCTGACGTTGCGCTTTTCATCTCCACAAATTTAAAGTCGTTTGCCGTTCAGTGGGATGGAACGAACAAAAAATAAATAAAGTTGCAAATTCTGTTTGAAATAGTACGCACAAAAAAAGATTCTTTAAATATAAGTTAATTTAAATAGCATTATGTGAAAAAATTGTTTTAAGTTTTCAATTTTTTTTATTTCTTTTATATTTTCAATAAGTTGAAATGTAAGTTTAAAACATGCCAACTCCAACAGAATCTCAAAATATATAAATGGGTTTAGTTTTAGTTTACGTTTTATAAAATAACAATTTTTAATCCCAAGAAATATTTATCACTGGTTTTTATCAGTGAAAACAGTATTTATTCTACTCCAGTGAATTGATGAATTTACATGTGATGTTTTATAAATTTATAAAGTTCACACTATTATTTTTAAAATGCACACTTATAATTTTAGAGTTCCCACTTTAAATAGTTCACTGTTTTAATTTAAAGTTCACTCTATATTTAAGGTGCTCAATTTAGATCACTCCATTAATAATATTTTTCATACAATTGATTATAAAGTCCACACTTATAATTCTAAAGTCATAATTTAATTTTAAATGTGTTATTTGTATTCTAACATACACACTTCAATTTAATGTTCACACTTTTCATTTTATAGTTTACTCTTTAAATTTGAATGTTCAATTTGTATGTTAAATTTGAATATTAATTTTATTTTCCACACTTTATATTAAAGTACACATTTTATTATTTTAAAGTTCCCCCTTTTAATTTTAAGGTTCCAACTTTTAACAGTTCACAGTTCCCACTTTTAACAGTTTACAGTTTTAATTATAAAGTCCTTTTTTATCTAAAGTGTGAAATTTTTATTTTTAAGTCTAATCTATTATTTTAAAGTTCATTATTAAGTACACACTAATAATTGTAAGTCAACAATTTAATTTAAATTCGTAATTTTAATTTTAAAGTCCACAAAATAATTTAATATTCACACTTTTAATTTTATAGTTCACAATTTTAATTTTATAGTTCACAATTTTAATTTGAATGTTTACACTTTTAGGTACATATTCCACTCTCCATATTTTACTTTAATCTACACAAATTTAATTTTAAAATTTAGAACTTTATTTTTAATGCTCCCACTTTTAATTTTATAGTTTAGACTTTTTATTTTAAAAATTACACTTTTATTTTTAATTTTTTTACAATTTTGATTAGAGTTAACACTTTCAATTTTTAAGTTACCTCTTTCAATTTTTAAGTTTACACTTTTGAACTGGTTTCCAATTAATTTAAATTAAAATTATATTGTTTTCTTTTATAATTAATGCCCATGTCAAAATATTTTATCTCAAAATATAGTTGAAAATAGTACTAAATATGGAAGAATCACCACATATATTTAGATTTTTTTGAAATTTTTTGGACTTGGAAATCATTTTGGAACAACTACATCCACTCCAAACTGTCGCCGTTAGCGACATCGGATTTAATACCGTTTCAATTTAAAAATCAAAATCAGAACCAAAACCATTATATAAAAATTACAAAAAACCAATATAAACGATATCGATTTTATACCGGTTTAAAAACTGTTTTAAAAATAGTGAGTACACCTTGAAAAAAGACCTTATGATCAGTGTGTGTTGCAGATAAACCCCATTTCTTTAATAACTTTTTTCATAAAACGATCCATGGAATCGGCCATAAAATACTTACATCCCGAAGCAGCAGACCACCCTGTAATTTTATTTACACAGGGTGTTTGGTACAACGATATCAATAATTCAGGCGGTCATTCTATGATTCAAAAAAATAAGAAAATGTGTAATAAAAAATATCCAATTTTACACCTTGTTTAAGATACAGGGTGTTTAAGAAATGCTTATTGCTGACATAGCCTAGTAAAAAAAAAATTATAAACTATAATATGTTTATAAATGAACCTTTCCAATGGTATATCATATCTTCGAACTGCACGATTTAATTCTTTTTTAAAAATACGTAAAGTTGAAATTTACAAAAATACAAATACAAATTTTAACTTTGTCATTGATTTTCTCAAAATTTCGTTACTGATCATACTATTTTTTCTAATCCTATTAATATAATAAATCTGTTTGTTCGTTTGTACGTTTGTACGTTTGTACGTTTGTTCCGCTTCTTCGTCTAAACGGCTGATCCGATTTTCTTGAAATTTTTACCACGGATGCGGTATGGTCTGGAAGGAATGATAGGCTATATATGGGCGGGATTGGACAAAGAGGCGTGGCACCTCTCATACAACCTTAACTTTCAATATGATATAACTCGGCACTTTCACCAGCTACAAACATGAAACAAAAAACTCAAATACAAAAAAAAATGTAAAACAAAAAAGCAAAAGCACAAAACAAAACAAAAGCAAAAATACAAAAACAAAAGCAATCACGTTTGTTCCGCTTCTCCGTCTAAACGGCTGATCCGATTGTCTTGAAATTTTTACCACAGATGCGGTATGGTCTGGAAGGAATGATAGGCTATATATGGGCGGGATTGGACAAAGAGGCGTGGCACCTCCCATGCAACCTAAACACGATATAACTCGGCACTTTCACCAGCTACGAACATGAAACAAAAAACTCAAATACAAAAAAAACAATAACAACAAAAAAGCAAAAGCACAACACAACACAAAAGCAAAAATACAAAAACAAAACCAATCACATAAAACCACATTCCAAACTAAATGAAAAACAAAAAAAGGAAAAAAAAAGAAAAACAAACTCACCACACTAAAACTCCCCACACTAAAATTCACCACACTAAAACCCACCACACTATAATTCACCACACTAAAACTCACCACACTAAAATTCACCACACTAAAACTCACCACACTAAAACTCACCACACTAAAACTCACCACACCAAAACTCACCACACTAAAACTCACCACACTAAAACTCACCACACAAAAACTCACCACACTAAAATCCCACCACACTAAAACTTACCACTCACCACACTAAAACTCACCACACTTAAAATCACCACACAAAAATTCAACATACTAAAACTCACCACACCTAAACTCACCACACTAAAACTCACCACACTAAAACTCACCACACTAAAACTCACCACACAAAAACTTACCACACAAAAACTCACCACACTAAAACTCACCACACTAAAACTCACCACACTTAAACTCACAATACTAAAACTCACCACACTTAAACTCACCACACAAAAATTCAACTCACTAAAATTCACCACACTAAAACCCACCACACTAAAATTTCACCACACTAAAACTCACCACACAAAAACTCACCAGACTAAAACTCACTACACTCAAATGTCGCCACACTAAAACTAACCGCACTAAAATTCACAACACTAAAACTCACCACACTTAAACTCACCATACCAAAACTCACCACACTAAAACTTACCACACTAAAACTCACCACACTAAAACTCACCACACTTAAACTCACCACACTAAAACTCACCACACAAAAATTCAACACACTAAAATTCACCACACTAAAATTTCACCACACTAAAACTCACCACACTAAAATCCACTACACTAAAATTTCACCACATTAAAATTCACCACTTTTAAACTCACCACATTAAAACTCACTACACTCAAATTTCGATACACTGAAACTCACCACACTAAAACTTACCGCACTAAAATTCACCACACTAAAACCCACCACACTATAATTAACCACACTAAAACTCACCACCCTAAAATTCACTATACTAAAACTCACCACAATAAAATTCATCACATTAAATTCATCACATTAAAACTCACCACAATAAAATTCACCACACTAAAACTCGCTACACTAAAACACGCCACACTAAAACACGCCACATTAAAATTCACCACACTAAAACCCACCACACTATAATTGACCACACTAAAACTCACCACACTTAAAAACACCACACTTAAACTCACCACACTAAAATTTCACCACACTAAAACTCACCATACTAAAACTCACTACACTAAAATTTCACCACATTAAAATTCACCACACTAAAACTCACCACATTAAAACTCACTACACTCAAATTTCGCCACACTAAAACTCACCACACTAAGACTCACCGCACTTAAATTCACCACACTAAAACCCACCACACTAAAACTCATCACACTAAAAATCACCACACTTTAACTCACCACACTAAAACTCACCACACTAAAACTCACCACACTAAAACTCACCACACTAAAACTCACCACACCAAAACTAACCACAATTAAACTCACCACTCCAAAATTTACCACATCTAAACTCACCACACCGAAACTTACTACATTAAAACCCACCACACTAAAACTTCTATTGGGAAAAACTCTACGGGGAAGAATTCTACGGGGAAAAATTCTACCGGGAATAATTCTACCGGGATGAATTCTACGTGGAGAATTCTACGGGAAAGCGTTCTATGTGGATTTTACGGGGAAGATTTCTACTGGGAATAATTCTGCGGAAAAGCGCAGTCTGAGAAAGAATTGTCTTTGAGAAAGTTGTTTTGGCGGAGAATTATTTGGTTACCACATTTATAAAACCAATAAAAAAACTTCAACAGCTAAGCACGGGCCCCTCATATAAATAATAAAATGTTTTTTATATTAATAAAATCGCTCCATATCTTTGAATTCAGAAAATCTTGGCACGAGTCGTGCACGGGTCCAGCTAGTTTATAATAATTGACTAGTTTATTCCCAGTACTTTCTAATCATTTAAAATGATTTTAAACTGGTAAGTTATGCTGCAGAAATAATTAAACAGTGGCGGTTCTTGTGATTTGGTGGTTGAAATTGAAAAGAAAAAATATCGACAAATAATTTTAAATATTTATTAAAATTATAATAATTATCATATTACTGAACAGATCATATTTTTTGAACACATTTACCATCCCAATTTTTTTTTTTTAATATCAACCACCACCCGCCACAGTTCAATTATTTCTGCAGCATTTCTTGTCATGTTAAAATCATTGTGATTAGCGATAGAATACTGGAAATGAACTGGTCTATCATCAGAAATTTTAAAAACTACAGTGCTTCGTAACAAAATTTTGAGAAAATCAATGACAAAGTAAATATTAGTATTTTTGAAAATTTCAATTTTACGTACATTTACAAAAAAAGGAAGAGAACATACCGTTCGAAGATGTGATATACCATTGGAATGGTAATGTAATTGTCTAAAATATAAGTGAAAAATGTATATTTATTTATCAACACATTTTAGTTTATAACCAATTTTTTGACTATGTTATGTGACTAATATGCATTTCCTAAACACTCTGTATCTTAAACTGGGTGCAAAATAGAACATTTTGTTTTTAAACTTTTTTTTTTTTTGAACCATAGAATGTCCGCCTGTATTATTCACACTAATGCTCCAAACACCCTGTATAAAATATACAGGGTGATCTGTAAAGTATACCTGCCATTTCATAATCATGATGAGGGGATTATAAGGCAATTTATTAAAAAAATTGCTATTTAAAAATTTGTATTTTAAAAAAAAATATAAATAAAAAAATATGCATTTCGCGAAGTCCAGATTTGAACATGGCACCGTTTGGCTCACCTAAAATTCTTTATCTTTTCATGTAGTGAATATTTTTGAATGCGGTTTTTTCCTTCGATTGGAAATTGATAAAATATGTTTTGAGGATACTCAAAATAAAAATCCACCGCTCAGATTTTGCTGTATAATTAGCCAAAGTGGAACTTTTTTAATTTTCAAATTTTAGTATTTACAACAACATTTTTTTGTTTGGCATGGTTGATAATATTAGATACTCTAAATTGTATTTTTTTTGGTTTGAAATTTTGAACCTCTAAAATTTTTTGAAATGTGAAAATTTGTGATTTTTTTTTTGTCATTTTGAGTTCTAATATCTACGTAGGTTTTGTTAATATTGCGCTGAGGTTACATTTTTTTAAATACTTGATATTTTACCTATATTCTTCCAGAAGAAATGATTGTCATACTTTTTTATTTTGGGTGCTATGGAAAATATAAAAAAGTAAATTTTTACATTTTGAACGTTTATAACTTAAAAGCATTTAAGCCAAAGTTTACTTTAAGGTATAGGTGAATGAAAACCATTTCACCCCATATCCACTCTTACTACCGGGACGTTCGAACCCTGGCCTCTAGAGACATTATAGCTGAACTTTGTCTAAATTTTTGATATTTAACTTTCTCCACCAAAAACCTTCAAACGATTTTACGTTGAAATTGATTTTAACTTATGCCCTTTCATACCATGCACATTTTTACTACCGAATAGTGCGGACCCTGACCGATAGAGGCGTTACAGCTGAATTTAGTCGACATTTTTGACTTTGAACATTCATAACTCAAAACCTTTAAAAGTTTTGAATATGACATTTATTCTAACTTATAACTGAATGAATACCCTTTCAGGCGATACCAAATTTTATTGACAAATTGTTTCAAACGCTAAAAACAAATTGGAAACTAAGAAAACTTTTTATAAACAAAGTAAATTTTTAAAAATCGATTTCTATAAAAATAACATACAAAAAAATAGTTTTCGTACATTTGTATTTAGGATTCATTTCAATATAATGTTCTTATTATTTTGTTATTTTCGATAAATTTGTGCCACCGTAATGCACAGCTTAGTCCCGAATATTTGTTATTCTCCTTAAGCGTTGCTCTGAGTTATGGTATCGTGTGGGAAATGTATTTTACTACCCGACACTTATATATAATACACCTACCACATACTATACCGTATATATAAAATGTATTTCCCAGTATGTGCCTCTGTGTTTTTGTGCAACTTAAAGAGAATAGCAACATTTTGGATCGTTAGTGGTGCCGGGCTTAACATTGATTGCATGTAAATGAAGCTGACTACATAATAAAATACTTCATAGAACCTTTTTTTTTTTGGGTTTTTATTTTTGCATCCTCGTCTCTATTAAAACAGTTTCTTAGCATTATTCTACTATTTTCTGTTTTCTTTTTTTTCATTTTTTAGCGCTCTGCCTCGAACGAGAGTCAACTGGTGCTTGATTCGGTGAATATGGCATCCACAGGAAAATACAGCTGTGAGGTCTCTGCCGATGCGCCATCATTTCACACATTAATCTCAGCAGGCGAGTTGGAAGTTGTTGGTAAGTGTTGTCTATCTTTCTATATAAAATATATATAGTATCTTCGAGAGTTGAAAAGTTCAAAGAACTTTATGCCTGAACGTCTATAGTTTCAAATTTGTTGCACTTTATTTAAAATAATACATAATTTAATACTTTTGAGAAAACTATCATCAAGTGTCAAATAATATTTTAATTTTGTAATTTATTAAATTTATCAACTATTTTATTGAGTCTTTAGACTGCAAACAGTTTGTTTAATTTTGTGTATGTAATAGGTCTGCGTTTAAATTTCTAAAAATATCCAACCTGACATTAACCTATTTTAAGGCAAACACTTGCGAACACAAAAATATTTGCGCAAACACAGCATGTACACTTTTGCTTTCAGTTCTTACAGTCACTTGGCATTTAATGCTCTACTGAATTCGACCATTTGGTTGCTTTAACCCTACCAGAACATTGCCTAATATTTAAAGAAAAGTTGATGTCTTAATTTAAGCATATGTTTCTATTAATAGAAGGTGAACTGATTTGTTAATGAACGATTCCTACTCGCATAATTCTTTTCCGGACAATTATTTCTCCAGTTAATTATTCATCGTAGCAATCCTTAATCGAGAAAATTCTTTTCCGAAGCTATTTCTTCCAGACAATCACTCTTCGATATTTGCAACCAGAGACAATTCCTCCTGAATACAAGTTTTCTCCGAAACTATCTCCCCGAGGTAGTTATTCATTTTGAGAGTTCATCGCTGAGAAAATTAATTCCCTGACAATTGTTCTTCGAGGCAATTCTTCCTTCACGGTAATTCCCAACAAGAATTTTCGAAACAATTCATTCCCCGACAATTCTATCCAGAGACAATTCTTCACCGAGAAAATTCCAAATAATTTTCAAGTTAATTATTCATTGTAGCATTTGTTCGTCGAAATAATTCTATATCGAGGTTTTTTTGTTGCAGAAAGCCTTTTTTACATCCGGATAACATTTTTCTTTGAAACGATTTCTCTCTGAAACTTCTTTCCGAGTTCATTTTCCATTATGAGAATTCATCGTATCTGTTCGTCGAAACAATTCTTCCTTGACAGTAATTCCCGGACAATACTTACCGCAACAATTCATCCCCGGTCTTTTCGCCGAGACAATTTCAAATTATTTTCATATAAATTATTCATAATAGCATTTCTTCGTCGAGACAATTCATTCCCTAGACTATTTTTTCCCAGAGAATCTCTCATCGACATTGCATTCAGACACAATTTTTCCCCGAAACAATTTTCCTCCAAAACATCCTCCCGGAGTTCATTTATCATTAAGAGAATTCGACAAACAAATGCGAACAATTGTTCGTGAAGCAATTTTTCCTTGACAGTAATTTCTGAACAGGAATTTCCGAAAGAATTCATTCCCGGACAATTCTATCCAGAGACAATTCAACCGCCGAGAAAATTTCAAATCTTTTTTAAGTTAATTATTCATTTTAGCATTTGTTTGTCGAAACAACTCTTTACCGAGGATTTTTTTGCAGAAAACCTTTCGTCGACTTTTACGTCCGGATCCTCCAAACAATTTGTCTCTGCAACTTCCTCTCGAGTTCATTTTTATTATGAGAATTCATCGCTGAAACAATTAATTCCCGAACAATTGTTCGTCAAAACCATTCTTTCTTGACAATAATCCCAAAGACAATTCTTCGCCGAGACAATTTCAAATCTTTCTCAGTATTTGAGGCTACTTTTCCAGACAATCTCTCGTCCACATTTGCATCCGGAGATAATTCTTCCTCGAAATAATTTTTCTTCGAAACTTTTATAATAATAATAGTTTGGCACTACAGTCCTATAAGGACTTAGGCCGAGCTCTCTCACCATTTTGAGCTGTGTGTGTTATATTTGTACTCAAAGTGGTGGGACCTACAGTTTATTGCCGAATCCGAACGGCGGGCGAGAGCTTTTCATAGGCAATGTTTTACTCTCGTAGGTTTGCCATTAACTGCCGAGAGGTAGCGCGGTATAGAAAAATGTTTCTATGAAAAGATTTTGTTAGCCCCAGTCCAGGCTTGAACCGGGGACCTTTCGGCTCGCAGTCCAACGCACTAACCACTGAGCTACCGCGGCTACTTTTACCCCTAGTTAATTTTTCATTATGAGAATTCATCGCTGAGAAAATTAATTCCCGAACAATTGTTTGCCGAGGCAATTCTTCCTTGACAATAATTCACGGACAATAATTTCCGAAACAATTCATTCTCGGACAATTCTATTCAGAGACAATTCTTCACTGAGACAATTTCAAATCTTTCTTAAGTAAATTAATCATCGTAGCATTTCTTCGTCAAAACAATTTTTATCTGTGCTCTTTTTTTCTAGAGAATCTCTCATCGACACTTGCATCCGGACACAATTCTTCCTGGAAACAATTTTGCTACGAAACTTCCTCCCCGAGTAAATTTTTCATTATGAGATAATTACCGTGCAATAATTTCCGAAATAGTTCTATCCAGAGACAATTCTTCGCCAAGACAATTTCTCCCAGAGACAATCATTCGTGGGTAATATTTCCCAAGACAGATCTTTTCTGGATCATTCCACGTCGACATAGTATATTCCTCCCAAATAAATTTATAATTCCAACAATTCATACCCAGAAAAATCTTAACTAGAATAAACCTAAAAACAAAATTTCCCGGTAGTCAATTATCATTCCATCAGTTCTTTCCCGAGTCAAATCTTCCTCAGACAGTTAACTTCCAAACAATCTTACGAGGAAAATTCCGCCCCTTATCAATTTTGTCATCGTTATAATAATTTCCTGAGACAATTCATTCCGGAGATAATCTTTTCCGCTTCTTTCGACACTTCTTCGTGTAGACCATTCTTCCCAGAGACAATCTTTCCCGGACAATAGTTCTCGAAACAGTTCTTCACTGGATAATTACATCTCGAGATAATTGTTCCCCAAAATAATTTTTTACAGTTTATTTCTTCCGAGTCAATTTTTTATTTCAACAATACTTTCCCGAGACTATTCTTCCGAAGCAGATAATGATACCATATTATAACGAAATTCTCCTGTCGTTTAATTTTTTCATTTGTTCACGTATAATGTTCAATTTTCTGCTTTTTATTCAATCTTAACATAGTTCTTTGATATTTAAAGGATCAAGAAATTCAAGTCAATTCTTCCCCAGACAGTTAATCTCCAAACAAATTTACCTGGAACATTCCTTCTCGTATTAATTTTGTGATCTTCACACTTATTTGCAGAGACAATTCTTTCCGGATACAAACTATTCCGGAAAATTAATCCCAATTCCATTAAAACATTCAATTAAAACATTTCTTCGTCAATACAGTTTATTCCCGAGACCATATTTCCCGGACAGTCCATCTGTATATATAAAACTCTTGGTCCGTCGGTCGGTCGGTCTGTCTGTCTGTTTGTTCTAGCATCACGTCTAAACCGCTGAACCGATTTAACTGAAATTTTGTAACAGGATACTATGGAGTCCGGAGGGTGTATATATATGGGCGCGATTGGACAAAGGGGCGTGGTACCTCCCATACAAACTAAACATTCCAAACGACATAACTCAGCACATACACAAGCTAAAAAGATGAAACAAAAAACTCAAATACAAAAAAATATATACAAAAGCAACCACACCACATTAAAACACACCACAATGAAACTCACCACTCTAAAACTCACCACACTAAAACTCACCACACTAAAACTCACCACACTAAAACTCATCACACTAAAACTCACCTCAATAAATCTCACCACAATAAAATTCACAACACTAAAAATTCTACTGGGAAAAACTCTACGGGAAAGAATTCTACGGGAAAGAATTCTACCGGAAAAGAATTCTACCGGGAAGAATTCTACGGGAAAGCGTTTTACGGAGTAGATTTAAATAATAAAAATGTTCTTTATATTAATAAAATCACTCCACATCCTTGCATTTACAACATCTTGGCACGAGTCGTGAACAGGTCCAGCTAGTCTTCAAGATAATTCTTCTCAGGAAATTTTTTCCCTAAAACTATATGTATATCTCGGACAACATTTTTTCCGAGTAAATTTTTTTCCGACATCCTCAAAACAATTTATTCCAGAGTAAATTTTTCTTTATGACACTTCTTCGTGTAGACCATTGTTCCCCGAGACAATATTTCCCAGACAATACATTTCGAAATATTTCTTCACTGGAAAATTCTATCCTGAGATAATTCTTCCTCAACACATTTTCTCCCGGTATATTCATCCCGAGTAAATTTCGTATTTCAACAATTCTTTCCCGACACATTTTTTCCTACATAGTTATGTTCTTCGATAGAATTTTACAAGGAAATTTTTCTCTCGGTTATTTTTTTTTTGTTTGATACTAGCAATTCTTTGCTGAAATAATTCTTTCCCGAGACAATATTTCCTCGAGAGAATTCTATACGGACATTTTTTTCCCGAATCATCCTCAAAACAATTTGTCCCATAAAATTCATCTCAGAGTCAATTTCTCAACTTGTCACTTCTTCGCAAAGACACTTTATTTCCAAGACAATCTTTTCAGTACACTTTTTCAAAAACAATGCTCCATTTTAACATAGTTCCTTACTTCTTAAAGGATTGCAGATACTTTTAAACAACTCCACTAAAGTTTTATACATGATTTGAGTAAAACATTCTTTTATCACACTGTTCATAAAAGGGTTAATAGTGCTTGTGCTCTACTTGACAGCAATGGACTTTATGTCCATGCCACACTGACGCCAACTCCTTCGTCGAGAAAAACTCTACCGTTTGCCAGCAATATTTTCGCACATTTAATTTTGCAGAAATAACCGAAATGCTAAAAATGTTCAATTTGAAACTGAGAAAACTGAACTTGAAAATAAGTATCAACATTTTCGAGACGAAAATCATATAAAATTCTTTTTTGTTATGTCGGAAGCAAAAGCATGAAAATAATGTTAGGGTTATTATGGCGATAGGGTACATGAGTTTATAAATAACAAAACTTGAAGACAGGGTATCAGAAATGAAATGATTTCTATTATAAAATGATTTGAATTTATTATTAGTATTTGTTATTTCAGCACATAGATTCCGGTTAAATTTTGCATTAGCATTCAAATTCAAAATTTATAACCTAACCTAATTATATAAAATACCACTATACCGAGTTACCACAAAATGCATATTTAATAAAATCATTCATTGAATTTAATATTTAATTTGCAAGTATTTCATTATTAATCCTCTGTGTTGCCATTGTCTACATTTCATCCTTGGCAATATGCCGCAAGTTGATAATTTCGTAATTTATTGCCTTATTTCTGCTTCAAGTGTTTTAGTGGTTAATAACGAAATTGCTTTTTGCTGTTACTTGGTCTACCATCTTTCCTTCGTTTTTACAATGTTTCCACATATATAATATAATTTTCGCATCTTTAAGCAACTACGTCTTTTCGTAATTGTTGTTTCTTTTTATACAATTTCGACTTTTTGCCAAAATAGAACCTACCCCATATCATTTTTCTTGATATACATTTAGCAGCAGAGTACATCAATATTTTACATTTACCACATTTTTGGTCAAATGGTAACAGTCGACACAGTTATATGTGTGACTGAATAAGTAGATTATAAATGTCTGCTTTTCGAAATCTTTATTGAATTCTAAATATTTGCCAAATGGAATATAGACTTGTGGCTTTCAGACGCATTTGTCGAATGTTGCCTAATCCCCACAAAGTATTTGCAACAATTGATGACAAGACAGCGTCTCTGATAAATTTGCTTAATCTAAATACGTAGAGATTTTAAATAAAAATCTCTTTTTTAAATTAGATTTGCATTGATATAAGGGTGTATAAGGTAAATATGAGAATTTGTCAAATGAACAAAAATTTGGAATTAAAGAAATAAATGGCTTTTTTTCAAATCCCATAATAAAAAAAGACATCAGTCTGTTATTCAATATTCTAACTTTTACCTTTAAATCAAACATATCAAATCTTACCCTGTATAATTTTCATATGAAAATTATCTACCCTATATGTATTAAACTGTGCAAATGTTCATACAACCTCATCATTGGCAAAAGCCAGCTCTCTGCTCTGCTCCATGGGGTAAAATAATCTGCTAAATTTAGAGCACATGCAGAAAATTATTTTTCGTACATCTACCGATAATTTTTTTCTGCTTTCGGTGACTCTTTTTTTCGGCATCACCAATGACAGAAATAATTTATGTAATGAATAAGAAAATTTCAGGCTTGCACTTAGAGCAGACCAGTTGACCAACCAGGTGTGCGACACGACAACGACATTAGAATAGCAATTGGTTTATTAATGAAGAAAGTAGATAGAAGATGGGAATAGTTGGTGCTAATTCCCGGTAGAACTGAAAATAGTTCAGATGTGAACATCACATATTACACTTAGTACAGATTACTTTTTTTTTGGATTTAAGTATAGATTTTGTTTTTCTTACAGCAACATATTTTTTTGAATTCTGAATTGAATTAAACTCACTAAATATTGAGCACTCCTTTACTATATCTGATTCTAATAAAAATCTATACAGATCATATTTGAGGAATTTTAGATAGACATGGTATTTTCATTATTTTTTTTGTTAAAAATTAAAAGAAAACTACTTATCTATCGAATACGATTATATTATATACGTAATTCACAGAAAAAATCCCTCATTTATAATCATTTTAAATTTCATATTTCATGTATTGTGGAATTTTATAACCACGTAAAATTCATGAAATCATAATTTTTGATAAGACACAGGACAGCTAAGACTATTAGGTAGCAACTAATATTTCCGAATATGCACTACCCAAATTTTGCACACCGATTTCCATATATCATTTTCGATTTTGTAAATTATTTTTCACTCGCATACTATCTTCCCAAGCCTTGATACTTTATGTACTGAAAATTATATTTAAGTAGTCCTATCATACCTCTATTTGTTTAATAAAACAAATTTGCTATAGTTCTCACATGCTTAGGTATTTTAAAGATAGTCTTTATAGGGTTCGGTGGTATATGTAGAGTTCATATTTATACCTAGAATTTTTAGTTTGGGGTGATATATTTTTCTTTAATTTCATTTCTATCGCCTAGTATGAGATTCGTAAATAAACTTATTTCAGGAAAATATGAATTCCAACTACCAGATCAATAGCCGGTCTCAGCAATCCAGAGGAATGCTCGCTCGAACTTGCATAACTTTTGGATTTTTTACAATTATTGAAAGATTTTTGATGAAAAAAATTCAAATTTACTGATTTTTATCTCCATAATAATTAAAGACACAAACTATAATTTCAAAACATAAGTTCTCTTAAGTTTTCTTTGCATAACACTTTTTAAATTTTTTAAATCGGTTAAGTGGTTCCAAAAATACTGAATTTCACCCGGTTTAAGAGCGTTTCCGCACACAGTGCGATGTGGGCATGGGCACTCTTGGTGATATTTACCAGAAATCTTAGGGAATTTGAATCACAGCACAATAATTATAATCTATCTAAGCGCTGTGGGTCATAGTAGTTATTCCAAAACACCAGATTCATAATATAGCTGAAATATTTCCATAAACTCTATAAATACATAATTAGTTTTATGAATAATTCATAATTAAAAACAATTCATACCAGGTTGAGATTTAATAAATAAAATCATCTACATGCTGTTCGATTCAAATGCAATTTTCCCATTATATACTATTTATTTTAGAGAAAAACATTTTTTACGGAAGTATAAAAAATGGACGAACTAATAAAAATTGAATTGTTATTAACACTTAAAAAGTTTTTAGACAGTTATAGGAACTAGCAATTAGGATCTGCTTAATAACAAGAAACTGATTTATGGTTATGCAGTGCATAATCCAATCTTACTAAATACTTTCTATAATTTCTAGTTTTTAAAATATGCCTTGCAAAACTAATTTAGGTACACCTTTCTATAATCCATTTTTAATAATAAAATACATATTCTTGTTATCTAAAAATATCATTACTTCATACATAAAGTAATCGACGTAAATACAGCAACCGATATTAATAGCATTCATTAATCAACCCAGTAATGAAATTCACTAATTTAATGAAAACATTTGCAATTTTTTGTTAAATCAGCAATTCCGTTTGCTAATGTGAATATTTGTACGTCAATGTAGCAAATTAATTAGTCGGCGCAGTTTCAGCAATTATATTTGCTGCATTGACGTACAAGTATTTATATTAGCGAGCGCAATTGTTTATATAACGAAGAATAGCAAATGTTTTCATTAAATAAGAAAATTTAATTGCTCGATTGATTATAATATATAGTAGTTTGGCATTTTGAGCTGTGCGTGTTATATTTGTACTCAAAGTGGTGGGACCTACAGTTTATTGCCGAATCCGAACGGCGGGTGAGAGCTTTTCATAGGCAAAGTTTTACTCTCGTAGGTTTGCCATTTACTGCCTAGAGGTAGCGCGGTATAGAAAAATGTTTCAATGAAAAGATGTTGTTAGCCCTAGTCCAGGCTTGAACCAAGGACCTTTCAACTCGCAGTCCAACGCACTAAGCACTGAGCTACCGCGGCTTTCGATTGATTAATGTTTTCGATTGATTAATGAATGCAATTAATATCGGTTGCTATTAATATTAATTGCATTCATTAATCAACCCAGTAATGAAATTCACTAATTTAATGAAAACATTTGCTATTTTTTGTTAAATCAGCAATTCCGTTTGCTAATATGAATATGTGTATGTCAATGTAGCAAATTAATTAGTCGGCGCAGTTTCAGCAATTATATTTGCTGCATTGACGTACAAGTATTTATATTAGCGAGCGCAATTGTTCATATAACGAAGAATAGTAAATTTTTTTATTAAATAAGAAAATTTAATTGCTCGATTTAATAATAAATGCAATTAATATCGGTTGCTTTATATACGTAAATTATTGTTTTCTGTGTAATCAGTTTTTTTTCTACGTAGCTTTTCTGAGACGTTTTTAGTTAAAAAAAACTGCTATTTTTCAGTAATTTCAATAAATTTTGAAAATTTTTGAAGGAAACTTTGTTGGTTTTAAAAATTGGAACCGCTGAATGTTTTTATTTTAACTATTTACTTTGCGCTATGTATACATTATATTCATATTTATAATTAGAACCAGAATTCTAAAAAGTGGGAAACGTTTTGATCTGTCCTCAAAAAATATATTTAAATATTTTTTTTTAAATCTTTTGATGAGTCTATTACACTGAGTGGTTCGTGATCTAACTTTTTGTATTAACATAATAAAAAAACCGCCCCTTTTCGAACCTCTTTAAAATCCTGGGGTAATGTGGGAAATGCTAATAATTATATTTAGAACATATATATATTGTTACGAAAAGAGGTAATTTGCCCCACTGTGCAAGCAATCAACAATAATAAATGAGACGCAAGACAATTCAGCGCACTATGCAATGTGCGAGAAAGAGATGGAAGATCAGCACATTAAAACACATGAGTGCGAATGAGATGCCAATAGCACGCGTCATTCACGAAACGAGTAGAAGGTTCTCGAAATAAGTCTAAGCTTGTCGAAACGTGTCGAACTGATGCATGCAGTATATAAGGTAGCCGCATCAGAGGTACAGCACTTCAGTAGTGATTGTAAAGTGGTCGAGGGCATCTCGTGTGATAATTGTCAAGTTAAATTGTGGACATGCAGTAGTTGTTAGAATTTGTTATTAGTAAAGTTGTTTAATTAAAGTGAATTAATAAAGTTAATGGTTATAATTTAAACCAAACATAAGAGTGTTTTTATTTTGTACACAATCCAGCGATACGAACTCGTAGAACAGTTTTCCGTAGACGGAATTTTCGTAACAATATATATGCATTCAGAATAAATAAAAAATGTTAATGTAATGAAAAAAAAGATTGAGGATATTGCAAAAAATGATTGTGAAGGAAAAAATAGTGAATATTAATATAATAAATAATAATACATATACTAAAATTAGAAAATTGTGCAGTTACTCGTCCTCCATTAAAATTTCTTAAATAATATTTCGCACTTTCCCAAAACAAAAAATAAAAAATGAAGGCACAAATTTGATTAAAATCGTGGATGAAAATGTGAATGTCATATTAAGTAACACATAAGAGTAGTTTGTTGTCTAAAATTTTAAAAACTTATAAAAAAAAATAACAATTTCCCACATACTTCATTTCCCACATTACCCCAGGCTCCCCTAGCCTTTATTGGTATATTAAAATTAGTTTTGAAAATTAAAAGAAAATTTGATTTTTCTTTTTTTTTTTAACTAGCTGGTTATGGAATTTTTTGTTTTAAAAAGTAACTGACAAGTGTCAAAAATTACGATGCCAATTTTCATAAAAGTTGAAAAATCTGCACTTACGAATCATATAGAATTGATGTATGGTATGTTTTTTCTTCTCGTTTTGTTGAGTAATATGTATACTGAGCTCAAAATAATTTAGTTTCCCATATAATAAAACATAAAACGATGAGCTTTGGGTGGTAATTCGATCTACTTAATAATTCTTATTTATATTTTTTCATCTCTCTAACCGGAGACAACATTTTTGGTAATTTTGAGGAATATTTCAGGCTTATTTCCGGCAAACACTCAAAAAAAATGGAATATTTCATTTAGTATATAACAGGTTGTTTAATTTTATAGAATTTTAATGGCAGATTCACGACATATTTTAGGAATGGGCTGAAAACAGACAGTTTGTGATACAAACTTTGCCTTTGTCTTTATGAAATATGTCAAAAAAATGTTTGTAAACTGCCTCGACCCTGCCAAAAATGTTGTCTGGGAAAAATATCTAGCATTTTTCAGGAATATTTCACACATATTTCCAGCAAACATACAGATAAAGTGGAATAGCATGTTGTACAGGTTGTTCAATTTTATGGAATTTTAATGGCAGATTCACAGCATATTTTCGAAAAGGGCAGAAAACAGACTGCTTGTGATACAAACTTTGCCTTTGTCTGTTTAACATATGTCGAAAAAAACTTTTAAAATTTGGCTGGGGATTTTTCTAAACTGAAAAAATTAACCTTGGTGGCAACCTTTAATAAGAATTGGCATAATTTTTCTGTACAACAAGAAAATATAAATTGGTGTGCACAAAATAAAAAATGTCTGTTTCCAGAAGGCACCTGCTTTCAAATGGTTTGCTGCTGACCTGGCGACAATAGTGCTATTCACACCAAGATGTTCGTTAAAATTACTGCTACTAAAACTACTAACTACCATTTAGAATGGTACAGTGCTGCCAAGAACATTAGACGCAGCAGTATGTGTGCGTAAAAGTAGTTAATGGCGAAAAGACATTATTTCTTGTATTTATGGTCAAGTGGCAATGCCCGGCTCCTTGGAAAATAATTTCACAGACTTACAGATGGCTGGCAGATACTAAAGTGAAGTACCAAACGAGAAGGAGTAACGACAATTATTGTCATTAGAGGTTTTTTATCACAGGTATTTTAGGGCATTGTTTAATGGTTTAGCTAGCAATAAAGAAGTTTTAATATTGTTCGAAATAAATAAATTATTGCGCACTATATTTGTATGGGCACTTATGGTAACTAATGGTACTAGAATCTATTTTAAATTTAAACTTTGGCAAACACTTAAGCACGCCTCTAAATGAGCAGTCATCAAAGGAAGAAAAACTTAAGGGAATTTTAATAATTACAATAGTTGCTTGACAGCAATATAGAAATGAACAAAACAAAAAACTTTGAGACAAAAATTCCATAATAATTGCATTTTAAATCAGAAAAGGTACTAAAAAAAATAGATAATTTATGCCAAGTTAGTGCTTTTTACACTTTACACTTTTCTACGTAAAACATTTTCAACGCATTGTAATTAAAAGCCAAAAACTTTGCGCAAAATTATGGCCAACTTTATGCACTGCAAATATGTAGTAGCGTCCTAGATGAGAGATGAGTTGTAGAGTGCATAGAAGAATAACAGAAAAACAAACGTAGACTGCATAGCGACGTGAACATCATTAATAAAATGAGACATCAAATTATTTTTGACACTCGTAGTCGACACCTAAAAGTTTGGCGCCATTTGTGCTGAATTTCAATGAAAATTTTCAAAAGTAAATAGTTGAAAAAAAAAAAGGAAAAACATATAAATTTTAAACATTTCTGCTGATGACACTTTTATCATTGTTTGCAACAACATTTGTGGATAAAAAAAAAACAGAAAAAATAATAGTTATTAAATAAAGTTTTTCGTATGTACCACAGCAGGTCATAGCATCGAATGCAGCAGGTGAAAAGTCATAGACAGGCATGGTACCGGTGTGTGCCAAATATAAATTAAAATGTTAATTAAACTGCAACAGCAAAAGGGCTACATTGTAGCAAAAGGTGTTACATTTTTTAAATACTATATAAATATTATTTTTATTTGGAATTTTGTTGTCTGTTTTTTCGATAACTCTATTTAAAATTCTGTATTAACTTTCATAAAAAAACTAACGATACATTTTGAAATTTTAAATCTTTAATATAACTAAATATAGTTTTAAAATTTATAAGATGTCATGCATAAAAATTCAATGAAATTGTATTAAATTAAACACAAACGACAATACAAAAAAATCTTATCACAATTTCATTTAAATTTAAAACATTTTTTATAAGTTTTTTTTTTATTATTTAAGAAAAAATAAAAAAAAATATTATTTATTTATTTTATAATTTATATTTTTTTATGTTTATTTTATTTTTAATGATCTCGTTGGGATTAGTATGTGTACTTACTAAAGTCAATAACCCATTTTACTTACGGCCAACATTTACTTACCTTACTACTGCTTATTATGTCTGTTTTATAAATTTTGCTTCCACAAAAAGGGGCTTTGAATAATATGGCATGGTGAAAATGAACACAAATTTTCAGTTTAACACGTAAATGCTGCCCCTAGATGTATGGTGTATGCATTTCACACAGTAAATGTTGCATACCTTTAGGGGCATGTCACGAAATATGGATTTTAAAACCAATGTGATAAAATTGAAAACTATTTCGTTTAATTTTAAATATTATGGTTAATTTCTGTTTTAACAATTTGTCCTTAATTTTAAAGTATGTGTTTTTCTCAGTACAAACCTAAAAATTAAATTATAAAATCATCTTCAAACTCTGTGACATATTTTTTCTTTAAAAAATCTAGTTGGAAATTAATAGACTAAAATGACAAGAATTAGTTGATGAAATTTAATAATGAAGGTCCTCACATACATTAACATTTATTTTTTATTTCTATTGATTAATTTTTCAAATGAGCAGCTATTTTTAGCATTTAATGTAAAATAGATATCTAGAAATTAAATTGAAAAACGACTTTTTCGAAATTCCAACGGAACATCCATTAAAAAAAATAATAAATATTAAATTTATGACAAATCGAAAACCGTATAGAGGAGCCGCAACTCAATTTTCTGTTTTAAATGGGTGTGGTACCCTAAAAGAAGATATATTTTCCACAGTTATTATAGTGATATCAACATATTTCACACCACAACGAAATTCACCAGATTTAAACTCACTACACCAAAATTCACCACACTAAAATTCACCACACTAAAATTCACCACACTAAAATTCACCACACCGGGAAGAATTCTACCGGGAAAAATTCTACGGGAAAGCGTTATTATGGGAAGTATTCTACGGGGAAGAATTTTACGGAAAACGCCGAAACAATATTTGTCCGAATCACAAAATGTCGAAAAATATTTTAAAGCTAGAAAATGTCGAAAAATCTTTGAAACTATAAATACAAAAACATTTTTATATAGCATCAAAAAATGTCGAAAATTAAAATGCCGAAATATCAAAATGTTGAAATACAAATTTCAAATCCTACATGTGCAAGTCCACACCAAATCTCGCAGGATTTGCAACTCACTCTCTTCGATTTCAATGATATTTTGGCAACTAATAAAGGGTATCGGGATCTGCATTCACCATTTTTCTTCCGACCACTCTTTCCAAAGATATCACTTTTTCCACAGATACAGTCCAAAGTTAAAAAATTGTCAATGATAACTTTTGTATGGTGGTTTCTATTGAAATATCACTTGATGCTAGAAACTTTGATAAGGTTTCGTTTTAAAACTGATAAAAAAATCTTTTGGAAAATTTATTCTTAACATGACCAATGGTCGTTATCCTTGCATGTCCTTAAAAAAAAGTATTTAAAAAAAAAATCGAAATTTTTCTTGATTTATTATTAGTGTTGAAGCTAAATTCCAAGATGGTAAATTCCAAGATGGCAGCATATTTGAAAATCTCCGCATGAATCCTAGAGTAACTAAAAATCAGAATTCTTAACAAAGATTCATATTTTCTCTAAAACGGGACTCAGAATGATGGTGTCTACGTTGTTTTTATACCCTACACCTATGAGGTACAGGGTACCTCATAGGTGTAGGTACCCTGTAGGTACGCCCCTTAGGAGGCGTGTCCGGTATGGAAAAGTATATATATTCTTGATCAGCATCACTACCCGAGTCCGTTTAGCCATGTCCGTCTGTCTGTCTGTCTGTCTGTCTGTCTGTCTGTCTGTCTGTCTGTCTGTCTTGCTGTCCGAATACAGAATAACTTGAGAAATACTGATCAGAATGCGATGAAATTTCGTCTCAATATATTTTAGCCAAAAGTAGGAACTGAGTTTGAAAATGAGCAAAATCGGTCAACGGACACGCCCACCGCCCATACAAGTCACTTTTATATAACTCTTTCGAAACTAATATTTCGAAAAGTATTCAAGGTATAGTTATAAAATTTAAAAGGTATTGTTAGAATTTGTGGTCCAGAAATGGGCGTGATCCGCCCACTTTTTTTTTTCATTATTTCCCGGGTTTTCATAGTGGAAATTTGATCCGTAAATTATTAAAATCAAATCTATGAAATATTAGCCTTTCAAAATTTTAAATATAGGCATGGTCCGCCCAATTATATTTTTCAAATTTTTTTTTTAGTTTTTTATACTTTATATAATTTTTTTAATTTATGGGGATATAAGACGTAAATTTCTGATATATGAATAATATTCTGAGGGTGGGAAGGTTCAGCATAATTAATAATTTAAAATTAAGTTATACAATTAAATATTCCTCAATAATATCTCCACCAAAGGTGTAGGGTATTCCATAGTCGGGCCCGACCGACTATAAAAATCTGCCCCATGTGACCGAACGTACCCATGTGACCTAACTTTCCCAACTCGTTTTTTAATATCTTTGTTCTTTTTTAATATATTTATCTTTGTGTTTTATTATATTTACTTGAAATATTTATTTTTCTTTACGTTGCATTTTTTTCGACATTTTCTATAATTTTTTCTGCAAAAAATGATTTCGTCATATTAAATTTCGACATTTTTAGTTTTCGACATTTTGTTTTTCAACATTTTAGTTTTCAGCTTTTTTTTCGACATTTTCAGGTTTCGGCATTTTTATTTTCTACATTTTTGTCTTCGGTATTTTTAGTTTCGATATTTTAAATTTCGACTTATCGTACCAGACCCGTGTGCAAAGTTAGTAATTTTTTTCTTAGTTTGAACTATGCTCTGCATAATTTTAAATCTTAATAATAAGAAATAAATGCTACAAAAATCATTCAAAATCAAAACGAACAAATAAAAAAATTTCAAGTTTAGATTCAAATATCTCAAAAAAATATCTCAAAAATATTCTAGATTTTCTGTAATCGTGATTTTTACAGACAGAAAGACAGATCATAATTGACGTAAATTAACGTCACATGTTAATTTTTGTTAATATTTTCAATATATTAAAATGTGTGTGTTTATATTGTTAGTATTAAGACATATTTAAAAACTTGATCAAAATCAATTAAAACAAAAATGACTAACTGTTCTTTGTGTCACAATTTTGGTTATGGTTTTGTTATATAATTAATAAGTTTTAAACCTTAAACTCTAATTTAAGTCGTCCAGTTATTAGACTTTTAAACATTTTTTTTAGTTCCACAACGATTTACATATCAAATTTAATGAAAACATGACATAATTTATTTTCCTTACCGCTGCTCAACATAAAATCCAAAAGTAGAGAGCTACCCAACTAGTTGCACATCACAATTAGCTGCTTGCGGCCCCATTACAAAACTTTTGCCGCCCATTTCATTTGCAATTAAAATAAGTCCGTAAATTATAACAGATTTACCTGCAACATTAATTTAATAACATAAGCTGTCATAATTTATGCAATACAAAAGTTGAACTTCATTTAATTTAATACAACGAGCAAACTGAAGGATTTAACAGTCTTTTAAAACCACACCCCATCTAATAATAACAGTTATTTTATTGTCACATACAACACTGAGAGAAAACATATTTCAATAAGCATAAATAATACAAAAGCAAGACACATTTGCATGTCAAACAATTACCCTCAGACACAATTCAACAAAATGTTGTAATTTGTGCAAATCATATGGCCGAAACACTTTGTCATTGTGCCGTACCGTATCGTGCCGTGCCTAATGTTTGCCTTGATCTCGTTTCAGAAGTACCCGGCAAGGATCCGATGATTACCGGCATTCGTCCGCGTTATCGTGTCGGTGATATTGTGCGCGGAAACTGCACGTCACGCCACTCAAAACCGGCGGCTAATTTGACATGGACAATAAATGGTTATGAGGTAAGTAGTACTCGTAATACTTAGTGCGTTGTATGTTGTAGGTGGTTCCAAAGAGTCATCATTTTTGTGGCAGTTATTTTAAATGTTTGCATGTTGTTACAACAATCGCATAAACATCAGTAATTCATATCATAATTTTAAGAGATATTAAAATTCTTTGTAGTTTATATAAAATAAAATTAAAAATTTTGTACTACACACTCTTTACATAAAAATAATCAGCTCAACCACATAGCTAAATCTGAGACTTCATCGACATGCGTTTGTGTCAAAAGATGTATAAAAAAAAAATAAAATGAACTCAAGAACTACTTAGTTTTCAGAATATTAAAAAACTACCTAACACACCACACAGTGAAAAGGCGCGCTCATATGTTCCACGGATGACGTTGAGTACGCCATCAAGTAGATTGCATTGAAGTGCATCGCAAAAACACCAACAAATATTGCAGACATGTTTGCATTGTTACAGCATACGAACATGCGGAAAATGTTAGTCATTTTCTATAAGATTAAAAATTAAAAGATTCACTAAAAATACTATTTTGACTATAGAAAAAATCAAATTCTCTCTAAAAACTCATTTTTAACTAAATATTGAATTTTCAAAAAAAATTCAAATTTTCACTAAAAATTCAAATTTTCACTAAAAATTCAAGATTTTCACTAAAAATTCATTTTTTCACTAAAATTCAATTTTTCACTAAAAATTTAATTTTTCACTAAAAATTAAATTTTTCACTAAAAATTCAATTTTTCACTAAAAATTAAATTTTTCACTAAAAATTCAATTTTTCACTAAAAATTTAATTTTTCACTAAAAATTCAATTTTTCACTAAAAATTTAATTTTTCACTAAAAATTTAATTTTTCACTAAAAATTCAATTTTTCACTAAAAATTTAATTTTTCACTAAAAATTTAATTTTTCACTAAAAATTGAATTTTTCACTAAAAATTTAATGTTTCACTCAAATTCAATTTTCACTAAAAACTTAAAATGTTCACTAAAAATTATTTTTTTCATTAAAAATTCAATTTTTTAATAACATATTCAATTTTTCACTAAAAATTCAATTTTTCACTACAAATTCAATTTATCAATAACAAATTCAATTTTTCACTAAAAAAAATAATATTTTCACTAAAAATTAAAATTTTCACTAAAAATTAAAATGTTCACTAAAAATTACTTTTTTTCATCAAAAATTCAATTTTTCAATAACAAATTCAATTATTTACTAAAAATTCAATTTTTCACTAAAAATTCAATTTTTCACCAAAAATTCAAATTTGAACTAAAAATTCAATACTTTCACTAAAAATTTATTTTTTTTTTTACTAAAAATTCATTTTTTCACTAAACATTAAATTTTTCACTAAAAATTCATTTTTTCACTAAAAATTCAATTTTTCACTAAAAAAATTCAATTTTTCACTAAAAAAATTCAATTTTTCACTAAAAAAATTCAATTTTTCACTAAAAATTCAATTTTTCACTAAAAATTCAATTTTTCACTAAAAATTCAATTTTTCACTAAAAATTTAATTTTTTACTAAAAATTCAATTTTTCACTAAAAATTCAATTTTTCACTAAAAATTCAATTTTCACTAAAAATTCAATTTTTCACTAAAAATTCAAATTTTATTTAAAAATTAATTTTTTCACTAAAAATTCAATTTTTCACTAAAAATTCAATTTTTTCACCAAAAAATCAAATTTTCATCAAAAATTCATTTGTTCACTAAAAATTCAATTTTTAACTCAAAATTAAAATTTTCACTATATATTCAAATTTTCACTAAAAATTCAATTTTTCACTAAAAATTCAAATTTTCACTAAAATTTAAATTTTTTACTAAAAATTCAAGTTTTCACTAAAAATTAATTTTTTTACTAAAAATTAAAATTTTAATTAAAAATTCATTTTTTTACTAAAAAATTTAATTTTTCACTAAAAATTCAATTTTCACTAAAAAAAAATCAATTTTCACTATAAATTCAATTTTTCACTAAAAATTAAATTTTTCACTAAAAATTCAATTTTTCACTACAAATCACTACAAATTCAAATTTTTAATAACAAATTTATTTTTTCACTTAAAATTCAATTTTCACAAAAAATTCAAATTTTCACCAAAAATTCAAATTTTCACCAAATTTTCATTAAAATTCATTTTTTACTAAAAATTCAAATTTTCACAAAAATTTTTCATTAAAAATTCAATTTTTTAATAATAAATTCAATTTTTCACTAAAAATTCAATTCTTCACTAAAAAAAATTCAGCTTTTCACTAAAAATTCAATTTTTCACTAAAAATTCAATTTTTCACTAAAAATTCAATTTTTTACTAAAAATTCAATTTTTCACTACAAATTCAATTTTTCAATAACAAATTCAATTTTTCACTATAAATTCAATTTTTCACTAAAATTCAATTTTCACTAAAAAAAATTAAATTTTCACTATAAATTCAATTTTTTACTAAAAATTAAATTTTTCACTAAAAATTCAATTTTTCACTACAAATCACTACAAATTCAATTTTTCACTTAAAATTCAATTTTCACAAAAAATTCAAATTTTCACCAAAAATTCAAATTTTCACCAAATTTTCATTAAAATTCATTTTTTACTAAAAATTCAAATTTTCACAAAAATTCAATTTTTCACTCAAATTTAAATTTATTATTAAAATGTCAATTTTCTAAAATACAATTTTGCACTAATAATTAATTTTTTTACTAAAATTTGAATTTTTCTCTAAAATTTCTATTTATACCCTACACCTATGAGGTACAGGGTATATTAAGTTTGTGCAGATATTGTAACGCCCCTTAGGAGGCGTGTCCGGTATGGAAAAGTATATATATTCTTGATCAGCATCACTACCCGAGTCCGTTTAGCCATGTCCGTCTGTCTGTCTGTCTGTCTGTCCGTCTTGCTGTCTTGCTGTCTTGCTGTCTTGCTGTCTTGCTGTCCGAATACAGAATAACTTGAGAAATACTGATCAGAATGCGATGAAATTTCGTCTCAATGTATTTTAGCCAAAAGTAGGAACTGAGTTTGAAAATGAGCAAAATCGGTCAACGGACACGCCCACCTCCCATACAAGTCACTTTTATATAACTCTTTCGAAACTAATATTTCAAAAAGTATTCAAGGTATAGTTATAAAATTTAAAACCTATTGTTAGAATTTACCTAAAAATATGTGGTCCAAAAATGGGCGTGATCCGCCCACTTTTTTTTTTCATTGTATCCCGGGTTTTCATAGTAAAAATTTGATCCGTAAATTATTAAAATAAAATCTATGAAATATTAGCCTTTCAAAATTTTAAATATAGGCGTGGTCCGCCCAATTATATTTTTCAATTTTTTTTTTTAGTTTTTTATACTTTATATAATTTTTTTTAATTTATGGGGATATAACACGTAAATTTCTGATATATGAATAATATTCTGAGGTTCAGCATAATTAAAAATTTAAAATTAAGGTATACAATTAAATATTCCTCATTAATATCTCCACCAAAGGTGTAGGGTATTCCATAGTCGGGCCCGACCGACTATAAAAATCCGCCCCATGTGACCGAACTTACCCATGTGACCTAACTTTCCCAACTCGTTTTCAATTAAATTTAATTTTTCGCCTAAAATTCGAATTTTCCCCTAAAATTCAATTTTTCACTAAAATTTCTATTTTTGAGTCAGAGTTATATTTTTCAATCACTATTCTAATTTTCACTCAACTTTTTATTTTTCAATAAAATTTCAAAATTTCACAAGAAAATTAAATTTTCACTAGAAAATTAAATTATTTTTCTAACCAACTGCATTTCGTTGAGTGCGCGACTGCACTCATTAAGTCAACAAACTGCATATTGATGTTGCTACTGCTGCTGCTTTTGCTGTTGCAGTTG
This sequence comes from Dryomyza anilis, assembly GCA_951804985.1. Lineage (NCBI taxonomy): Eukaryota > Metazoa > Arthropoda > Insecta > Diptera > Dryomyzidae > Dryomyza > Dryomyza anilis. The sequence continues at coordinate 99,880,671 of OX638131.1, read as the reverse complement.
TTGTAATTTAGAGTATGCGTTGCTGTGCAGCTAATCTAATCGCATTTGAAACCAGCAGCCGTTGTTGCAATTTGCAACGCATACAAATGCCAGCCCACCAACCAACCAACATAAACTATTGTAACAACAGATGCAGTAGTTGCAACAACAAAAATTACAACAACTATAGCAAACACTGCTACACTTCACTTCGGTTGCAAACTAATTACACGAGTGCAAATAATTTACGTTGCGATTATCTGGATGGATTTCTGGCCTACTGCGTAGTTGTTTGCCGATGATGTTGTTGCTGTATCTATGAGCAACAACAGCAGCAAAGTTGTTGGTCTTTCAGTTGTCGATATATGAAAATGTTAGTTATTGATGTTGCTCGTACGTTGGACTATTTGACTTTGAGGATGCCACAGCGGAGACAGCCCATTTTGCAAATGGTATGAACTGCCAAATAATGAGGTATTATTATTTTTTTGGACTCTTAATTAGTAAAGAAGTTTAAATTTTTTGTGGGCATTATAAACGCTATAACTCGTTTATAATAACTGCAAAAAAAAGTTGCTTTTTAATTGCTGCCAAAAAATAATAATGGCTGCAACAACTATTTAGTGTATTTTTCATTAAAAACTTGGGATTTATTAAGAAATGAATTGTGCACTTTTATTAGCAGCACAACACGCAGCCAACTTGTAGTGTTGCTAACTATGTTGCTGTTGCTGTTGCTGTTGCCGCTTTTATTGTTGGCTTTAACGTTGTCCTTGTTTTTGCGCCACTCTACAGCTCTATGCGACTCATATATCAACTCAAAACTTCTGCAATTTCAAGCAAAATTGCATTTCCTATAAAATTTATCACATTCCAAAAGACCAAACGAACGGTACGAAGTGCTGCACCGATTATACGCCATACACTATGCCGTGCGCATAATAGTAGTAGAAATAGTAGTAGAAGTAGTTGCGGCTAAATGTGGCTATGCGCTATGTGTGAGTGTGTGGGCGTGGCAGGAAATATGCGCAAACAAATCATGGCTTATTACCTTAACAGTGGCAACAACATCGGCCAAATAACCAACCAAATACCAACAGGACACGAGGAAGCGCACTAAAAACTTTCAAATCCAAAATTTATATGAAAAATGTGTTTTGGCCACAACAACAACAACAACAGCAACAACAATAACAATAACAAGCAGCAGGACAACATCAACTAAAACAACAGCAACATATAGTAGCCAAACTTGCAACACATATGCAGAGATAACAACATAACCAAACTGCAACATTGTAGCAACTTATTGCAAGGTTTTTTTTTTTTCAATTTTTTTAATATTTGTTATTTTGTCAGAAGTTTTAAAACATAAAGGGCTAACTTTACACGCAATACTTTGCTGCATAAACATTCTTTCAAGAGCCAAAAATGCATTGTTAACTGTTTAGGGTCATAAGTGCAAAAATATAATAAATTTGAAAACATTCGAGTTACTGGCATCGATTGGCGGAATGTTTAGATTAATGTGCGTAATTAAAAGTTGTTTATTTTAGTTGTTTATATTAGCAAAATATTGTTATATATCAGAGAATACTTTATGATTAGTTACATTTTATACACCGAACTAAAAAGAAGGAAAGGTATATTTTAAAATAGGAAGAGAAATCGATAACTGAACTTTAAATCTTGATAGTTCACAAATTATGGTAGACTATATCTATATTATTTTTTAATCGACGGAGAAAACTCCAAGGTTTCAAAAAATATTTATTTTTAATTTTTAAAAGAGTGGTGCGTATACGTAACAATGATTTTAATAATATATTTAACTTTTTTTAAGATAAATGAATTTAATTTTTATATTTAGTATTTTGTGATCAAAAAACTTTCATAAACTATTAGCGTCATTTAAATATGTTAATTGGTTACAGAGATATAAATAATTTTGTAAAATAGTACTTTGACTTTTGAATGCGTATAAATTTGTTGTTGTTGGAAAATAAAAAATAAAAAAGTATACTGTTTTTTTATATTTCCTTATCACTATATGTCCACAAAATTTCATCAAAATCGGAAGACATAATGACAAGATTGATATTTCTGACGTGACCTATATGTATTTGTATTATATTCATAAACTAATGTATTTATTTCTACTACATTTATGTAGCTCTTTTACAACGGAAAACTACAATACTACAAAACTACAATAATTTAACTGCATTTCTTTTAATAATTTAACAATATTTGTATGGAAATAATAAAATTTTATGTATGAAAATTTATACCTCAAAATTAATATAAAATTATTACAACATATGCATTTATTTTGTATAATAATTTATTTTTATCTACATTTAAAAAAAAAATGGATCACGAATAATACATTTGCATTTATTTGCATTCTATATTTATTTAAAGATAATATAAATATATTTTCTCTATAAATAGATTGCAATTAAAAAAACAAATGCAAAAAACAAAACAAAAAATAACAAAAAACAAAAAACAAATATGTTTTAAAGATTCTACAATGTATTTTCTAAGTCATGTATTTTTAATACATTCTGTAGTAAAATCAGTTTAAATGTGACATGGCTTGAAACAGTAACCAATAACGAAATATATATCCGTTTAAAACCGTTTATACCTTTTATAACTCAATTTATACATCAAAATTAATATAAAATTATTACTACATACGTATTTATTTTGTATAATAATTTATTTTTATCTAAATTTTTAAAAAAATGGATCACGAATAATACATTTGCATTTATTTTTGTTGCATTTTATATTTATTTAAAGATATTATAAATATATTTTCTCTATAGATCGATTGCACTTAAAAAACAAATGCAAAAAAACAAATATGTTTTAAAGATTCTACAATGTATTTTCTAATTCATGTATTTTTAATACATTCTGTAGTAAAATCAGTTTAAATGTGTCATGGCTTGAAACAGTAACCAATAACGAAATACATATCCGTTTAAAACCGTTTCATTTAGAAAATCTAAAGCATTAATCGATAATCAGCTAAAAAATTATTACATAAGTACACTCAGAAAAAAGTTTCCTCATAATAAGGAAAATTTACTTGAAATAGCGTTAAGGAAAAAGCTTCCTCATTTTTAGGAATTTTTCCTTACTTTAAGTAAAATGTTCCTAATAATAAGGAAATTTTACTACTATCAAGGAAAAACCTTCCTAAAAATAAGTAAAATTGAACTTGAAGCTATTTCAAGTAAAATTTCCTTAATATAAGGAAACTGTTTTCTGAGTGTATGAAACAATAACTAACAATTTGTAGGATTGCGCTCCACGACGTTTGAATATAAACACGTATTATTTTATATTATCTATAAATGTTTATTCAATATAATAATAAATAGTTGTGAGCTTAATGGATGCCATGGTGAAAACTGTCTCTCAATAATGTAGGGAATCTTGTCACCGAAATTCGTCTGTTAAAGTTCACTAAGTTTTGTTTAATTTGTAAAATATTGTCCGTCTTACACTACTCCCATTGTCTAATTTGTAAAGTATATCGACCGCATCTCCATGATTGTCCATCCTACAGCACTACCACATGTATTTTTTTTTATATTGAAGCTCTAAAATACATGAAAAATGTCTTTAAATGTCATTTAAATCTGGGATTCCTAAAATACAAAACTTATTGTTGTACAAAAACATCCCTAAAAACCTACAAACGATAATTTTAAAATTCGATGTTAGAATGATAAATTTTAGATACAAAACTGAAAGAATTTGAATACTTAATTGCGTGTTCTTTTTGTCAAAAAATAAAATTTTCTGAACAACTAAAATTTGTTTATCGAAAATATATACGATAAATATAACGACAAAAACAACGATATTATTTTAGATATGTTCATTTTTATCAAAAACCCTATCATTTTCGTATTATTATATATTATCGAAAACGACACTTTGAGGCTATAAACATTATCGTTTCGATATCATAAAATTATCGTTTGGTTTGCTGGTATGTTGATTTTTAAGAAACAATGTTTCTTAGAACGATGGACATTTGTGCGAACTTTACATCACTTGTATATCGGTAAATCTGATACAACAATAAACAAACGCATTTCGCACTTCTTCTGTTGAGTACACTTTATTCCTTTCATAAGAACAACAAAATATATTTTAGAATTCAACAACACAGCAACTTAGCTTGTGCTCGAGTTTTTCGCGGAAATATATTTGTACATTAAACCAAACTCGCGGGTGTTAATGTACAGGAAGTTTTTTTTTTAAGATGGATGGCTGTACTAGAATAAATAAATAAAGTGTGTATCATGCGGCTCTCTGTTCTCATGCGATGTATACAGGGTAACAACGAAAACTGAAATATACTTATACGAAATATGCCTTTCTTTTTTTGATATATATGTAAATTTTATAAAAAAAAAAACTTTTTTTTGCAAATCTTGTATTTCAAACTAATGTTAATAAATTTGAGATTCTTAAACTCGCTGTCAGAATTTTATCTCTTTCTCGAATCTCATATCATCTATCAAAGAGACCAGATCGAATGAGACTTTGAATTTGCACGTCTCGTCGGTATCACTACATAATTTCAATATGTAATTCAGAAATAACCAATTTATATTTTAAATATTGCAATTATAATTCAGAAATTATATGTGAAATTCAAACGACTTCAATTGTAATTCATAAATTCCAAACTGTAACGGATGGGTGTAAAGTTTAAAAACAAAAAATTGGTGTACACTCAATTCTAATGCATTGACATTTATTTTTTTCTATTCTCAAAATATATTAATATATTATATTAATATATATTAAAAATGCATTTTACTTGTACCTCGTATTTTTCAAAAAGGTGCAAGCTATATTTGGAATATTACAAACTGTACATGTTCTTGTTTTTTTTATTTCTTTTCATTTTTCAAATGTATTATTGGTTAAAATTTGTCGTCAAAAAAATATATTTTTTTTTCGATTTCTCTTAAACAAGTAAACCAATTTCAAAATGTTGTGCAAAATAATTGCTGGATGTTTTTTTTCCCTTTTATTTAATATAACACTTTATCATATATATTATTAATGCGAATATGGAAATATATATAAGACAACTACACAAATGCATTTGAAACCCACTTCAAGACATTCATTTTATTTCAAGACATGTAGTGTCGCCGACTCTATGCTTGGAAATCAAATGAAATGTTGCTCACAACAACAAAGCACAAGTAGTGTCAAAAAAAAACACAAACAACACGTAACTGTAGTGAAGAGGTCTATAATGGTGTGTATTAAAAATTCAAATACTGCAATAAACTGCTTATGACACTGAGTACTCAGTGCATTTTACTTTTTCTTTAAATATTCTTACTGTACGGAGTTTTTATTAATATTGACATATAGAAAATTTACAAAACATATAAGAATATCATATAATATTTTATTTTAAGTATTTTATTTATCGAACAACATTTTTTTCATTATTTAACTTTAAAAAAAAAGGTTGTTTTGTTTGATATATTACTTTTCGACCAATGCGTTGTTTTTGTTGTACAATTTTTTTTTAATTTTTTCTTAAATAATGGTTATAGTAATTTTTATAAATACATAAATACCGACAACAACATTACTGCCGCCGAACGTCGAGTGGCAGATTTCTTGTTGTTTTCAATGTACGTCTTCTCACTCGTTACTCGCTGCGCTCACTCACTGCACTCACTGTACTTGACGCATTTTCATCTACAGTAGTGCCATTTCGTTTTGTTTTTCAAAATATTGAATGTCTTGAAAAAAATGTTTTGACACTACTTAACACCAATGAAACAAATACCGCAGTGAAATGAAGTCGCTGAAGAGACTTCACTATAATACTGTAAACTGCCATTGCAAAATGCACTCAATGCTGTAGAGTACAATAGTGCATATTTTGCAGAGGCAACTTCAAATACATTAGTACAGATGTCTAGTGACCACCTTTTTAAAAATATGGTACACAAGTTATTGGCCGATATCTCGTAAACCTATCCATAGAAAATTTTTTAATGCAGATTTTCGAATTCTGCTGATGAATTGGAATAATACAAAAACTTTTTTTTTTCATTCTTTTGTATAGTGTAATGGAATAAAATAAATATGTTAATTTTGTATAACTGACACTTGTAATTTACCTGCAGTGTAACCTTGAAAATACCTACTTAACCTATTTCATCTAAGAAAACTTTTGCGTCACCAAAAGACGTGTTTTAAAAACTTAAATGAGAATAACAAACATGTTGAGCCAACTCAAAGAACTTTCTTTATATTTTTAACCTTAGAACGGAATTAGGTTTAAGCCCCTTCGGTATTCGATTATTGCAATTGTTTGAATAGCCTTGTTGCCTACCTTTGCCTGCAGTGTGCCTGCAAATTAGTAGTTGCACACATACGACAGACAGACAGGCAGGCAGACGTTAAGGACAACCTTGGGCATACAAGACAGGTTAGAACAGAACGGCAGGACAGAAGAACAGAAGGACAGGACAATTTACGACTCTTGTGTGAGAAAGGATTCGCTATCATACCAAAGAACAACAAGTTGAGCAACAATAAAAACAGCTACAAAACCGCATTTGCAACACTAATAGGATCGGCAACAGACAACACACAACACACCAAAGGATGTTGCAATTTTTGCAACGCATTGCAAGATGAAACCTTTTTTTGGCCTTGTGTCGTTGTGTCGAGTGGCCAGTTTGGCTGGCAAGGATGGTGCTAAAATTAAAGACCTTGTTGTTTAGCACTACACGTGCTGTGTGTGTTTTATGCTATGTGAGACATGAGGCTTTGTGTAGCCGGTTGTTAGTTGTTATTTGGGCTGCTGCTCCTATTGCCCTTGTGGTTTTCGCCAGGTTTTGTACCCTCGAATGTTGCTATTACTGTAGTTGGTCTAAAATGAGAATTATAAATTTCAGCTAGTATTCAAAATGCTGCCAACCACACACGAAGCGTGCCTCTTTTGCGCTTCTAATTAGTAGCTTAAAATAAGTTGAAAACTATTCGTTTTTGTTGTATTTAAAAGTTGTCAACATGTGCTGGGCCACAGCTGGTCAACTGCAAAGCAAAATCTGTTAATTTGTTGCAAACACTGAAAACTACAGAGCGAGGGCTGAGTCTTTTAGGTTTGGCTTTATTTTGCTGACATTATTCTGAACAAGTTTTGATATTTAATAGTTTGCTATAAATTTTTGTTAATACATTTATATATAATGTTAAAATATTGTATATATACTCAAATATTTATAAATTAATAAAATTTCTTTATGATTTTTTTTCCAGACAAATCCCGCACACATTCGCCATCACAAGCCTATCAAGGATGCGCGTGATATGGAGACCTCAATATCGGGCATACATTTTGTAATCACACCGCAGCACTTTGTATATGGCAAGTTGAAGGTAAGTCAAACATTTTGATATCTTCCGCATGGTAATATTTGGTTTACCCTGTACATACTGTGAAATTTATCGCTTTAAATTTTGACTGAAGCAAACTTTCCATATCTACTCATTGTACCCATCAATAGTACCCAACTTGCCTAACACATTCTAATCATCTTACTCTAGATCCAGTACCAAAAAGCATAATACACAGAAACAAATATTGAACGTTACTATAGCAACTGAGATTGACACAAAATAATGAATTCTATTAACATAATTAATTGAATATACGAATAATTTAATAGAACAAAGCAAATTTTATCTAGGTTGGTATATATGATAAATAGTTCCTGCAGAAAAAAGGTGTCAATTGATCTAAAACTGCCTATCATGTGACGGGTACCATTGGTACCGACTAAAGACAGGATCTTGAAAACCAGTTCTGTGATATGTCTAAAGGTCTGCATGAAGAGACGGATCGTGTCCATGCTAAACATGTCGCTGTTGAAGCGGAAAGGCACTTGGTGGCGCCATAGTCACGAGACTTATTTGCACGGTGCAATTAATGAGTTTATAATTCGTAGATTATTTTTTCGATATAATGTATTTATTTAAATACAGTATGTCTGCACGCGTGCAATGGTGATATCATTAGTGAAATGTAATGGAGAAGTTAAAATAAAATATAATGTAAATGTAAAGTAAAATAAAATATATAAATGAAATTTACAATACAAAAAATAGCCATAAAAAAATTAAAAAAGTAAAATTTTACTGAATACACAGAAAAACGAGTTGGGAAAGTTAGGTCCCATGGGTAAGTTCGGTCACATGGGGAGGATTTTTATAGTCGGTCGGGCCCGACTATGGAATACCCTACACCTTTGGTGGGGATATTAACCCTCAGAATATTATTCATATATCAGAAATTTACATCTTATATCCCCATAAATTAAAAAAATTATATAAAGTATAAAAAACTAAAAAAAAAAAATTGAAAAATGTAATTGGGCGGACCACGCCTATATTTAAAATTTTGAAAGGCTAATATTTCATAGATTTGATTTTAATAATTTACGGATCAAATTTCCACTATGAAAACCCGGGAAATAATGAAAAAAAAAAGTGGGCGGATCACGCCCATTATTGGACCACATATTTTTAGGTGAATTCTAACAATATGTTTTAAATTTTATAACTATACCTTGAATACTTTTCGAGTTATTAGTTCCGAAAGAGTTATATAAAAGTGACTTGTATGGGAAGTGGGCGTGTCCGTTGACCGATTTGGCTCATTTTCAAACTCAGTTCCTACTTTTGGCTAAAATATATTGAGACGAAATTTCATCGCATTCTGATCAGTATTTCTCAAGTTATTCTGTATTCGGACAGCAAGACAACAAGACATCAAGACATCAAGACAGCAAGACGGACAGACAGACAGACAGACAGACAGACAGACAGACAGACAGACAGACAGACAGACAGACAGACAGACAGACAGACAGACAGACATACAGACAGACAGACAGACAGACAGACAGACAGACAGACAGACAGACATACAGACAGACAGACGGACATGGCTAAACGGACTCGGGTAGTGATGAATATATATACTTTTCCATACCGGACACGCCTCCTAAGGGGCGTTACAATATATGCACAAAGTTAATATACCCTGTACCTCATAGGTGTAGGGTATAAAAAATCTATGGTAGATACTGGTCACAAAACAAGATTTTAAGGACTAATTACTGATAGGTCTAAAGGATCAGTCCTCTAAATGTACCGGTCACAGAACACATATCACGTTATGTGATAGGTCTAAAAGTCTGCAGGAGGTATTAATTGACCCCTCCCTAGTTCAACGTCATGTTAAAGTTGTCAGTAGGTTTCATATAAAAGAGCCAGAACCAGGACCGGTTAACTATTTACGAGTAACCAGTCAAGTGTCATTTTTTTCATCAGGTGTGTTAATTTTCTTTAATTTTTGTTCAATGAATTTATTAATTAATATAATTATTATAATAATTAATTAATAATCAATACAATTAAATGACGAATCGGCGTTTAAACAGTTAAAAATTAATATTTTTTTTGCTATATTTATACATACATTGTTTTCTGAGTACCTTCCTCAATTTTTGAGCATGTCTGCCTATTTCTATACATTCGAAATATACTTCTTAAGATTAAGTAAAATACCACTCGATTGTTTTTACATAAATAGCACTTTTTCGGCACACGACAAATCTTTGATATGCAAGAAAAATCGTGTTTTTAAAAACCCTGGAACATTTTCTTCGACTCAAGTTGAATCTTTTCATTTTTATAGCCAATGAAAGAGCTTACTTTAATGAAGAAGGTTACAACTTGATTTTATGTAGCCAGAAAATAACCAGCCAGATAGAAATTTCTGAATATTAAATGTAAATTTCTGAATATCAAATGGAAATTTCTGAATTTCAAATGGAAATTTCCGAATTTCAAATGGAAATTTCAGAATTTCAATTGATGTCTTTTGAATTTCAAATGAAAATTTCTGAATTTCAATTGATGTCTTTTGAATTTCAAATGGAATTTCTGAATTTCAATTGATGTCTTTTGAATTTCAAATGGAATTTCTGAATTTCAAATGGAATTTCTGTATTTCAATTGATGTCTTTTGAATTTCAAATGGAATTTCTGAATTTCAATTGATGTCTTTTGAATTTCAAATGCAATGTCTGAATTTCAATTGGTGTCTTTAGAATTTCAAATGAAATTTCTGAATATCAATTTCAAATTGAATTTCTGAATTTCAATTGATGTCTTTTGAATTTCAAATGGAATTTCTGGATTTCAATTGAAGTCTTTGGAATTTCAAATGGAATTTCTGAATTTCAAATGGATTTTCTGAATTTCATTAATGTCTTTTGAATTTCAAATGCAATATCTGAATTTCAATTGGTGTCTTTAGAATTTCAAATGAAATTTCTGAATATCAATTTCAAATTGAATTTCTGAATTTCAATAGATGTCTTTTACATTTCAAATGGAATTTCTGAATTTCAATTGAAGTCTTTGGAATTTCAAATGGAATTTCTGAATTTCAATTGAAGTCTTTGGAATTTCAAATGGAATTTCTGAATTTCAATTGAAGTCTTTGGAATTTCAAATGGAATTTCTGAATTTCAAATGCAATGTCTGAATTTCAATTGGTGTCTTTAGAATTTCAAATGAAATTTCTGAATATCAATTTCAAATTGAATTGCTGAATTTCAATTGATGTCTTTTGAATTTCAAATTGAATTTCTGAATTTCAATTGATGGCTTTTGAAATTTAAATGGTCTTTTCTGAATTACATTTGTAAATGGTGTAGTATTTCGTGCAACGGGGGTTTTAATTTATTTTGATTTTTTGAACCCATTTTTAAAGCATAGCTGTTCATTTTTGGTTTTCCGTTTTTATCCCGTTTTTTTTTAATTTTCCCGTTATTGTTTTTCCTATTTTTTTTTTTTTGATTTTTTCCTTTTTTGCAAGATTTTTATTTAGTTGCTTCTGTTCTTGCTTTTCAATGACTACTTCTGGAATTGTTTGGGGCTTCTGGAAGCTCCTAGTCATGGTACACAGTGAACAGAAATAAATTGCTCGACTCAAAAATAATATTACGTAGCTTTTTAAAAACGAAGATCTTTTATCTTTAACAATTTTATAAGTCCATCCATTTTTTCGACTCATAAGGTTTTCAGATCCATGTACCGCTTGATTTCTTCTTTCTACCTTCCATGTATCAGCCAATTCACCACCATACCGCCTATTATCAATCTTTATACTACACTAACCACTTTTCTTATCTTTTCTTATCGCCCACATATACCAACCAATATACTACCCACTTAAAAAACCAGATGACCACTCACATCCGTACCGTATGATGTTCTTTATATGGGTAAAGGTAGGAGTACGGCGGTGTGCACCTCCACCTTTACCCATCAACCATAACCAACCTTCTTTAATAAAGGATACATCCCACCTATCTGAACCTCATCTCATCTCCCAATATTGCAACTACACACTTTTGCCCCTACTACTCACACCGTTCCATGCAACTAAACTCACTCACTCCCCATGTATAGTAATTCCGTCGCAAACATTTTTAATTAGCCGACCATTAAAGCGAAACTTTAAGCCCGCAATGCGAAGAAGAGGACACACTACAGAGGGCGCAATGCGTCACTTTTATTTAATAGCGTCACGTCTCAATTTAGTGTGTTGCTAAATTGCCATCATGCCATAAGTGTCCGGCCCGCGTACAAAAAACCTACTGATTGCCTGCCTGACTGCCTTCCTGCCTGTTAGGCGGCCCTCCATTTCTGAGCATTAATGGTGCGTACGTTGGCTCGTTTCCTGCATTGTGGGTTTTTCTGGTTTGTTTTTTGTTTTGTATATTTTGCACCAGCAGCTAAATTGTTTTCAATGTTGGCCAGCCGTATGGTCATAATTTTCTAATGGTTTATAGCGCTCAGCGTATGGTGAATGCTCATCCACAACATGGCCACACATACTATGCGGTGAACGCAGGGTCGGACGGGCCTCGATAAGGGAACGAAAAAGTTAACTATTTGTTAACAAACATTTCTATGGATAATTTTTAATGATCGGTCTTATGAACTTGGCACGTAGAGGGTAATGAATTTATTTTAACAACTTATTTTAAACGAATTGTTTAAATGGGATGAGTAGCTTCAGAGGTAGAGTATTTTCTGGATCTGCATATAAAGAAAAAAATTTAAAAGCCTCGAATTGCCTATAGAAAAATTAGCTAAAGATAGAGAAAAAAGTCTATCGTAGAGTTCCCTACCGTAGAGCTCTTTGTAATGATTATACAACTCTATGAGATTTTTCCACTATTTCAAGCTTATTTTTCTATCGTATAAACTAGCCTTAAAATTTTCTAATATACCTAAACAGTATAAATGTAGCCTATTTCGGATTGTTTTATTCCAGTTTACAAGTACAAATTTACCCTATTGGAAATGACGTAACCAAGACTCTCCTACAAAACATTTCGATGCTTTCACATTCCGCTAGATAATCTTTATTCTAGTTTTTCTGAAAATCAGTTCTAGCGGCCATGGCTGATGTGTTTAGTGCATTGAACTGCGTGTAAAAAGATCACAGTTTTAAATCTGGATTCGGGACTGCAAACACAAATTTTGGAAAAGATTAATGAGGTTATTATCAGATATTTCTAAATAAGGGTGACCAGATAAGAAAGTTAGAAGATATGTATATCAAGGTGTGACGTATCATATTGATTCTGAAGGGGTGTCAATTAATGAACGTTCGCCGTGAGATAACCAAGTCGCCAAATTTGTTCTTTACCACTACGAGTTAAAACCAAATTTCGACAAAATCTTGGTTTCAACTCGAAGTGGCAAAGAACAAATTTGGTGACTGGGTTATCTCACGGCTTGTTTATTTATCCTATTAATATAACAAATCTCTTTGTTGGTTTGTTTGTTCCGCTTCTCCGTCGAAACGGCAAATCCGATTTTCTACAAATTTTTACCACAATTGCGGTATGGTCTGGAAGGAATGATAGGCTATATATTGGCGGGATTGTACAAAGGGCATGTTATCTCCTATACAGCCCTAAATTTCAAAACGATATAACTTGGCAGTTACACCAGCTATGAACATGAAATAAAAAACTCAAATACAAAAAAAATATTTAAAAGCTAAAACACAAAAGTAAAAGTACAAAACAAAAGCAAAAATACAAAAACAAGAGCAATAACATAAAACTAAAATCCAAACTAAAGGAAAAACATAAAAAAAATAAAAACTAAAACTCGCCACACTAAAATTCACCACACTAAAACTCACCACACTAAAACTCACCACAATAAAATTCACCACACTAAAACTCACCACACTAAAACTCACCACACTAAAACTCACCACACTAAAACTCACCACACTAAAACTCACCACACTAATAATTATACTGGGAAAAACTCTACCGAGAAGAATTCCGCTTAAATAAGTTTTTTTTTTCGAATACAATAGTATTTTATACAAAAAAAAAATTATCAGATATTATTTTTTTTTTAATTAATTTTTTCCAACCTTTTTTTAAGACATTTTTTTCGAATTGTTTTCTAAAAACATTTTTTTTTTTGTAAAATTCATAAAAAAAATTCTATCAATTAATTTATTTAAAAAAAAAAATTAGTTCAATAATATTCATCATATTGAATATTATATTCATAAATATGTTCATAGATATTATGTTTATATTCATCAATTGAAATTCATTGTTTGAATATTTCGTTCTTCACTATGATGTTCGATAGTATGATATAGAAACTGTAGGCCTACTCAAAGATAATTTTGAGTTAATACAGTATCATGCCCTTTGGATAGTTTCCACGTAAAAGGTTTTAAAAAATATACTAAGCTCTGATATCAATATTATTAGATGTCTTATTAAAAAAACAATATTTACCATGAATATAAGTACCCATTTCGGTGTTGAGGGTTCACAAACATATTAGATATGAAATTTGTTACAGTAAAATATCCAAAATATATTTAGGAATTTATACAATATAACAATTTTACTCTAGATCCAGAAAAATATGATATGACATGTTGAAGCTTAGTTAATTCTGTATGAAAGGTACACAAATTCTACTAAATTGTTCTAAATTTAGGGCCCCGTAAAGAAATTATAGGCGCCAATGTACCAGTGCAATAAACGTAAAATCGGAACATTGTTGTGTGGTCAATGCGAAGCCCTCACTAAAAGCATAGCGAAAAGGTCAATGTTGAAGACAGAGAAAGTACTATATAGACATTGCTATGTAGAGAGCTAGCCACAGTGCAAAGAAGTGAGACAGAGATAACAACCAAACGCAAAAAACAAACATGATAGATAGTTCCAGATGCGTTGGGAATCTACAAGTATTAATGACTTTTAGTGGCTACTAAGGGCGAAATATGTTTGTGCTATTTTCTGAAAGTTTACCACCGCGAAGCAATTAAAATTAAATCATAAAAATTATTATTAAATTTTTATTTTATTTTTTTTTAGGTTCGTTGCACCGCACATATACACGCAGTCTATTGGAAGTCCACTGAGAAATCAATTGAGGAAGAACGTCACAAGCATTCAACGTCTGGCAACAGCATTAATTTAGTGAATACCTTCTCTGAGGACTACTTTGATGTGGATGATGAAAATATGCACGATCGCTCGGATACTTCTATGACGCACATAAAAGGTGAGTTGAGTGAAATGACAACTTGAAAATTAATTTTTTAATTATAACAATAGATATAGAGATAAATGATTTTTGGGCATGAGCATGGCGGGAAATGTTCTCATTAATCATATATTATACGCAAAAATTAATCATGATATTGAGCAAAAACAACTAATCATAATGATTTGGTTTTTATTCATAATATATGATTATATTAAAAATAAATGAATAATAAATTAATTGAATAAAATTATGTACGTTTAATGTTTAATATATTCATAATTTATGAATAATTGGAATAGTTTCTGGAATACATTTTTAGATTTATTATTCCTAATTCATGAAGAAAATGTCATACATTGTAGCCTGTAGATGGAAAAACAAATCCAAAATATGAATATAACTCATAAATAATAAAATTAGAAAAAATAAGTTTTATGAACCTTTTATTCATAAATCATCGGTAAACAATTTGGTCCATGAAGGTAGTAAAAAAAAAAAAAATGTTGTAACAACGAACAACCTTTTGTTTAAAACTGAATTTTCAAATACTAGTGTATATTTCGACTGTGTTTTCATTTATTTTATTAAATTTATAATATTTATAACCTTCTTTTTAAATCCTAAAGTTTAAATTTGTATTGCTTAAAAATGTAGAAACCCTAAAGAAACAGTTGTGCTCAAAACTCAACGCAAAAAGGAATATGTAATAAGTGAGCAGTGTGCGATAACTGACGAGTAGAGTAGTACTAGGTAGTACAATGATGATGATGATGACACCGATAGCATAACCATGCATGGAATTGCTTCATAACATATTGTACTTCGCAATATATATTATTTTGTGTTATGTTATAGAGCAATTTTATGCTGTTTCATTTAGTAATTTTATATAATTCGTTTGCTTTCTTCAAGCAAGCCGTAACATTTACTTAAAATCAGTTATTTGTCTTCTCTTTCTCTCTTTTATTCAAGAATCTTCTACGCTTTATGGCGCCTCAGGAAAGTTTACCTAGATTTTTCTTCATTCTTATTAAATATGAAAACGATTGCATTGTGCTTGAAGTATGTTGTAGTTTATAGTGGAAAATGATTCGCAAATGAAAAGGAATTCGTTATTGTAGTAGTTGAAGAAAAATAAATTTCAAGAGGTTGAATAGAAATAATAACATAGGTAATTGTGTTACGGTAAGATTTAGGAGAAACCTTTAGTTTCGATTTTATTAAATTTAACAATTTTTCAAAATTATTATAAATAAATTGAGTTTTTAAAGTATATCGCTAAAGATCTATATTAGAAAAATCTTTTCAAATTTTATTATCTTTTTTATAAAATCAAATTCAGCGAAGATTGTTTTTTTCTGAAACTTATCAACTTATTGCTCCAAAAAAATATATTGAGAGATTTTAACAAATCTTTTTTCCCATTCTGCCTCGCTGCTCTATTGATTTTAATTTTTTTAAATTTTCGTACATTCAAATTCTTTGACAAGATACGATATTTAAATATTTATCGCATCTAAATCGTAATATTTATACCCTACACTAAGAGTGAAAGGGTACATTCAGTTTGGTAGGCCGTTTGTATCACCCAAAAGGAAGCATTTCCGGTATGGAAAAATATATATATATATTCTTGATCAGAATGACCGCCTGAAATTGGCATAAAATTGGCCCTGAAATTGGCATGATCGGTCCATTGTGAACTGAGAACAGACCACTTATGTTCAAATACCTCATATTAAATTTACATCTTTAGAGGAATTTTACTTTATACGGCCTTAAGTGAACTTTCTTGGTCAAATAAATTTGACTTTATGCTGAAATATTTGAAAAATAATGCTCTCCAACTTGTGGTTTCAAAAAAAAATGAGATTCAAATGAAATCTTCATCGAAAATGAAATTTTTCAGGATTCGTTTACATTGTTGATCTACGCAGCAATTATCACTATTTCCCATGTGACCTAAGCTTTCTTACTGGCTTTGAAGTAATCTCGAGCTTTCATCACTTTTTTGTTCGATATCATATCGATTTCAAGATATTTCTCGTACCGACAAAAATTCGACAGAACGTACGATATCTACCTATTATATAGGTCCAATTTGACGCTCGTCATCGCTACGATAAAGTTCGCTAAACAAAATTCTTCAATACGTTCATTAATGTGATAAATCTTAGTCTTCCCATACACTTCCTCAAAGTGAAGATACTTTTTTAGTCCTTCATTAAAAATGACGATGAATTCATAACATTGATGATTTGTAGTGATCAATATTATGAATTATTCTTCAATACAATGAATCATGGTTTGAGCCACTCAATACATTAATATGAATATTATGTTTTTTCTCTGAAAAAGGCCTGCGAGAAAATGCTCTAAAATTACTTATCGCGTGACTGATGAAAAGAGAACATGTCACTATTCTAGTCCAATGATATACAGGAGAGAAACTATAAAATTCATAGGAAAACCTATTGATTTAACGATTTTTAACTATTTAAATAGATCAATGCGATTTTTCCAATTAAAATCATAACGTGGGAATCATGTGATGTCCTATTAAAACTGGAATGGAAAACAATAGTTTTTCATATTAAGAATAACTCACTTATATTATTTTATAAATAATAATATAATAATAGTTTGGCGCTACAGTCCTGTATAGAACTTCGGTCGAGCTCTCTCACCATTTTGAGCTGTGCGTGTTGTTTTTGTACTCAAAGTGGTGGGACCTACAGTTTATTGCCGAATCCGAACGGCGGGTGAGAGCTTTTCATAGGCAATGGTTTTACTCTCGTAGGTTTGCCATTTACTGACGAGAGATAGCGTGGTATAGAAAAATGTTTCTATGAAAAGATATTGTTAGCACTTGACCAGGTTTGAACCAGGGACCTTTCGGCTCGCAGTCCAACGCACTAACCACTGAGCTACCGCCATATGATAAAATATAATCAATAGTATTGCACTATAAAATAAACGATTAAAACAATAGTAAAATTACTATTATATCAAATACATGTACTATTGAATTAATGTTAACCTCGTTATGCGCTAAACATAAGCACAAAATAGTACTATAAAAAATGTATGTCCCATAGAAGCCATAGTCCTACTATTCGTTTTTTGTTTCTGAGTGTAGACAATATTTCTTAGCATGCTCAAGGCAGTAGAAATATATTTTGGTGAAAGATTTTAAGCAGATATAGAATGAGATTTTTTGAGTGTTTTATTTTCGGCACTTATCCAACGTATACCGGGAATCTGCCATTTAAGTTACACAATATTTGATAACCTCGATTATAAAACTTGCTGTATGCTATCTTCAAAATTTTTATATTTTTAAATGCAGATTTTTGTCCAGAACACTGTGCCAAATTATGTGTAGTGTTGGGAGATATTTCCATCAACAAATGTCAAAACTAAAAAGGCAAACAGGATATATATATTGGATATGATATAGAGTAAACATCTTCACAAGTGTATTTGAAGTTCCCTCTGCACTAAACACTACTACCTTCAACAGTGTTTACTTCAATTGCAATGACAGTCTACAGTATTATAGTGAAGTCTCTTCAGCGACTTCACTTCACTGCAGTATTTGTTTCATTGATCTCAAGTAGTGTCAAGACATTTTTATTTCATGACATTCAATGTCTTGAAAATCAGAACCAAATAACACTGCTGTCGCTGAAAATGCAACAAGCACACTGAGTGCAGTGAATGAGCGCAACGAATACAGTCAGTTGTGCAAACCGAAAGATTTTTTATATACGTTATGATTAATAAAAAAAAATACAAACAAAAAATTAAATTCAAATTGTTTTTTACAATTTTTAGCAGGTCTTTAAAACTATAAAATTCGAATTTGCAAGATTTTTCCACATGAACATTCGTACTTTTGTCATATATTATAGAAAGATTATAACATTTATTTTGAATAATTTTGTGAAGCTGTATAAAATTATAGCATTAATCAAACAACCAAAATAAAAACTTTTCATTTATCACTGACAAGTTATAACAATTTTTTAAAATATGTCTTTTTGTGTCTCACGGTTTTTTATTACTTTTAAATTTTATTTTTGACACCAGGTGATGCATCCTCGCTGAATGCAAACAGTGCTGCCAAATCGACGTTAATTACTTTTGTACCACGCGCAACCAGCGTCGTGTTGCTGCTATGCATGTTGCAACAGTTACTGCAATTATTTATGCGGCAATTGTTTGCCAACTACAACACCAACAGCAGCAGCAACTACAATAACAACAAAAACAGCAGCAACAACATTAACAAAAACAACAATAGTACAACAAAGGCGTGTGGCAGCAACAATACGAATAATATCAACAGCAACTATAAAGCATTACACTCACTCGACAACAATAGCAGCAACACTCATAAAAATGGCAACAACAATTCAGCCGGAGGTCAATATGTAGTAAGTGTTGCCAATGTTGCAAATGTTAAATGCAGAGTTTCAAATGAAATAATAATAATAAAAAAGACACAATGTGAGGAGGCGGTTCAAAAAGTGCATTTATTAAAAGTAAAAGGGAACAACAATAATGCCACTCAAAACCAGCAACAACAACATGAAAAGCAACAACAACAACAAAAGTTGGTACTTTCCACAGTGACGTCAACAAAATGTAGTAAAATTACACATAATTCATGACTTCAATATGTTATTCATTATTTCCACATGTAAATCAGTTTTATAATTCGTAGGCGCTTTTTTGATATATGAAATACATTATATATTTTTTGTACATTTATTTATTTTATTTAATTTTGATGAATAACAAAACAAAAAATAGTAACATGTAATAGTAACATGTAAAACAAATTGTATAGAAATTTTGCTGTTGAGTGTATTTAAAGTAGCGGTAGTAATTATAACTACATCAATGTATTTAATTACTTAAATAGCACACTTTAGCTAATACAAAATGTAAGTATGCCAGCGTCGATATAGAGAGAAAAATATTTATATTATATAAAAGGTATATAAAAAATATAAATTATATAAATTACTAGAAATTAACTATAAAAATTAATGAATAATTTTATTTATATAATAAGCGGTTTCTCAACCAAATTTAGTCACTTTAGAGTGCACTAAATAATACAGTGATGTAAATGAAATATAAAGAAATCTATAAATATTAGCAGTAATCAGTAATCAAAAATAAACATAGTACTTATATTTGTTGTGTGTCTTTAATATAAATGAAAACTAAAATTAATTGGTAAATTAAAATTAAGTTGAAAATTTCTATACAGCAACTTTAAATCTAAAATGTATTTGGCACCTTATTTTGTAAAACGAAACGAAAAGAAATTCGTCAAAAGTTCAGTGACTGCTTTAATTTAAATTAAATACATTTTATTCAAAATTGTAGTAAATAATTTTTAATTAATTTTATTACGTAAACTTTAAATAAAAAGTTTGCTAATGAAAACAAACTCTGTTTGCTAAATTTTAGCAAAATTTAACTAGTAATCAAAGCATTCTTTTATTTGATTTAGCGAACAGTTTGCTAGAAAACAAACGAGTGTGTACACTAACGGTTCGTGTCCCTGCTAAGCATATCGCTAGTGTAGCGCAAATGCAATGATGGCGCCATAGTCACGAGAATTTTTTTACGCTGCTGTAATACGTCTATAATTCGTAGACTGTTAACCAGAAATTGTTCCACATAATATTAATGCACGTATGCAACAGTTAGTGAAATGTGAATACACGTAGGAGAAGATAAAATAATATGTAATGTATAAAGGAAAATAAAATAAAGAAAATTTAACATATAAAAAAAGGTAAAATTATATAAAAAAATTAAACAAAAATAAAATAAATAAAAATATTTTTTTTTATGAAATGGAGCTAACAGAAAAAAAAATATGTTCTAAATTTTTTTGTCAATATTTTTGGATTATATATAAAATATATCAAATAGACATCTGCACAAATGTATTTGAAGTTTCATCTGCAAAAAAAAACAGTACTGCACTCTACAATACTGAGTGCATTTTGTGGCAGTCTACAGTATTATAGTGAAGTCTCTCCAGCGACTTCAATTCACTGCAGTTTTTGTTTCATTGGTGTCAAGTATTGTCAAGACATTCTTTTTTTTCAAGCCATTCAATGTTTTGAAAAATAAAACCAAATGACACTATTGTCGCTAAACATGCAACAAGTGCGCGCAGTAAGTGAGCGCAACGTTTAACGAGTGAGAAGGCGAACATTGTAAACAACAACAAAACTGCCGCTCGGCGTTCGACGTCTGTAATGTTGTTGTCGGTATTTATGTGTTTGGGCCATTCCACACCAAATCGACCAGCGGTTGGAACTCATCTTCATCGATTTCAATGAAATTTGCACAACTGATAAAGGGTATCAAGATATGCAGTGATTTATTTTTTCGCCCACTACTTCCAGAGATACAGTGGTTCAAATTTACAAAAAATGGTCCAAAAATCAATTTTATATTGTTCATATTTTAATATCTCTTAAAGTTGAAATACCAGGAACTCCGTTGATGGCTCGTTTGAAAGCTAATAGAACAAGCTTTTATACCAATTAAGTTGTAACTTCTAAACTTGAACATGTGGCCCGTGGTAATAACCCATGCACTTCAAAATGGATGTCCTTAAAAATGACAGTTTTTAAAATTCTGAAAAAAATCACATATTTTGGTTGATTTAATATAAATGTTCATGCCAAATTTCAAGTTTGTATTTTGATGGCATCGTATTTTAAAAATTTTTACATATTTTTTGTATTAAAAAAAAAATTTTTTTTTTTTCAAAAGTAAAGTTTGCAATAATTTTTCAATGATATTATAACTCTGATTTCGAAAATGGCGCCAGTTTCATCAAATTGTATCTAGTTATTGAGATATATACCATTTTTCGAAAATCGTAAAACTATATGCCAAAATCAATATCTCAAAAACTAGATTGAATATGATAAAACTAACTTCATTTTAGAAACCAGAGTTACATATATATTCAGAAATTATTACAACTTTTACTGTAGAAAAACATTTTTTTTTTCTATTCCCTAGTAGAAATTTGCCTGATGCGCCATCGGGAAATGATCGGGTTTTCTTTGGGTAAGTCCTATTAGAGAAAATATGATCATTGCCTTTGCATGCCCTTATCATGTTTACCATACCAGGGTTTGCATTATCTAAATAGTCAATGTTCCCGATCATAGCTACATTAGTTGTTCCTCGTAACGAAATTAGTATCAGACAATGATCGAGATTTAATGAGAGAAACCCTATTATGCTCGGGCTCTGACAAGGCAATTGTCGGGTAAATAATAAAATGGGGAATTGCCCGATCAGTACATGATCATGGCCTGAGGTCAATACATGATCAGGACACTGCGTTACAAGGACATTATGGGCCTCGTCATATCCCGATCATCTCAAATAATGACATGATCACTTCATGACCATGGCCCTACCAAAATTTCTACTAGGGATTCAAAAAATAAATAAAAATTTAGAAAATTATCTTTTAAAATATGATGCCGTCAAAATACCGTCTTGAAATTTTTCATGAACATATATAATAAATTGACGAAAACTTAGAAATTTTTTCAGAATTTTAAAAAGGGTTCTTTTTAAGGACATCAATTTTGAAGTGCACGGATAATGATCACGGACCACATGTTCTCGCTTAGAAGCTCACAACTTAATTTTTCTGAAAGCCTGTTCTATTAGCTTTAAAACGAGCCATCAATGGTGTTTTTAGCATTTCTAGTTTAAGAGATATTTAAATATAAACAACCATACAAAAGTGATTTTTGGCCCATTTTTGTATCTTTGAGCCTCTGCTCTGAGTATCTTTGGAAGTAGTCAGTACATATCTGGATACCCTTTATCAGTTGCCCAAATTTTATTGAAATCCAAAAGGTAAAATCTCAAATTTGACTTTTCTGGAATGGCCCGTTTATAAAAATACAACAAACATTATTTTTTCAAAAACATAATAATTTGTACGACAAAAATAAAGCATTAGTCGTAAATCAATATATCGCACAAAAAGTTTTGTGTTTTTTTTTTTTAATTAAATAATGAAAAAAATGTATATAAAATATTATATGAATTTCTGATACCTTTCGAATTTTTTCTTTATTTCAATATTAGTGAAAATTCCTTAGAGTAAGAATAATAAAAAAAAAGTAAAATGCACTGAGTACTCAGTGTCATAGGTAGTTCATTTCAGTATATGAATTTTAATTGCACATCATTACAGACCTCTTCACTACAACGACGTCTTGTTTCTGTTTTGTTTTGACACCACTTGTGATTTGCTGTTGTATGCCACACTTTCATTTGATTTGCATGCATAGAGTCGGTACATGTTTTGAAATAAAATTAATATTAATATCTATCTAATATCAATGTTCCAGCATGGACACATTTAATTTTGTTAATGGTAATTTCTGTTTCTATAATAAAAAATATATAATTTTTTTTTAAATACATGAATTCAAATGCCTACGTAATAAAATTAAATACTTTTATTTAATTTGAAATAAAAAACGCAAATAATATGTCACTTTTTGTTTGTGGACAAATAAATTTGGTCACTAAAATTTATGTCGTTTCGTTCTTCTTTTCATTTCGCTCTTTTCGTTTCATTTTACAAAATAAATGGGTTAGTGTAAAAAAAGTTATTTTGATATAACAAATTTTCTTTCCGCTCCAGTCTACAGAAAATTGAAATTTTGCAGTGTATCTTATACCTACATCTTCTATAATTTCTCTCCTCAAAAACACAAAATTTAAAAGTGTTAATTTTCTTAAAGTACGTAATAATCTTCACAACAATTTACGAAATGAGTTTTTTTTTTGTAAATTTCATAATAGATTAAAATAATTGTATTTTACTCAAAATGTAATTTCTTAAAACGTTTAGTTTTCATTTTATTTAAACGTATAAAGAATTAAAATGTGTTTTATCTAAACTAACTGAAATTTAAATCTTTTCAAATATTCCAAAACAAATTATTCCACAACTTTCGTATTAAGAATTTTTGTCGTACAGATTAAAGTTATGTTTAAAGGATATTTAGGGAAGTTTATTAAAATAACCATTAAAAATTGTACTAACTTTACTTTTTTCTATTATATATGTATTAAAACAAAAAAAGTAAAAATAATACAAAATGTTATCGTACATTTTTTTTTTTTTTGATATTGTTTTATTTTATTTAGAAATCTTTACTATTTAGAATTATTTTGTAGATCAGTTTACGACAGTTCTTGAGAAACTAGACACAATTTTTTTGCTCAGTTTAATTTGTTATTTTGATCAAATATAAACTATTTCGTAAATCAGTTTTTCAAATAAAAATTTCGTAAATCTAAATAATACTAAATGCATTTGTATTATGTAGCAATTATATTGTGTATAAATGTTGATAGTGTTTTATATTTCTTTGAACGACTGAATTTAATTTCCCAATTGATTTCGTAAATTTACGAATTTTATACTAAGGGGATTCATATCAAGCGCGTAAAACTCGTAGTTTGTGGAAATCTCGTAAATGATAGAAATATACGCAAAATTTGTATGAGAATATTTTACGCCCAACTCATAAATTTATTTGTCGATTTTTGTGTGAAAATACCGTAAATATATTTTCATGAATATTTTGTTCTATGATTTCGTTAGTTGTCAATATAATTATGTTTTATAACAAATGTGTTTTTAATTAAATGTGTTTTGAAATGATTATAAGTGAAAAAACTAAAAATTAGAGTGCAACCAAAATATTACAAAATTGTTTACACGAAGCCGGATAAAAGTTCGTTCATGTCGAACTGTGCGTAATTTTATTTTTTTACGAGAAAAGAAATTTACAGTGCTGATATGAATTCCCTTACTGATACATATTTCGTAATTTAACGAATATTAATTCGAACAATATACGTATTAATTGTGTAAGTGTCACTATCACAAAATGATTCTGTTTGTAACTAAAATCAAAATGCAGAATTTAAAAAAAGAACGCAATTTAAATTTATTTAATAAAAATGAAATCTGTCTGATAGGTTTGGATGTGCGTGAACAAAAAAAAATAAAAGTTTGAAAAAATATTAATTTTCAAACAATAAAAAAAATGAAAACTTAATTTACAAATACTTAAATTGAATACAGTGTTTCTGAACATTTTGGCCTCCTTTGAAAGGATGCACTTTCAAATATCAACAAACAAAGGACAAAGTTTAGTTATCGGTCGTTTGAAAATTCCTTTATTAGTGTTGATTGTTGCAACTCTCACTAAGCCGTCTTGACCAGGATGTGTTGCTACAATTTTTCCAGTTAGCCATTGAGTTGGTGGAAGATTATCGTCCTTAATAATGACAATATCATCGATTTGAATATTATTAAGTTTTTGACGCCATTTCGGTCGTTGTTGGAGCTGAGTGATATATTCGATGGACCATTTTTTCCAGAACTGTTGAACTAGACGCTGAATGTAATGCCAACGATTAATATGATTAAATCTAGCGCCCGTGTGATTTTCATCTGGAACACTTGCCATCGATCGTAGGATTAAAAAATGTGCAGGTGTGAGAGGATCGACATCTCCATCCACTTTGCTGCACAACGGCCTTGAATTTAGGCATCCTTCTATTTGACATAGCAAGGTATGAAGCTCTTCATATGTTGTCGATGCATCACGAAGAATACGTCTGAGATGATGCTTTGTAGATTTGATGCCAGCTTCCCACATTCCACCAAAATGAGGACCTGCAGGTGGCGAAAAATGCCAGTGAATTTGCTGGACTGACATTTCCTTGTTGAATGCTTCTTGTGTTGATGATTTGTTGAGAAGATCATAGAACTCCTTGAGTTGTTGATTGCAGCCAACAAAATTTGTACCATTGTCGGAGTACAAATGAAGTGGTTTTCCACGGCGGGCCACAAACCGACGAAGTGCAGCAATGAATGCTCCAGCCGATAATTCAGTCACTAACTCAAGATGAATTGCCTTCGTCACCAGACATACAAACAAAGCAATCCAACATTTGTATGTTTTGGAACCACGACCTTTCCACGACCTTACATGTATTGGTCCTGAAAAATCTACTCCTACATTGAGAAATGCGGATCCACCAGCTTCAAGACGATGTCGAGGAATATTACCCATCTGTTGTTGGTACGGCTTGCATCGAAACCTCATACATGTTGTGCACTTGTAAACACAGCTTTTGATGACATGTATGATGCCAGGTATCCAATATTTCAGTCCTAGTAGATATTGCAGTTGTCGACTTCCTGCGTGAAGATATCGTAAATGATAATCTCTAACAATGAGATTAGTCAGATGGTGACTTTTGCTGAGAATGTATGGATGTTTTTGGTTAAAATTGACATTAGCGTTTTCGATTCTGCCACCGACTCGGAGTATTCCAAAATTGTCAATAAACGGTGTAAGTGGTGATAGTTTGTGTGAAAGTTGAAGTTGGTTACCAGATGATAATGTGCGGATTTCCATTTGATATGACGCCTGTTGTGATATTTTGACAAGAACATCATGGGCATTTTGAAGCTCCTTCAGCATCAAGAATCCAGTTGTTTTGTCCTTAAAGTGTTGTCTTGTTCTGCAATTATTGATGAATCGTAGTAATAGAGCAGTAATTCTAATGAGCTTACTATATTCTGAATAACGATTAATCAACTCAACGCTTGTAGCGGTTGCAACATTCGAAATAGTTTCTTTTCGGTATTCCATATCAATATTTTTAGAGATTTTTAGAGGCGATGTCAACTCACAGTTATAATTTGTCAGTACTTCCGGACCATACCACCACAATGTATTGTAAACCAATTCTGATGGTAAAAGTCCTCTAGTAGCTAGATCAGCAGGGTTCTCATGCGAACGAACATGTCGCCATTGTTGCACAGGAATGGTATTGATGATATATGATGTACGGTTTGCAATGAATGTTTTCCAACGCCGTGGATGATCTGCAAGCCAGGCTAAAACGACTGTAGAGTCTGACCATCCGAATAACTTGACATTTACAAAATCGTATGCTTGTTGAACTTTTTTTATTAATCTTGTCATGAGATGTGCAGCACACAGTTCGAGGCGAGGAAGTGTGATTTGCTTGACAGGCGCCACTCTTGTTTTTGCAGCGATTAGTGTTGTTGAGATAGATCCATCAGTATGCTGTACGCGAATATATATTGCTGCTGCAAACGCTAATTCCGATGCATCAGCAAAACCATGCAATTCGACATTTGCTTCGTTTGCATACTGAATCCATCTTGGTATGCTGAGCTGCTTGATAGTGTTTATATTACATCGATACTTTACCCATTGGTTATAAAGTTCTTCAGGCAAAACTTGATCCCATCCTATACCTTTCAGCCACAGCTTCTGCATGAAGATTTTCATCGCGACGACGACTGGAGACAACCAGCCAATGGGATCGAAGACCTTAGATATATCTGACAAAACAGCACGTTTTGTTACAATGGGTTTCAACTCTTCCAGACACACGCTGTACTTGAAGCAATCATGTGCTGTATTCCAAAGAAGTCCCAGCGTCTTCACAGTATTTGAGTTGTCAATAATTGTTTCCGAAGCAGCTTCACGATCCTGTGGTCTGATTTGATCCATGAAATCAGTAGAATTGGATGACCACTTGCGAAGATGAAAACCAGAGTTTGTAAGAATCTTGCAGACATCTTCTCTGAGCTTTATTGCTGACGGAAGATCAGTCGAACAGGACATAAAATCGTCCACATAAAAATTGTGCATTATTTCCTTTGATGCTATTGGATTTGACGTCATATTATCTAGCGCAGCTTGATGTAAAGTTCTTGTAGCAAGAAATGGCGCAGCAGAAGTTCCATATGTGACAGTTTTTAAATTGTATTCCTCTATAGCTTCGTCCTTGGAATTTCGCCACAGTATTCGCTGGTATGAACGGTCATCTGGATGTATTAATATTTGTCGATACATTTTTTCGACATCACCAGTAAATCCAATTTTGTACTTGCGGAATTTGAGTATTAAGGTAAACAAATCATTTTGAATTGTGGGTCCAATCAGCAGTTGATCGTTGAGTGATAACCCGTTTGATGTTTTGCATGACGCATCAAAGACGACACGTAGCTTTGTTGTTGTGCTGCCGGGTTTTAACACTGCGTGATGAGGCAGGTAAAACGTTTTGTATGGGGGAGAATCTTGCGCGACTTCCATATGTCCCAGATCGATAAACTCTTGCATGAACTTTATGTACTCCTTTTGAAGCGGTTGATTATTGAGGAATCGACGCTCCATTGCGTAGAGCCTTTTCAATGCTGCAGTTTTCGAATCACCAAATTCAATGTTTGTAGATTTGAACGGCAATTTGATGACGTATCGTCCATCATCTTGTTGATTGATGTTCTGTTGATAATGAATTTCTGCCTTTTCTTCCTCTTGAGTCAAATGTTTGAATGTTTCTAACTCTTCAGTTTCCCAAAATTTTTGTAATTGTTTATCCAGATCTACGCAAACGTGTGCAGCTACTATTTGAGATGTTGTGTGTTCATCGACTTTTCCAACGATTATCCAACCGAAAATTGTATATATTGCACTTGGTGAACCAGTGGGATGAATAATTTTGTCTTGGAGAACAACATCAGCGAAGACATCTGCACCCAAAATTATGTCAATGCGGCCAGGTTTGTTGTATTGGGTATCAGCAAGTTGAAGGTTATTGAAAAATTCCAACTTTTGATTGCAGACTACATGTCCCGGAAGATCTTGCGTTAGGCTCGGTAAGCAAAATGCTTCGGTGACAACATAGTTTGTAGATGTTTGCGAATATATTTGCAGATGTACCTTACCCTTGGTGTAACTTTCGTTGTTAGATCCAACACCATATAGCAAAGTTTTGTCATAAGACCGCCTGAGTTGCAAACGTTGTACGCAAGCTTCCGTGATGAGCGTAGATTGCGCGCCAGAATCGAGTAAAGCGCGACATGACTGCAGCACATTACATCTATCACGAACCATAACTATCGCTGTTGGAAGAAGCGTGTATGTTTGGTCGAACTGATGCGTAGAGTTGACACTCAGAAACGGTTCAATTTTTGACACGGATGTCGGTTGACGTGGTGACTTGACTGTTGATGAATGCAACAATGAGTTGTGCTTCGCATTGCAGATTTTGCATGAAGAATACTTGCACTCGGCCACCTTGTGTTTCTCCCGCAGACAGTTGATGCAGATATTGTTATCTTGTACGACCTTGAATCTACTGCCGACGTCAAGCTCTTTGAAGTTGTTGCAATGGTACAAAAAATGGTGTTTGTTGCACACTGGGCAAGACTGCACCAATGATGAAAATGCGCGAGCCTTTTGTTGTTGTGGAACGTTTGACTTTGACGATTGCATAGAATGCACTGTACTTTTTTGTGTATTTTCCAACTCGAAGACTCGCTCGTCCAGAAATTCCAAAAAAGACTTGAAGGTGGCTTGTTGGTCCGATTTCCGCTGCCTGTACCAAAGCACATGAGTCTCGCTGTCCAGCTTTTTCTCCAAATGAAATAGCAAAATTGAGTCCCATTGATCGACAGGTTCATCGAGGACTTTTAATGCATTGAAACTTTCATTTGTATTGTTGTAGAAACGCTTGATTTCGTTGACAGATGCAGACTTCATTGATGGTTGGTCGAAAAGAAGTTCAAAATATGATTTTTTGATTTTGTCAGATTTATCAAACTTCTTCTTAACCAATTCCCACGCAACCGTGTAGTTTTCGTTGGTGTTGCTTGAGGTGTTTTATGATCGAAAGAGCCTCACCTTTAAGTTTCGTTTGCAGGTATTCCAATTTTTCGACATTAGCAATCGTACTTTTGTTGTGTACCATTGCCTCGAACAGATCACGAAACCGAATCCAGTTGGCGTATGCACCATCGAAATCTGGAATTTGGATTTTCGGAAGACGGAGTTCATGTTGTTGCGAAGGTTGTGATAACTGCGAACTAGCTTGTTGTACTGAAGACCGCGGCAAATTGTTTTCCAATTGCGTGTTGCTAGACATCCTTTCAATCATTGCACTCATTGTATTTTGATGTTCCAGCATGATTTGCATAGCAGCACTGAGACCATCGTTTGAAGGAGTGTGTGGCAATTGTTGACTCATGGAGCGTGCCTCCTCAGATTCTTCTTGCAGTCGTGTGGCAACATTTGACTTGAGCGTGAAGTATCTTTCTTCCATTTCAATGCGGTAATTCTCTTCTGCTTCTCGGTCAGCTGGTGACATGGTATGCGCATCGATTTCTTGCTGAATGACTTCGTACTGTTTGTACAAATCTTCCACCTTGTCCATGCGCACCTTGATTTCAGACAGCGATGCATTTCGACTAGCGCAGAAATTCTGAATGCGAGTTAATGTACTCTTGATGGTTTGACGTTGTTGCTTGAACATGTCCATTATGAATATTGTTTGTAAAGATTAGAAATGCTGGTTTGTCTTGGGTTAACCACGAACTGTGCGTCGGGTGAACACAAACTGCAACTTGACTTAGCTCGTTCTGCACGACGGCTGCGGTGTAAAATGCTGAATGCAATTAGCAGCAGCGAATGAAAACCTCGTATTGATCAACGGGAATACGTCTTGCACGACGGCTGACTCACTACTTGAATGTTGCGTGATGCTTAAGAGACCACGTCCTGGTCGACGGGTGCTCCACTGATGCTCCACTAGATGAGATGTTGACCGGGGTGCTCCGCTGAACAACACTCAAAAAATGTTTAAATTTCACTGATTTTACACTGATTACGAATTAAAAACGCGAGAATTCACGCACATCCGGTTCGAAGGACCAAAAAATGTTTGTAACTAAAATCAAAATGCAGAATTTAAAAAAAGAACGCAATTTAAATTTATTTAATAAAAATGAAATCTGTCTGATAGGTTTGGATGTGCGTGAACAAAAAAAAATAAAAGTTTGAAAAAATATTAATTTTCAAACAATAAAAAAAATGAAAACTTAATTTACAAATACTTAAATTGAATACAGTGTTTCTGAACAGATTCATTAAAAAAATATGGAAATATATTTCGATTAAGTACGAATATTAAATTATTTTCCTGGTATTTTGATAAAATACAAACTATTTCGTAAATCAGTTTAAAAAAAAAATTCGTAAATTTATAAATACTAAATGCATTTGTATTATGCAGCAATTATATTGTATATCAATGTTAATAGCGATTTATTTTTGTCTGTACGACTCAATTCAGTTTTGCAATCGGTAAATATACGGATTTTATACTTTACATATATCGTAATTTAACGAATTTTAATTCGAACCAAATACATATTAATCGTGTAAGTATCTCTATTACAAAATGCTTCGTATAAACAACGATTAGTAAATGTAATAAATTCATTAATATCGAAATGTATTTGTATCAATTATCGAAATGTATTTGTATCAATTACGAATATAAAATATACGAAAATACTTTCAAAAATTGTCCATATAAAAGTTCTTTATTTAGAATATGTACTAATATAATATACACAGAAAAAAAATTTACATCTTATTGATGAATTCCGTTCTTCAAACCATGATTCATTGTATTGAAGAGCTATTCATAATATTAATGACTAACGCCATCAATGTTATGAATGCTATCATAAATATGAAGAACGCTTGGTAACTGTCGAAAAAGTGATCTTCAATATGATGGACTGTATGTGAGGAATATGTTCCATCATATTAATGAACCACAATATAAAATACAACATATTAGTTCTTCATTTTGAAGAACTCTGTTCATTAAAACAAATTTCTATCAAAATGTTTTTTTTTCGTTCATTGTTTGCCGTACTTCTTAGTTCTCAAGTAGTTCTTGTGTGTTATTTCTATAATGCTTGCTCAACATTCATAAATTAGTAAAATGTTTTATAATATATTTATTATAATTACAACTTTTTATTAATAAAAAGTTATATTCATAAAAAAAAAAAATTCGAATACATTTTTTTTTCGAACAATTTTTTTTTCGAACAAATTTTTTTTTTCGAATAAAATTTTTTTTTCGAACACATTTTTTTTTCGAAAAATTTATTTTTTCAAAAACATTTTTTTTTCGGAACAATTTTGTTGTCCGAAATTTTTTTTCGGATAATTTTTTTAAATTTTTTTTAAATACAATTTTTACAAAAATTTTTGTTCGAATTATTTTATATTTTTTTTTTTTAATATTTATAAAAATATTTTTTGTAAATTTTTTTTTTGTAAAATTTTTTTTTTGTTCGAACTATTTTTTTTTTCGAACAATTTTTTTTTTCGAACAAATTTTTTTTCGAAAAATTTTTTTTTTCCAAAACATTATTTTTTCGCAAAAAAAAAATTTTTTTTCGGAACAATTTTGTTGTCCGAAATTTTTTTTTTCGGATAATTTTTTTAAAATTTTTTCACTTTTATTTTTTAAATAAAAATTTTACAACAATTTTTTTTCGAATTATTTCATAAATTTGTTTTTTTTTTTTAATTATTATGAACAAATTCATCAATATGACAATGCAAATTCATTGTATTGAATATTTTGTTCATATATATAATGAATACATTCATTAATATGTCATTTAATGAACGGCGGTATCAAATTGATGAATCTGGTAGTTGGTGAAAAAATTCATAATATTTATGAATAAATTTATCATATTGAAGATTTTTTTTCCGGTGTAGATCTTACAAATGTTTCAAATTTATCAAAATTGATGTTATTTCAACAATGTTCTAAATATTTCACTATAAAATAAAGATCTTTCAATTATATTCCTAAAAAAATGTGAATATTATTCATAAAAATATTTCATAACTTTTCAAAAAAATAATGCACATAATGTATATATTTTCAATATTTATTATTTTCTTTATGCCTTAATTTCATTGTATAATTTGCCCTTTAATTTTAACTAATAATAATAAAAGAATTATGCTTTTATTTTTGAATAATATCTATTTATCTATGGAATACTCAAAATTTTAATTGCGTAGTTATTGCACAGAGTAAATAAAAACAAAATATATATTTGACAAAAACCAAAACTTAAAAACAAAAATTTAACTGTAGAAAATGTTGTCATTTAATGCGCACTTTTACGAATTGACTTGTAATTTATAAAATTGTAGTAAATAGCAACACACAAAATAAATATAAATTTATATTTTGTAAATTTCATTAATATAATTACCAAATATGTATAGCAATTAAGTGTAAATAAAGTGAATGAAAAAAAAAACAAACCAAAATAAAATGCTAAAATGTATGCCTAAACTGCAAATTATGCATAATTATAATTAATATACGTACATTTATTTGAAATTCATTCAACTATAAACATTGCAAATTATACATCCTACAGCAATCTGAAAATTATGAAATTTTATTATATATATTATTTTTTAATTATTAACAGTTTAACAACCAAAAACAGTAAAACTCCTCCTAATAAAATGTTAAATACCTGTTTATAAAAAAATATAGAAATTAATCACGCATTAATTATTTAAATTGTTGTTTATCAAATACCAAAAAATTAAAAAATGAGAACTGTATGCATATTAAAATCATTGTTTTCAGAAATAAAAAATATTATCATAATACTGATATCGATATAAATATACATAAAAGTTAATACTGAATAAATATGTCTATTAATTAAGCCAAAGAAAAAAACGTTTGTGGTTTTATTATTAACAAAAATATTATTGATCTGGTGGAATGTTTAGTTATGTTAAATTTTTCAGGGATTGAACAATAGAAACATCTACAAATATCGAGATTTTTTTTTATATTCTATACTAAAACTTTACCCAATTCTTTTATTTAAAAGAATTACATGATAAACATGTTAGTCCCACAACTGATCGAGTAATGATACTTATACACATACTATTAATGAATTTGTTCATCAATGTTATAAATTTGTCATAACGACTCAACCAATCACCGAATTCATCATATTTATGAATTGTTCATAAAACCGTAATGAAAAAGTTCATAATATTGATGAACGCATTTATAATATTTATGAAAAAAATTCATGGCACTTTTAAACTATTTAAAATAAAATAATTATATTACTTCCTTAAATTATTTTATTATTTTAATTTATTTTTTAACTACTTTTTATTTTATATCTGCATTGCTAAACAATTTTATAATGACAGTCAACCATATTTTTGTTTTAGTTTAAACATATTTATGTTCAGAATGAATAATTTTCGGCGTTCTAGTATTAACAGTGATTGGCGGTGTTTAACACATTCGTTCACCAAAAAGACATTATGAATTATGTGTTAAGAGCATTAATATGAGTGTTACTGAGTGCTAAAAGTAGCTAGCGTTGTTCCTTAATTGTGATTTCGTATTTCCAAACATACATATAATCATATTAATATACTACACATTTTATCAGTAGACTATATAGAAACAAAATATATAAAATTGGTGTTTAATTAAAAAAGTTGTAATTTTGCAGCACAATGTTATTTAATACTTTAGTCAGGTAATTTTTCGTACCGATATTTGTATCAGTGACTTTGCGATTATTATGTGTTCTGCAATATGTTTGGATTCTACTGCTTTTAAAAATCATAATAATAGTTTCATCACTCTGTCTGAATGCTGTGGCTCTATTTTTTTCACACAAACAAATCATTACAGAAGAATCTACTAGATGAAAATTAAACGAATCTGATAAGCTTTTTATTGATTTAGGTGAATTGTGATTATCTTCTCAGTTCTGCAATATTTATTTAGAACTCTAATTAATACACAGGTCTTAACAAATCCTGAAGGGAATACTTTAAGAAGTATTCAGGACTGCAATTATATTAATGTTTGGAGTATTTGATGCATGATGAAAGGCCTAATTCGGCGTTGGATTTATATTTATATTTTGTGCAAGATTGTTTTAGAAAATAAAACGGAAAAATTTGTCAAGATTAACAGAGTCAAAATTTCTGGCATGAAATATTTTCTCTATTCTTTCGGCAAACACACAGATAATTGTAAGATTTTGTAAAACGTATAGCAGATTATCAAATTTTGTGAAATTTTAAAGGTAGATTTCTGGCATATTTGGGTGTGAATAGAAAAATTGTAGCTTTTGATACTAACTTCGTCTTTTCGAAATATTTCTGACATTTTCAGAAATATTTCGGGCATATTTCTGGCAAACACTCAGACAATTGGAATATTTACGGAAGTGTATAGCAGGTTGTCAAATTTTGTGGAATTTTATAGGCAGATTCACGGCATATTTTGGGTATGGGCGGAAAACAGTCAACTTGTTATAAAGAATCGATCGTTGTCCATTTGAAATATGTCGAAAATATGTTACTAAACTGACTTGACCCTAAAAAAAAAATTGTCTGAGTAATGTTTCAAAATTGACCTTAGCTTGGGACAACATTTTTGGCATTTTTCAGGAATATTACTCACATATTTCTGGCAAACACACAGATAAATGAAAGTTTGTAGAATTTGAAATGCATATTTCCGACATATTTTGTGAACGGGCAAAGAACAGAATCTTTTACCCTGCCAAAAATATTGTCTGGGGGTATCATAAAAGGTAAGTAGAATATACACTAAAATCTCTATAAAACTATTTGTTGATGTCAGATATAAAACAATTTCCTGCACGAACCCTATTTGTATTTTTCAGTTTTTCTGTGTTTTTGCCAATTTTTTTTTTTCCAAATTTAAAAGACCAACTCCAATTACAACTAGCTTTTGTAAATGCAGATAAATTGAAGACTAAGAGTGTGGATACAACCCATCTAAACCCAACGGAACTCTGTCCCACACAAACCGGTGCTTGTCACTGTCATTGTTAATAGACCCTGCTGCTGCATATGCGATGCAATTGAAAT
This sequence comes from Dryomyza anilis, assembly GCA_951804985.1. Taxonomy (NCBI): domain Eukaryota; kingdom Metazoa; phylum Arthropoda; class Insecta; order Diptera; family Dryomyzidae; genus Dryomyza; species Dryomyza anilis. The sequence goes on along the minus strand of OX638131.1, from coordinate 99,845,059 downwards.
TTAACCAGTGCCTCACACACAAAAAGTATCACAGACAACAGAAAGATAACAACAGGACGACGACAACAACAGCAGCAGTAGCAGCAGCAAACAACAGCAACAATACGAGCAGCAGAGTCCGAACAATAAGCCATCAATCTGCGTGGCTCAAGCCTCCGCCTTAGGCCTCCTCTGGCTGGGCTCACACACGGCATAGAATTCTGCAAGTGCTACTAGTAGTAGATAGTAGTACTAAAAGCCTTTGTCGTTGCATTTGGCGTCGTCCATTGTGAAGTCGCGCGCAAATTGCATCCAGTGTTGTCCTTTTTCAGCTGCTACTGCTACCGCTGCAACTTTGGCCTAACCGAGTGAATGGCCCCACATATGGGCTTAGAACAAAAAGTAGAGTTTAGAGTAGCGGTAAAAGAGTCCTTAGGAATTAAGGACAACCAAAAAAAAAAATATTGTCACCGAAGATCGCGTCTGTTTGGACGCGACGGACGCTTCAAACAACCACCACCTCGTTGCCTCACATATGGCCATTCATGAGCTTCACTCATTCGTGGGGTCTGAAGTGAATTAATGGATTTGTGGCGTGATTGAAATTTGTGAGTGCGGCTCCAAAGTGTTGGCACACGAGCGAAGTTTGGCTCCTTTTTGCAGCGTAGACTCCTGCTGCTGCGGCTTCCCTTGTGCAGTAGGCATTGAGTGCTTCATTTTTTCTTTGCAAAGTGCTACGGTTTATGTGGGAGTTGGGGGTGGTGTGGCTTAATGAATGCAATTTTTTGTTTGTTGCCAAAACTGAAATTGAGATTAATATTGGGACATTTATTTAAAAAGAAAAAATTTTTTTTTCTTTTTGGAACCAACACAAAATGCTGCAGAACTTGAATTTTTGTTTCTTCTCAAAAAAAAAAACAGGAAATCAACGAAAAATATGAGTTTTGATTTAATTTAGTAAAATTTGAATTTTAAATGAAAATTTGAATTTTTAAATAAATATTATATTTTTTTAAGTGTACATTTTTTTAGTCAAAAATTTAATTTTTAATGAAAATTATATTTTTAATAATATATCTAAATTTTAGTGAAAAATTAAATTTTTAGTGAAAATTTAATTTTTTAGTGATAAACTGAATTTTAAGTGATAAATCGAATTTTTGGTGATAAATTGAAATTTTAGTCAAAAATTTAATTTTAAGTGAAACATTCAAATTTTCAATTTCAAAACCTTATTTTTAAATGAAAAGTTTAATTATTATTGAAAAATTTAATTATTAATGAAAATTTTATTTTTTTAGTGAAAAATGGTATTTTTGGTGAAAAATTGAATTTTTAAATATAAAAAAATATAAATTATTATTAAAAATTAAAATTTCTAGTGAATTTTTTTAAATTTTTAGTGTAAATTTTAATTTTTAGTGAAAAATTGAATTTATAGTGAAAAATTGATTTTTTAGTGAAAAATTGAATTTTTAGTGAAAAATTGAATTTTTAGTAAAAAAAAAAAAAATTTTAGTGAAAAATTGAATTTTTAGTGAAAAATATAAGTTTTAGTAAAAATTTTAATTTTTAGTAAAAAAATTTAATTTTTAGTGAAAAATTGAATTTTTATTGAAAAATTGAATTTATAGTGAAAAATTTAATTTTTAGTGAAAAATTGAATTTTTAGTGAAAAAATTAATTTTCATTGAAAAATTGAATTTTTAGTGAAAAATTGAATTTTAGTGAAAATATTGAATTTTCAGTGAAAAATTGAATTTTAAGTGAAAAAATTTAATTTTTAGTGAAAAATTGAATTTTTAGTGAAAATTTGAATTTTGAGTTAAATTTTTAATAATGAAAAATTGATTTTTTATTGAAAATTAAATTTTTAGTGAAAAATTGAAGTTTTAGAGAAATATTGAGTGTTGAGTGAAAAATTTAATTTTTAGTGAAAAATTTCATTTTTAATAAAATATTTATTTTTTTGTGAAATTTTTATTTTGATGAAAAAATTTAATTATCAGTGAAGTATTTAATTCATAGTAAAAAATGGTTAAATTGTGATTTTTTGTAATAATAAAATTATATATTTTACTTTACATTAAATGATACAAATAGGTTTTTATTTAAGAATTTTGTTTTTACGTTATTTGGTTTATCATTTAAAAACTGTAAAATTTATTCAATAATACTGCATTATCATATCGTTTAACTTAAAACATCACAATTGTGTGATGTTAATCACACTTTTGCGAACTCTGTATTGCCGTATTGTAATTGTGGCATAAATCATTCAATCAGGCAGGTTGGCAGCTTCAATTATTTTATGCAAATATTGCGTGTGAATCGTATAATGTGCCACTAATGGAGAAATAATTTTTAAACAATATTTTAAATGAAACATTCGCATATTATTAAAATTTAAAAAGTTAAAATATTTATTAATTTATTGAATATAATGCAATTTGTAAATTTTGCAATATAACAAAAATAATATTTTGTTTTCAGGCTAGCTTCATAATCAATTATAATAGGAAAACTACATAAATGAAAATTTTTCAGTGTACTCAATTTTATTTATGTACACAAAATTTTTTACGTTATGTGGTACGTTATTACCACGCCGAAATACGAATCCGAGATATTCAGAAGCCAGTGCATATAGCTCTAAATTGGTGAGGCTGGTATCGTTTTTGTTTTAGTGATATGGCAAATATAATAATAAAATAGTTTGGCGCTACAATCCTATAAGAACTAAGGCCGAGCTCTCTCACCATTTTGAGCTGTGCGAGTTATATTTGTACTCAAAGTGGTGGGACCTACAGTTTATTGACGAATATGAACGGCGGGTGAGAGCTTTTCATAGGCAATGTTTTTACTCTCGTAGGTTTGCCATTTACTGACGAGAGGTAGCGGTATGGAAAAATATTTCTATGAAAAGATGTTGTTAGCCCCAGTCCAGGCTTGAACCGGGGACCTTTCGGCTCACAGTCCAACGCACTAACCACTGAGCTACCGCGGCTACGCGGATATGGCAAATATATCCTTTGAAATTATAACATAGTGTAGTAAATGATCTGTGAGGGAATTATTGAAAAATGCTGGAGGTATTAAGAAAAAATATAAATTAAACGAGTTGGGAAAGTTAGGTCACATGGGTAAGTTCGGTCACATGGGGCGGAATTTTATAGTCGGTCGGGCCCGACTATGAAATACCCTACACCTTTGGTGGGGATATTAATGTGGGATATTTAATTGCATACCTTAATTTTAAAGTTTTTAATTATTCATGTATCAGAAATTTACGTCTTATATCCCCATAAATTAAAAAAAACTAAAAAAAAAAAATGAAAAATATAATTGGGCTGACCACGCCTAAATTTAAAATTTTGAAAGGCTAATAATTCATAGATTTGATTTTAATTATTTACGGATCAAATTTTCACTATGAAAACCCGGGAAATAATGAAAAAAAAAGTGGGCGGATCACGCCTATTTTTGGACCACATATTTTTAGGTGAATTATAACAATATGTTTTAAATTTCATACCTATATCTTGAATACTTTTCGAGTTATTAGTTCCTAAAGAGTTATATAAAAGTGACTTGTATGGGAGGTGGGCGTGTCCGTTGACCGATTTGGCTCATTTTCAAACTCAGTTCCTACTTTTGGCTAAAATATATTGAGACGAAATTTCATCGCATTCTGATCAGTATTTCTCAAGTTATTCTGTATTCGGACAGCAAGACAGCAAGACAGCAAGACGGACAGACAGACGGACATGGCTAAACGGACTCGGGTAGTGATGCTGATCAAGAATATATATTCTTTTCCATACCGGACACGCCTCCTAAGGGGCGTTACAATATATGCACAAAGTTAATATACCCTGTACCTTATAGGTGTAGGGTAAAAAAATATGCATTCCGCGATATAAATGTTTTTATTTGTATTATTAACTGAATTTTTTTGACTTAAAAAATGTATTACATTTTAATTTATAAAATGTGTTAGACTGTGATAAAATATTTATCAGAACTGCGTCAACAGATTTTAATTATATCCCCTACCGAAGCAGTGAAAAATCTCCGAAGTAATTTCTATTCGTATAAAAAATAAAATTGCATGTCTTGTTTCGCTGAAAATAATGGACCATATATAAAAGAAAAGTGCATTATCACAGTCAACTTTGAACGAAATTGAATTTGTTTTTTTTTTTGTTCACTTGAGAAATAATTCCCCATTTAAAGGGTTTTTCAATAAGAGCGCTACAAAAGTTTTTTCATGATGGAAAGATATTCGACCCAACAACGAGTCGAAATCATTAAAATTTTTACCGAAATTCGAATTCGTATATCTTTCCATTATGAAATGTCACTCTACTTTTGTAGTGTCCCTGTTGAAAAACCCTTTACATAGCAGCAAACCCAAAAAACTTTTTAACATACATGATTCCGGCATAAAGCAATGAATAAAATTAACTTATTGTTTTTGTCATGTGTTCAACGTAACGCATATTAATTTTTATGAATCTAAAAATTTCTTATTGAAAAAACCAAATTTCAGCATATGGGCATTTCCAGAAAAACGTCAACCACGTCCGAAAAATACAAAATGCTGAAATCTTAGATAGATTTTTTTTGTTATTTTTAAATAGTTTAAAATACCATGAATTTTTACATAAATATTATGAATGCATTCACCAATATTATGATCTTTTTCATTACAGTTTTATGAACGATTCATAAATTGGATTAATTTGGTGATTGGTTTAGTCGTAATGAGAAATTCATAACATTGATAAACAAATTCATTAATAGTATGAATTTTTTTTCTGTATAAATATACCATTTTTCACGTACTTTGAGTAATCATACAAAATATTATTCTCTGTTTTTTCAAACAACCTTAACTAATATTTCTATAGCTTAAAAATAAAATAAATTTTGAAATTAAAATAAGAGACAAATTTTGATTTATTTATAAGAGTGTCCTATTGTCACGTACGATATCAAAAATATACATAGTGCAAGCAATCAACAATAATTAATGAGACGCAAGACAATTCAGTGCACTAAGCATGTGTTAGAAAGAGACGGAAGATCATTCAGCGTACTGAGGCAGTGTGCGAGAAAGAGATGGACGATCAGCGCATTAAAACACATGAGTGTGAATGAGTTGACAATAGCATGCGTCATTCACGAAACGAGTAGAAGGTTCTCGAAACAAGTCAAAGCTTGTCGAAACGTGTCGAACTGATGCATGCAGTATATAAAGGAGCCGCATCAGAGGTACAGCACTTGAGTAGTGATAAATGTCAAGTTAAATAGTGGACATGCAGCAGTTGTTAGAATTTGTTATTAGTAAAGTTGTTTATTAAAGTGAATTAATAAAGTTAATTGTTATAATTTAAACCAAACATAAGAGTGTTTTTATTTTGTACACAATCCAGCGATACGAACTCGTAGAACAGTTTTCCGTAGAATTTTCGTAACAATATTAAACTAACCACATTTTTTAAAGAGTTTAATCCTCGGTTGCTAAATCTGAATTTTCTCGGCATTTTCAAAAAATAAAAATATTGTCGCATCCAAAATTTTTAGAAACAAAGTGTAAACTTTAGAAAAAAAGTGTAAATTTGCAAACAAAATTACAGCAATTTTTTTTTTTGCTGAATTCGTTGACTTTTTGGACTTTCCATATGATCCTCGACATACACTTCCATTTTTGTCCCCGGATCGACCACTATTTAATTTATATCTTTTAATATACCATATATAATTCTCTAATTTGTAGATGTTTAGTACTATTTAAATAATCAAGTAAATTCAATATTTTTCTTTTGAGATATTAAAAACATACGAATGTCCCGTTCGGAACCCCAGGAAATGCTTATATGGTAGAACCATATTTTTTGACGATTGTGTCCAGCGCGGATTTCAAGTAATTACTAATTTTAAATTTTTTGTAAATTGATAATACAAGTGAAAACATCTTAAGGTATGCCGCTTGAATGTTCCCCTAGTATGTACAATACAATATAGCACTTTTAATGTCAATGTTTAGCTGAATTGTACAAAACCTAACCATTTTGTCAAAAAAACGTTTATTCAATCATTTTATTTTGAACGAATTAAATTGTGTTTGATACAATATGATATATTTTATCATTAAATAATAATTCATCATCTATCATTGTTTAATCATTGATAATATTTCTCTCAGGGAAGAACATGAACTCCGTGTAATTTTAATTAATTGTTAAAAAAAAAATAATTCTTTTCATAGTTTCTACGCAGCTCTTTTGACCGTTTCGACTGCATTGCGTTCGCACTTTTTCTGACTCCATTTCCACCCATATTTGCTTTAAAGTGCTGCCATATTTGTTTGGCGCACTCAATAGCTTTTGTTTTTCAAATTTCTGATTCTATTGCTACAGCTTTTCTACAGCCTTTTTACAACTTCTTCTACTACTTCTTTCTTAGCATCTTTTTTTTTGTACTGCTTCATAGAATTCTTCACAAAATTCTACATTCATTGCAACTTCTTCTCTACATCCCATAGACACATATTTCAGCCGCAGCACTTCCCGATTGTTTTGTGCATTTACTTGAGTGAGCAGTCATTGGGAAGCGCCAGATTTTTATTTTTCAACTCATACTCTATTCATATCCTTTACCATTTTCTAATGTCTCGACGAAAGGTGGCTTAATTTCGCAAATCCGTCATACTGTCGTCGTCAACACTTTCTGCGGTAAATGCAAATAAAAACAATTGTTTAGTTGTTACTGGGTTACTGGCTGTGGTAGGGTCTAATGGGTACCCACAACAAAAACAACAACAACCAGAATAATGCCGGATGTCACTAAGCCAAAGTAATATATGCTTCATTATTTTGATATGCAATCAGTTTTGCATAAGTTTGCCATGAGGGAAGCTTTTTGTTAGCAACTGCAGATTGTTTTAGCGCCTTTCAAAGCCTATTTTCCATGTAGAGAAGGAATACAAAAACAAAAATTTTCAAACCTTTTGTTAGCTCAACAGGCACAGCAGGTGGCATGAGGCAAGAGACGGGCGCCACTTGGCTGTTTGTCGTATTTTGCAAATACTTTTGTCCATTAGGCACTTATTGTGCGAAATTCCAATAAAATGGAATTTTTCATCAGGAAATTGCTAACTTGAACTGACGTTTGTCGATGCACGAAAAGTGTTCCGGAAATGTGGCAAAATGATTTTTTGTTCAAAATTATAGAGCTCAGAAAAATGTGAAAATTTAATTTAATCGAAATTTCATTTAAGAGTGTTGTTTATAATCAATAAATAGAAAAACACACTAACAATTTTAAGTTTTGATCAATTTTTTGGACTATATTCCATGGATCATTTTAAATTATTAGATCTTATTATCCCTCATTATTACGTAGAATGAAACGAAAATAAAATCGTCAAAACGAACATGAGAAATTGCAATGACAGTATGAATAACAGTTGAGCATATTTTGTATATATAAAATAAATACTGCGATTTTATATTGCATGGTATCCAAACCATCATAGAATGTCTAAAAACATGGTTTTTGTTGAATATCATAAAAACTGGACGTGCACGGATAAAACCTGAGAACGACATTGATCTTAGAATGTCAAAATCCATATATGTTCTATGACAAAGAATATACAGGGTCTTTCTATGACTCAACTATATAAGAAAATATTAAATAAAATATATCAAATTTTGCACTTGAAAGATACAGAGTGTTTAAAAAAATTCATTTTACATACATAACCTAGTCAATAAAATTATTTATAGACTATTATCTGTTGATAAATAGGTATTAATTTTTCAATCATATTTTAAATAGTTAAATTACCTTTCCAACGGTATATCACAACTTCGAATCCATAATAACTTCCTTTTTTAAAATGAACATAAAATTTAAAATTACAAAAATAACCAGTTGGGAAGGTTAGATCACATGGAAATTTTAAATTTGGTGTTATTATGATAGTTAGAATTATAAAAATTATAGTCGATTTAAGCCGACTATAAATACCCTACACATATCTGTGGTTAACATTCAAAGTGGTATATTGGTCATCACGGTATACAACTCCTGAAAATAATTACAAACTTTCAATCGCTGAAGAATTTCCATTCATTTGATATCCATATTTACAAATGGGTAGGTGCACCGAATTTCGATTTTTTTTTTGGAACCACAAGTCGTATCGACGGAAAACATTATTTTCATATAAGGACTGCGTCGAATAAAATTGTCCGCTACAAAAATGAAAAAATCTAGAAATCTAGTAATCGAATTTTTATAGAATAAAATATTTTATTTTGCAAATTATTTTTAGATTTAAAAATATATATAAAAAAACAGAAATTAATATTTTTTAATAAAAAGTTTAAATTTTTCCGGAACCCCTTCCATTAATGTTGTAATGGTAGTGTCCGACATCCTCACAGCTGCTGAAGACCACTTTCTTTTAAAGTCTTGAAGGTCTTTGGCCACTTTTTTTGTTGTCTTCATCTCCCTTTTTACTAAAGCCCATATCTCTCAATCGGCCTGAGTTCTGGACAGTTTGGTGGATTGGCTTCTCTAGGCACCAAAATCACTGCATTTTGTTGGATCCACTCTAAGGCCGTTTTGCTGTAGTGACATGAAGCGAGGTCAGGCCAAAAAATGTGGACACTTCATGTTGGCGTAAAAATGGAAGCAATCTCTTTTGCAAGCATTCCTTCACATATATTTCGCTATTAATTGTATCCGATGTCACGAATGAGCTGCTAATTTTTCCACAACAGCAAATTACCTGCCAAACAAGGAATTTTGTCATTTTTTTTTATTTGAATTTTTCAGCGACATTTCCTCGAGAATCGGCTGTATAAAATTCCTGCCCAGGTAGCTGAGAAAAGTCCGCTAAAACTTAAGTTTCGTCGTCCATCATGCAGCAATCGAATTTTTTAAAAAAATCTTGGTTCAGCTTTTTAGCTCGTTGTTTTGTGGTTTCATTCTTGACGGCATTTCTATCCGGAACTTTTTGGACCTTGTACGTCTTCAGCCCAGCTTCTTTCTTAGTCCTGCGCACGAAAGATTCTGAGCAATCCGCCTTTCTCGCCAATTTCCTTCCGGATATGCTTGGATCTTTCTTTTCACGATCATGTGGGCCTTTTTGTAACCAGAACCTTTCTTCCGATCAATACTCAGGTCTTCCTTATAGCGGTTGATAATGCGAGAAATGGTCTTAGGGTTAGCCCCTACCTCCTTGGCAATTTTTTTAAAAGACCAACTTGGTTGTTTTTGAAAAATTTTAATTATATTTTCTCGCACTTCCACTTCGTTTGCCATTTTCGCGTTAAATAAATTTTGTATTGACTATAACTGACACAAATTATTTTCTGCCATTTAATTCAGAGCTACTATGATCAAATTTTTTTAATTTGAATCTTATAATAGCACATTATGGGAAGATATGTAACGGACAATTTTATTCGACGCAGTCCTTATTTGAGCATGAAGTCAATATACCAAACTGAATATACCTTTTCACTCATAGTGTAGTGTATAAAAATACAAATGTTGACTTTGTCATTCATTTCTCAAGATTTCGTGACGGATCACTCTATTTTTTCTAATTTATAATTGTATACCAACATTTAAACATTTATTAAAAATATAATCATTATCATATTATTTCACATAACATATTTTCTGATCATATTACCGAACATTATTATGTAATTATATATTATAATAATTATTTTTTTTTATTTTAAGCAACAAATCACAAGACCCGCCACTGTTTAATTATTTCTGAAGCATTTCTAACCAGGTTAAAATCTTTGTGATTAGATATAAAATACTAGAAATGAACTGGTCTATCAAAAGAAAATCTACTAATAAGAAAATCAGGTGTTCCATAAAGAAATTTTTAAAATATCAATGACAAAATCAAAATTTGTATTTTTATTTTTGTAAATTTCAACTTTACGTACATTTAAAAAAAGGAATAAGTCATGCAATTCGAAGTTGTGATATAACATTAGAAAGATAATTTAATTGTCTAAAACATTAGAGAAAAATTGATATTCATTTAGCAACAGATTAAATTTTCTTACCAATTTTCTTGGTTAGGCAATGTAAGTAATATGCATTTCTTAAACACCCTGTATCTGAAACTGGGTGCACATTACAATTACATTATTTTTTTCTTATTTTTGGAGTCATAGAATGATCACCTGAAACTCTTATTTATGGTGTCGACATTTTTTTTTAAATAATTTATTTATAAAAATTCAAAAATATCCAATATTTAAGTCATGTAAAATAATATAAATTTATATATTATTTACACTTATTCACTCAAATAGTAAAAAATTTTAAATATTTCAAAACTAATTTTCAGATACAAATATTTTGAAAACCAATTTAAACACTCAGATTCGACTATATATTTAATTTTTCCGTGATAATTAGCAAATAAATTGATTTAATTTTATTTCAAAAATCGACTTTCAAAAGTCCTGTTTATTTTTATTCTGAAAAATGTATATAAGAAGACTGAAATTTCTAATATATTTTCTGGTAAACTTAACAATGATAACAGTTAAAATCAGACACTTAAATAATAATGAATTAAGTTATAGGTAAAAGTCATTTTAAGTGTATTTTTTTTTCAAACTGTAGGTTTTAATTATTGTACAAAACCTCAAAAATATGCAAAATTTAAATTATAAATAGAATATATATTTTTGAAAAAAATGTTTCAACAAATTCTCTTACAATTTTAAAATCATTTTATTTAATTCATACAAATTTATTCATTTAAATGGTTAAAAAGAAAATTTTCAGATTCAAATTCAAATAAATTAAATACCAATTTGAATACAGAGATTCTATTATATATTCAAATTTTCCGTGGTAATTAGGTAACAATTCCATTAAATTTAATTTGGATTCAAATTCTCTAAAGTTCCGAATTTTTTTTATTAAAAAAAATGCCTTAAAAATAAAATTTCGAAAATAATTTCAGAAAAACAAAATATGATAGGACAAAAATGATATCCAATATTTATAAAAAATTAAGTTATAGCTTGTCCATAGAAAAATCATGTTGAGTAGTTTTATTTTTGCTAAAATTAATTTTAGAAATATTTTAAAATATGTAATATTTAAGCCATGAAAAAGAGATTAAATAAACTTTTTTACCATTTTAGTCGCAACTAAGCTTGATTCATATACATCACTCAACTGTTTCGCTCAACTGCCCAATAGCCACTGAATGTCATCGTTGACATCCTCATCATCATCATCATCAGCAGGAGGTCCGCGACCACCGACGGACGTCCCATACTCACTGAACGGATTGATTCTGATGTTCATTTATTCAGTGTAGTGTCTTTGTGAATTTTTGCGTGTTTTATCCACGATTTAATTCAATTTCCTCCATCAATCGTTCGCGTGTCGCTTCGGTTCATTGCCTAACATTCTACTCTACGTCTATGGATTCATTTGTCCGCACAGTCAACGCGGTCAGTGCATCGTCATATCGCTGCCATACCAACCACCCACAAACCACCGCAACAGCACCGCCACCAACTCAAAGAACCAGAGAAGTGCGCGATTTTACGATGGCTGATTTGATGTTGCTCGTTCAATGCGTGCCCAACACCGAGTACCGCCAATATTTAGCCGCATATGAATTCAGTTGAATGTTCTGTAACACTGAGAGAAAATAATAACAAAAACTATAAAATCCGATTTTGATTTCAAATTTATTTTTTCACTAAATCTAAATTTACCACTAAAAATTATAATTTTCACTAAACATTAAATTTGTCACTAAAAATTAAATTTTTCACTAAAATAGGATTTGTCACTTAGATTTCAATTTGTCACTTAGATATCAATTTTTCACTAAAAATTCAATTTTTTACAAAAAATTCGAATTTTCATTAAAATTAAATGTTTCATTAAAAATTTAATTTTTAACTGAAAATTCGATTTTTCATTTAAAATTAAATTTTTCATTAAAAAATTTAATTTTCACTAAAAATTCGAATTTTCACTTTAAGTTCAATTTTTCAATAAGAAATTAATTTTTCACTAAAATTAAATTTTTCACTAATAATAAAATTTTTTACTACAAATTAATTTTTGGCTAATATTAAATTTTTCACTCAGATTTCATATTTTCACTAAAAAAATAAAATTGTTCACTTAAAATTAAATGTTTCACTAAAAATTCAATTTTTCACTAAAAATTCAATTTTTCACTAAAAATTCAATTTTTCACTAAAAATTCAATTTTTCACTAAAAATTCAATTTTTCACTAAAAATTCAATTTTTCACTAAAAATTCAATTTTTCACTAAAAATTCAATTTTTCACTAAAAATTCAATTTTTCACTAAAAATTCAATTTTTCACTAAAAATTCAATTTTTCACTAAAAATTCAATTTTTCACTAAAAATTCAATTTTTCACTAAAAATTCAATTTTTCACTAAAAATTCAATTTTTCACTAAAAATTCAATTTTTCACTAAAAATTCAATTTTTCACTAAAAATTCAATTTTTCACTAAAAATTCAATTTTTCACTAAAAATTCAATTTTTCACTAAAAAAATCAATTTTTCACTAAAAATTCAATTTTTCACTAAAAAATTCAATTTTTCACTAAAAATTCAATTTTTCACTGAAAATTCAATTTTTCACTAAAAATTCAATTTTCACCAAAAATTCAATTTTTCAGTAAAAACTTCATTTTTTTCACTACAAATTAATTTTTTCACTAAAATTAAATTTTTAACTCAGATTTCATTTTTTCACTAAAAATTCAATTGTTCACTAAAAAATCATTTTTTCACTAAATATTCAATTTTTCACTAAAAATTCAATTTTTCATCAAAAATTCAAATTTTCACTAAAAAATCGATTTTACATTTAAATTAAGTTTTTCATTGAAAATTTAATTTTTCACTTAAAATTCACATTTTCACTATATATTCAACATTTCAGTACAAAAACTCAAGTTTTCATTTAAAATTAAATTTTTCATTAAAAAATTTAATTTTCACTAAAAATTCGAATTTTCACTTTAAGTTCAATTTTTCAATTAGAAATTATTTTTCACTAAAATTAAATTTTTCACTAAAAATAAAATTTTTTACTACAAATTAATTTTTGGCTAATATTAAATTTTTCACTCAGATTTCATATTTTCACTAAAAAAATAAAATTGTTCACCTAAAATTAAATGTTTCACTAAAAATTCAATTTTTCATTAAAAAATAAAATTGTTCACTTAAAATTAAATGTTTCACTAAAAATTAAATTTTTCACTAAAAATTAAATTTTTCACTAAAAATCAATTTTTCACTAAAAATTCAATTTTTCACTAAAAATTCAATTTTTCACTAAAAATTCAATTTTTCACTAAAAATTCAATTTTTCACTAAAAATTCAATTTTTCACTAAAAATTCAATTTTTCACTAAAAATTCAATTTTTCACTAAAAATTCAATTTCTCACTAAAAATTCAGTTTATCACTAAAATTTCAATTTTTCACTGAAAATTCTATTTTTCACTAAAAATTCAATTTTCACTAAAAATTAAATTTTTCATTCAAAATTAAATTTTTCACTACAAATTAAATTTTTCACTAAAATAGAATTTGTCACTTAGATTTCAATTTTTCACTAAAAATTCAATTTTTTACAAAAAATCGAACTTTCATTAAAATTAAATGTTTCATTAAAAATTAAATTATTAACTGAAAATTCGATTTTTCATTTAAAATTAAAATTTTCATTAAAAAATTTAATTTTCACTAAAAATTCGAATTTTCACTTTAAGTCCAATTTTTCACTTAAAGTTCAATTTTTCAATTAGAAATTAATTTTTCACTTAAAATTAAATTTTTCACTAAAAATAAAAATTTTTACCACAAATTAATTTTAGGCTAATATTAAATTTTTCACTCAGATTTCATTTTTTCACTAAAAATTAAATTTTTCACTAAAAATTAAATTTTTCACTAAAAATTCAATTTTTCACTAAAAATTCAATTTTTCACTAAAAATTCAATTTTTCACTAAAAATTCAATTTTTCACTAAAAATTCAATTTTTCACTAAAAATTTAATTTTTCACTAAAAATTCAATTTTTCACTAAAAATTCAATTTTTAACTAAAAATTCAATTTTTCACTAAAAATTCAATTTTTCACTAAAAATTCAATTTTTCACTAAAAATTCAATTTTTCACTAAAAATTCAATTTTTCACTAAAAATTCAATTTTTCACTAAAAATTCAATTTTTCACTAAAAATTCAATTTTTCACTAAAAATTCAATTTTTCACTAAAAATTCAATTTTTCACTAAAAATTCAATTTTTCACTAAAAATTCAATTTTTCACTAAAAATTCAATTTTTCACTAAAAATTCAATTTTTCACTACAAATTCAATTTTTCACTAAAAATTCAATTCTTCACTAAAAATTCAATTCTTCACTAAAAATTCAATTTTTCACTAAAAATTCAATTTTTCACTAAAAATTCAATTTTTCACAATAAATTCATTTTTTCACTATAAATTCAATTTTTCACTAAAAATTCAATTTTTCACTAAAAATTCAATTTTTCACTAAAAAATTCAATTTTTCACTAAAAATTCAATTTTTCACTAAAAATTCAATTTTTCACTAAAAATTCAATTTTTCACTAAAAATTCAATTTTTCACTAAAAATTCAATTTTTCACTAAAAATTCAATTTTTCACTAAAAATTCAATTTTTCACTAAAAATTCAATTTTTCACTAAAAATTCAATTTTTCACTAAAAATTCAATTTTTCACTAAAAATTCAATTTTTCACTAAAAATTCAATTTTTCACTAAAAATTCAATTTTTCACTAAAAATTCAATTTTTCACTAAAAATTCAATTTTTCACTAAAAATTCAATTTTTCACTAAAAATTCAATTCTTCACTAAAAATTCAATTTTTCACTAAAAATTCAATTTTTCACTAAAAATTCAATTTTTCACTAAAAATTCAATTCTTCACTAAAAATTCATTTTTTCACTAAAAATTCAATTTTTCATTGAAAATTCTATTTTTCACTAAAAATTCAATTTTCACTAAAAATTAAATTTTTCATTCAAAATTAAATTTTTCATTAAAAATTCAATTTTTCACCAAAAATTCAATTTTTCAGTAAAAACTTTATTTTTTTCACTACAAATTAATTTTTTCACTAAAATTAAATTTTTAACTCAGATTTAATTTTTTCACTAAAAATTCAATTGTTCACTAAAAAATCATTTTTTCACTAAATATTCAATTTTTCACTAAAAATTCCATTTTTCATCAAAAATTCAATTTTTCACTACAAATTCGATTTTTCATTTAAATTAAGTTTTTCATTAAAAATTCAATTTTTCAAAAATTCACATTTTCACTATATATTCAAAATTTCAGTACAAAAATTCAAGTTTTCATTAAAAATTCAATTTTCACCAAAAAATTATATGCAAAATTCAATTCTTTTCACAAAATTAAAAAAAAAATTCTCTCAGTATATTCTATCCTGAAGTCGCTTAACCTCACTTTGCCCGTCGTGAAATGCATCCATCATCGTAAAATATGCAAATTGAAGAAACCAAAAACACTGTTGATATGGAGAACTTGAAACAAACTCTGTGTGTGTCGCATGAAAGACTCCAACATTTCAAAACGAAAATTGCCATCTCGATATCGTCGAAGTAACTAACACTTGAAAGGGCTGATTGTAGTGGTTCAATACCAATCAATGTTCTTTCAATTTATTTGTATTTTTTTTTGCAATATTTCAATACTGTTTTTATTGGTTAGGTTTGTTTTTGTGTACAGCAGAACAACCCTTTAATAGAGTTCATAAACAAGCTGCTGTTTTTATGCGGCCAAAACCAAACCAAAATTTTATTTAAATTACCAGCTAAAGTTCCGTACATCAACAACAATATTTACGCAAAATCAAAATGCAAATTAAATATTCAACCTTTCGCCAAATATATGCAGCAGCAGCAAATAACTTATATTGTACGAGGTAAAACTCACCAACTACATTTGAAAATTTGCAATAGTTGGTTTAGAAAAACCTTTATTAAACATAGAATTTTCAAACGATGTCATTAATATTTCTAAGTATAGAGAAGAAAACATTAAACTATTTCATGGCATTTAAATTTTAAAAATAATTCAAGTACTTTTTATATAATTAAGCATTAAACATTGTAAAAACTGTTTGCATAAAGTATGTATTTAGTTTGTTTTACTTTTACAATGACGTTTTATATAGGAAATATTCATCGAACGCTATTTTGTAGAGTCACATAGATCGACCAACAGTTCGGACATTTTGTTTGACGCATTTTTGAAATGTTATTCTTTGCTACAACCTACAATGAATGATCAGCTATAGTAGACAGGGGCGGAGTGATGAGCGAATGGAAAAGAAGCTCCTCGATAAGGCGGCCGATATTTAACAATTTTTTCTAAGTATTAATAGCTATCCAATAAAATATGACGCGAAATATACTAAAATTACTAATTTAAAATATTGTAGAGAATACGTAGGAAAAAAACTTACTAAACTGAAGAACATTTTTTCTTAAATGCAAAACATTTTTTCAAAAAATGCTACTAAATTTTCAGTAATTATCTTTTTAATGTTGCAACAAAACAAATTCTTAATTTTGCTGAATTTAGATAATTGGTATTCTTCACTATCAACAACATAACCAAGACATACTCTTCTCGATGCCAAGAAATTAATTAATTGACTGTTAGAAAACTGACAAAAAAATGGTTTAAATAATACGTATTTATAAAACCATATTTTCTTCCATCTGTTATTGTCTCTCTCTATCTTTCGATGTATTGAAATAACAATTGAGATACAAAAAATAAATCGAAGACAAGACACAAAAGTTTCTTAAGTTTTATAAACTATTATTCTTATTAAGTTTAATATAGTTTTTTTACCTAACTATCAAAAAACGAAACGATGTGTATGTTTTAAGGAATGTAACAAACAAGACCTTTGCTTATCTAATAATATAACTTTAGCATATCAATAATTATGCACATGTTTACATATTATAAAAACCAAGAAATTAACTTCTACATATCATGAATTATGCTCTTCTTTATTTTGTGTATACCCAAGAAATTAAAAAATAGCAAAACTTGGTTTTGCAGTTTTTGCAAGAACATGATCAATCTTCCAATGCAAGAATAAGGCCAAGACCTTCACTGGACAAGAGTTAAAGTATGTACGATTATTTAATCTTTCAAATTCCCTAAATTTAATCTTTTTATACTAACACACCCCAGTATGCCATTCGTATCGATATCGCTACGAGATTATTGCGAGTGGATGGAGAAATCACACGATATTATACCCGTTCTCGTAACGATATCGTGCGTCAAATTGGACATAGATGGTAGGTAGATATCGGAACGTTCTGTCGGAGTTTTCTCGATACGAGAAATTTTTAAATCGGAACGATATCGTAGAAAAAAATGATCAAAGTTCGAGATTGCTGCGAAAAATATTGTGTTATCGATTTGATAAATGTTTTAATATCGTATCTTTTCAAAGAATTTCAATGTACGAACATTTTTAAAAATTAGAATCGAGAAAGCAACGAGATCGAACTTTTTTTATCGAAGTTATTCGAGAATGCTTCGAGGTATCGAAGGTCTCCGAGACATGGCAGACTGGGACGTTGTATATGTACATCATATTGATGAATTCCGTTGTTCAAACCATGATTCATTGCATGAAAGCACGATTCATAATATTGATAACTACCTAACATCAATGTTATGAATTCATTATCAATGTGATGAATAACCGAAAAATTGTTCTTCATTATGATGAAGAATACGTTTCGTAATATTAATGAAAAAAAATCATAAATACAACATATATGTACATCATATTGAAGAATGCAGTTCATCAAACCAAATTTCAATTTAAATATTTATTTTTCGTTCTTTTTTTCTACTACTTGAGAACTTCTTATTGTATTTCTTATGTAACGCTTGCTCGACATTTATAGATCAATTTTTTTTTTATTTCAAATTTTATCGAACAATTTTTTTTCGGACAAATTTTTTTGTTCGCAATTTTTTTTTTATTTTTTTATTAAAATAAAATTTATAAAAAATATATTTAAAAAAAAAAGTTTGAAGTTTTTTTTTATTTTTCGAATACTACCCAGTATGCCATTCGTATCGATATCGTTATGAGATCATTGCGAGTAGAGGGAGAAATCTCACGATAACGGACTCGTTCTCGTAACGATATCGAGCGTCAAATTGGACCTAGATGGTAGGTAGATATCGGAACGTTCTGTCGGAGTTTTCTCGATACGAGAAATTTTTAAATCGGAACGATATCGTAGAAAAAAATGATCAAAGTTCGAGATTGCTGCGAAAAATATTGTGTTATCGATTTGATAAATGTTTTAATATCGTATCTTTTCAAAGAATTTCAATGTACGAACATTTTTAAAAATTAGAATCGAGAAAGCAACGAGATCGAACTTTTTTTATCGAAGTTATTCGAGAATGCTTCGAGGTATCGAAGGTCTCCGAGACATGGCAGACTGGGACGTTGTATATGTACATCATATTGATGAATTCCGTTGTTCAAACCATGATTCATTGCATGAAAGCACGATTCATAATATTGATAACTACCTAACATCAATGTTATGAATTCATTATCAATGTGATGAATAACCGAAAAATTGTTCTTCATTATGATGAAGAATACGTTTCGTAATATTAATGAAAAAAAATCATAAATACAACATATATGTACATCATATTGAAGAATGCAGTTCATCAAACCAAATTTCAATTTAAATATTTATTTTTCGTTCTTTTTTTCTACTACTTGAGAACTTCTTATTGTATTTCTTATGTAACGCTTGCTCGACATTTATAGATCAATTTTTTTTTTATTTCAAATTTTATCGAACAATTTTTTTTCGGACAAATTTTTTTGTTCGCAATTTTTTTTTTATTTTTTTATTAAAGTAAAATTTATAAAAAATATATTTAAAAAAAAAAGTTTGAAGTTTTTTTTTATTTTTCGAATACTACCCAGTATGCCATTCGTATCGATATCGTTATGAGATCATTGCGAGTAGAGGGAGAAATCTCACGATAACGGACTCGTTCTCGTAACGATATCGAGCGTCAAATTGGACCTAGATGGTAGGTAGATATCGGAACGTTCTGTCGGAGTTATCTCGATACAAGAAATTTTTCGAAATCGGAACCATATCGAAGAAAAAACGAGTTGGGAAAGTTAGGTCACATGGGTAAGTTCGGTCACATGGGGCGGATTTTTATAGTCGGTCGGGCCCGACTATGGAATACCCTACACCTTTGGTGGGGATATTAACCCTCAGAATATTATTCATATATCACAAATTTACGTCTTATATCCCCATAATTTAAAAAATGTATATAAAGTATAAAAAACTAAAAAAAAATTTGAAAAATTTAATTGGGCGGACCACGCCTATATTTAAAATTTTGAAAGGCTAATATTTCATAGATTTGATTTTAATAATTTACGGATCAAATTTCCACTATGAAAACCCGGGAAAGAATGAAAAAAAAAGTGGGCGGATCACGCCCATTTTTGAACCACATATTTTTAGGTGAATTCTAACAATATGTTTTAAATTTTATAACTATACCTTGAATACTTTTCGAGTTATTAGTTCCGAAAGAGTTATATAAAAGTGACTTGTATGGGAGGTGGGCGTGTCCGTTGACCGATTTGGCTCATTTTAAAACTCAGTTCCTACTTTTGGCTAAAATATATTGAGACGAAATTTCATCGCATTCTGATCAGTATTTCTCAAGTTATTCTGTATTCGGACAGCAAGACAGCAAGACAGCAAGACAGCAAGACGGACAGACAGACAGACAGACAGACAGACAGACGGACATGGCTAAACGGACTCGGGTAGTGATGCTGATCAAGAATATATATACTTTTCCATACCGGACACGCCTCCTAAGGGGCGTTACAATATATGCACAAAGTTAATATACCCTGTACCTCATAGGTGTAGGGTATAATGATAAAAGTTTGAGATTGCAGCGAAAAATATTGCGATATCGATTTGATAAATGTTTAAATCTCGAATCTTGTCAAAGTATTTGAATGTACGAAAATTGTTAAAAATTAGAATCGAGAAAGCAACGATATCGAACTTTTTTATCGAACTTATTCGAGAAAGCTTCGTGGTATGGAAGGTGTCCGAGACATGGCAGACTGGGTATAATATTTTTTTCGGACAAATTTTTTTACGATTTTTTCGAAATTTTGTTTAGAATTTTATTTTTTAAAGAATTTTTTTTTTTCAAATATTATTTTTGAAAAAAATATTTATTTTGAAAAATTTGTAAAAAATGTACATCAACTACCATATATTATTCTCGATCCTACATTGATCCATCACGACGTATATCTACTTAATGAATTTTTCTAGATTTTACATATTTTATCAAATCAAAATGCCGATGCAAAAACAAGAACCAGAACGACACAATTTGAATTAACAGAAAAGTATTTTAAAGAAATCGTATAATATCAAAATACTTTTCTGTAAGGCGTTTGAATTTTTGGCCCGTTTGAAAACCGCACCTGATAATATTAGTAATAGAAATAGCAGTATACATGGGGTCGTATGTAGTATGGTTCTGTTTTGATTTACTTGATTGTGAATTTCGTAGTTCGTAAACAAACTTTTAATAACAACAAAACCAAGTTTGCATACTGATTGCCTAGACAAAATTTATGAAATACAAAAATTGTGAGAGTGATTTTTATTATTTTTTTTTTCTACATATTTTTCAATGTAGTATGTTGTTTTGTATTGATTTGCATTTACATCACTCAACAACATATTTGGAAGAGAGTGTGTTTATTACGAGCTAACAATGTAATAAATTTTATATATTTTAAATATTTTATACGGATTGATTTAATATGACCCATGCGAGGGGTATACAAACAAGTTGTACTATATTCATGATTATACCCTACACCTATGAGGTACAGGGTATATTAACTTTGTGCATATATTGTAACGCCCCTTAGGAGGCGTGTCCGGTATGGAAAAGTATATATATTCTTGATCAGCATCACTACCCGAGTCCGTTTAGCCATGTCCGTCTGTCTGTCTGTCTGTCTGTCTGTCTGTCCGTCTTGCTGTCTTGCTGTCTTGCTGTCTTGCTGTCCGAATACAGAATAACTTGAGAAATACTGATCAGAATGCGATGAAATTTCGTCTCAATATATTTTAGCCAAAAGTAGGAACTGAGTTTGAAAATGAGCCAAATCGGTCAACGGACACGCCCACCTCCCATACAAGTCACTTTTATATAACTCTTTCGGAACTAATAACTCGAAAAGTATTCAAGGTATAGTTATAAAATTTAAAACATATTGTTAGAATTCACCTAAAAATATGTGGTTCAAAAATGGGCGTGATCCGCCCACTTTTTTTTTCATTCTTTCCCGGGTTTTCATAGTGGAAATTTGATCCGTAAATTATTAAAATCAAATCTATGAAATATTAGCCTTTCAAAATTTTAAATATAGGCGTGGTCCGCCCAATTAAATTTTTCAAATTTTTTTTTAGTTTTTTATACTTTATATACATTTTTTAAATTATGGGGATATAAGACGTAAATTTGTGATATATGAATAATATTCTGAGGGTTAATATCCCCACCAAAGGTGTAGGGTATTCCATAGTCGGGCCCGACCGACTATAAAAATCCGCCCCATGTGACCGAACTTACCCATGTGACCTAACTTTCCCAACTCGTTTTTATATGAAGTTGTTTAAGGTTGCGATGTGATTTGATGGATAGAAAATATTTATAAAATGTTTTATTTCAGACATTTAAGATTAAATTTTCATACCCTGTCAGAAAAAGGAACGTTCTTAACGATAAAAATCAACTAAAGAAAATTTTGTAATTGCTATCACTGATGAATTTTATTTAGAATTGTCTTAAAAGCAACTGGTTTTAATATTATTTGTTCTACTTCCTACCCTATCATTGATGATTTTTAATTTATAATTGGTACACAACAAACTTGTTCTTATTTTTATGCTGGAATATGTTGTGCAATTGGTTAATTTTGTGTATTATGAATAAATTATTTATATTATAAATTTTGTATATCATAAATGGTTTTCAAAATGGATTTCTTAAAATATAGATTTGTTCGAAAGAACATAATAGGATTTAAAAAACCGTTATCAACAAACCAATTCCAGAATATTGATTTCGCGAACAAGTTTGAGATATATTTTTATTCGACTTTTTTTTAATTCGAATAATATTTTTTGCTTATTTTCAAAAATAAGAAATTTATATTTGAATTTTTTTATTATTTTCAGTAAAAAAAAAATATTTCCGAATATTTTTTATCTGTTTATATATAAAAAAAAACTTTTTGTTTTTTTTTTAAATTTAATTTTTTGTAAATCTTCGATATGGGGCATTCCACAGAAAACGTTACCAAGGTGTGATATATTAAAGTTAAACCTATTGATTCCGTTTAATGATTTTTAGAAGAAGAAATACTTATAATTTTATATTCTGTGATCAGAATTTACCAAAATTCATGGCAAATGTGTTTTCTGCTCAATTCAAATCAAGTATTTTGTTTGTACAAAATTGAGGCAATATATGAAACACTGTAGTTTCGTTGTTTTGAATCCGAAAGAAAATTTAATAGTCGAATTTAAAAGGCAATTTTTTGATGTAAGTATGCGACACATTGGATTGGTGCTAAGTGGTTCAAAGTACTGACAATTAACCAAACAGTTTTACTTTTTTGAGTTGTAACGCCTGTCACAAAAAAAATGGTAAAAGTTATTTTGCGAACTATTTTGCAAACCCACAACTGGGAAACTTTGTAAAAGTAAAGATTTTTGTCGTATCTATTCATTTTATATAGTCTTTGGTCTCATAGATATTCCAGATGGTTGCTATATCCATTCAAAATATTGTAACGCCCGTCACAATTAACAATCGTCGCAAAACAAAAGAACTGGAAAATTATATATTTGTCAATATATGCATCAATAAGCAATTATATTATTATTTGAGCATAGAAAACGTAGTAAATATTCCAAAATATTCAATAAGCAAATATAAAAAAGGGAAATTCAAAACCTTACAAAAAAAATCATTAAAAATCACAAAAAAAATCATTATTTTCGAAATGCGAAAAATATTTATATAAGCTGCAATGGAAACGGATTACAAATAATACAGAGTACTTATTTAAAAGAATGGTAATATAATACATATTTTTTTCAAAACGAAATGTTTAGTTTTCCACATAAATTATATGTCGACGGTGTGCCTTAAAATAACGATTTACCATTCCTACCATTAAAATTTACTCTTTTTTATCAAAAAATTTAAATTCATAATTTGAATTTTCATCTATATTTGTATAGGATTCGTACAGGTGACGCCCGTCACAAAATGTGTAACACCCGTCACAAGTTTTGATACTTTATAAGTCAGTGATCAAAGTAACGATTGCAGAATTTTGTTATAGAGGGGAGAACTCTCATTATTAATGAAATATTTGAGATATACCTTATCTCCATAGTCCGATTAGTTTAGCTAAAATTTAATACTTTGTAGAGTAAACTCAGTTTTTTGAAAAAGTACGTGTAACGCCCGTCACAGCATTTAACTTCATATTTTTAGAAAGGTATAGGAGCTATTGCAAAACTTTTTTTATACATACATAGAGGACCATAAGATCTATCCTCTGCATCCTAAAAATATATCTATCCTTTTTTATTTATCAAATGAGAAGGTTTTTAATCGTCCTAATGTAACGCCCGCCACAATGGAATGCCCCATATGCTGCATCTGGTAACGAATTTATATAATGATTTCGAGAATAAGTTTTGAAAATTATTATTTTTTTTTATTTTTTTTTCCGAAACTAAATTTATGATTTCGAGAACAATTTTGATAAATATTTTTTTCTTCGAAATTAAATTTTTTTTCAAACAAATTTTTAAATATTTTTATAACAAAAATCGGAAATATTTATTTTTATAATTTATTTTGAAATCTTCCAGTTTTGAGATCTATATATATAAAACTCTTGGTCCGTCTATCAGTCTGTCGGTCTGTTTGTTCCAGCATCACGTCTAAACCGCTGAACCGATTTAACTGAAAATTTTCACCAGGATACTATGGAGTCCGGAGGGTGTCATAGGCTATATATGGGCGCGATTGGACAAAGGGGCGTGGTACCTCCCATACAACCTAAACATTCCAAACGACATAACTCAGCACAAACACAAGGTAAAAAGATGAAACAAAAAACTCAAATACAAAAAAAAAATATACAAAACAACCACACCACATTAAAATTCACCACAATGAAACTCACCACACTAAAACTCACCACACTAAAACTCACCACACTAAAACTCACCACACTAAAACTCACCACACCAAAATTCACCTCACCTAAACTCACCACACTAAAACTCACCTCATTAAAACTCACCACACTAAAATTTCTACTGTGAAAAACTCTACGGGGAAGAATTCTACGAGAAAGAAATCTACCGGGAACAATTCTACCGGGATGAACTCAAGTTCATCCCGGTAGAATTCTTCCTGGAAGAATTCTACAGGGATGTGTTCTACGGGAAGATTTCTACCGGGAAGAATTCTACGGGAAAGCGTTCTATGGGGAAGAATTTTACGGGGCAGTCTGAGAAAAAATTGTCTTTGAGAAAAGTTGTTTTGACGGAGAATTATTATTTGGCTACTAAATATATAAAACCAAGAAAAAACTTTCACAGCCAAGCACGGGCCCCTGTTATAAATATTAAAAATGTTTTTTAGATTAATAAAAACGCTCCATATTTTTTAATTCACAAAATCTTGGCACGAGTCGTGCACGGGTTCAGCTAGTATATTTATATTTCATTTTTTTTTTTAAATTCGAGATCACATATTTTTTTTTGAACAATATTTTTTTTCATATTTTCAAAAATTAGAAATTTATTTTCGAATTTTTTTTTCATAATCCGATTTTTTTTATCTATTAAGATATTAATTTTTTACAAATCTTCGATCTGATGCATCTGGTAACGAATTTACATTATGATTTCGAAAATTTTATATGATTTCGATAATAAGTTTTGAAAACATATATTTTTTTTTTCGAAATTAAATTTATTTATCGTTTTTTTAATTTTATTATAAAATATAATTCTGACATATTTATTTTTATAATATATTTTGAAATCATTTATTTCACAAATGTGGTAGTTGATGAAAAAATTCATAACATTGTTGAGTAAAATCATTATATTGATGAATTTTTATCTTTTTTTGTCAATTTTAGTTTTTTTTAGTTCTTTAGTTAATATTTTATTCATTCTGAAATCGAACTTTTCGCTAATTTTAAACACTTATATTATTCTGACTTGCAAATTGACCCTGCATCCGTCACACGACACTTGTAGTCCCCCCCCCCCCATAATCATATTCATAATAGCGCTCAAAGGACCTCTTAATATGCGCCATATTGCAAAATGAACCGCAATAAGCAGCACGTAACTCATAAAATATTTCACAAAAACTGCATTTTAAGTAGCTCGTTCTTTACTCTGACTTAATTCTGCAACTTCTACTGGTGGGGAGTGTTTTTCTTATGTTCTTCCATTTTTATTTCATTTAATTTCCATCATTTTTTATATTTTTGGTAAACGAAACTTTTATAATGCCATCCAACGACAAGCAGCATGCCAAGCATATTGTGACACTGCTTGCTTTTCGAACATTGTACAATGTAGACTTAGTTTTTTTCCACAATGTCCTTTCAAAAGGACACCGTCAATTGCGCCGAACAACGGACTTTTACAGTAACGTCTATCGTTCGCTTGCTTTCAGTCGTACCACACCATTTTCCCCAGTACCTACTACCATTTCCAGAGCCTACCATCTCTTTCAAATGTCGCTTTTTCGAACAGCTCTTCCACTTCAGTTCTTTATTATTTTCTTTTTTAACAAAAGATTTGCTCGAACTTTGACTTTATTAAATGCAAAAATCTTGTATGTAAACGTAGTACTGCGAAAATATGGCCAACAAAATAAAGTATCCAAAGCATTAATAGAAAAATTAACTTTTTAAAAGCCTGTTGAAAATGCGCTTGGCTTACAAGCGCTGTCTGTTTGTTGACTGATTTTTTTTTTTGATTTTTTTGTTAACAACTTCTCAAGCTACTTTTAGATTTTTCTTTTTATCATCGTTGTCATGCCGTTTTCCGAAGAATAGTTTAATAACGCAAGCGACATTTTGTCCCAACAAAGGTTAAGTGCTACATAAGAATTGGGCTTAGAATGCGCTCAAATGCGAAAAGCTAGCAAAGTCCTTTGTTGTAGTTTGGAACCGTACCGGGAAGCAGTAAGTTGTCGTACTGTGAGCGGCTCCACTAAACGTGGACATTTTTGTTTGTTATCTCATAAGTTGACTGTAAAATTTTATTATACTTTCTGAATTCATTTTTTACATCTATTTTACATCTTAAATGTGTATTTTAAAAATTTATATAGTTTGTCATAACCTCAAACAATGCAAATCAGTGGAAAAAAATGGTCAAGGTTAGACATTTTATATTGAATTAAAAAGAATACATAAAGAAACCTTAAAAAATATAAATTATTTTGTCACAATATTTAAAAACAAATAAACCGTCATTTTTGTACATTTTTTTGATTATTTTCCTTTTGAAAAAACATAATGCATTAATTTTCAGTAAAACGTGTATAACTCTTGAACTTAAAATTTCCATGTAATAAAAATATAATTTTTGATTTTGTGTACAATTTAGGAACTTATTTTCAAAACATGGCATTGATAAAAACATTACGAAAATTTCTCGTTGTCATTTATCATTTATTGAGAGTGAAAACTATGAAGAATTGCTATAATATATCATCAAATAAAGAATAGAAAATCATAGTCTTGATTTTCGCACGATGTACGCAAAAAAGACCCGACGAACCGAATAGGCAATCACGAGTTGTGTTGAAGCAATATAAAAAACGATCGGTACGACAGTACCTGCAATACTGCGTACTGAATTTAAAACTGTGTAATGACTGTAAAACTGTGTATTGCCTGTAAAACTATAGGTTGGTGTATGTAGTATATTTGTGTATATTTAAGCATATATACCAACCCAGATAGGATTTGATTTATACTGTTAAATAATTCGTATATCTAATTAATTATTTTAATAAAATTAATTATTATGTAACAATTAATAGCAGTTTCTATATTTACGTTTTCTGTGAACGCACTAACCTCTGAGCTACTAACCCCAGCGAGAAATAACATAATTGGCGACAAGCGCATCTATGAATATGTCTACAACTATTTCATAAATGTATTTGTAATTAATAGGGAGTGAAAACTAAGACGAATTGCTATAATATATCATCAAACAAAGAATAGAAAATCATAGTCTTGATGTACGCATAGTCTTGATGTACCGAATAGGCAATCACGAGTTGTGTTGAAGCAATATAAAAAAAGATCGGTACGACAGTACCTGCAATACTGCGTAGTGAATTTAAAACTATGTAATGACTGTAAAACTGTGTATTGCCTGTAAAACTATCGGTTGGTGTATGTGGTATATTTGTATATATTTTAGCATATATACCAACCCAGATTGGATTTGATTTATACTATTAAATAATTCGTATATCTAATTAATTATTTTAATAAAATTAATTATTATGTAACAATTAATAACAGTTTCTATATTTACGTTTTCTGTGAACGCACTAACCTCTGAGCTACTAACCCCAGGGGGAAATGACATAATTGGCGACAAGCGCATTGATGAACTATTTCATAAATGTATTTGCGTTAAATATGTCATACACCATATGTCATCATAGATATATCTAGGATATTATAACATATTTTTAATTTAGATATCATTAATGTAGTTATATAACTCATAAATAATAATAATAGTTTGGCGCTACAGTCCTGTACAGAACTTCGGCCGAGCTCTCTCACCATTTTGAGCTGTGCGTGTTATATTTGTACTCAAAGTGGTGGGACCTACAGTTTATTGCCGAATCCGAAAGGCGGGTGAGAGCTTTTCATAGGCAATGGTTTTTTTACTCTCGTAGGTTTGCCATTTACTGACGAGAGGTAGCGCGGTATAGAAAAATGTTTCTATGAAAAGATGTTGTTAGCCCCAGTCCAGGCTTGAACCGGGGACCTTTCGGCTCGCAGTCCAACGCACTAACCACTGAGCTACCGCGGCTATAAATAGCCGATCAAATTATGAACGTTTTTTCTTATACAATAAAATCACCTGATAAATGTCTTCGAAGCAGTATCTATGAATGACGTGCATGACATCGTTAATAGGACGGCATGCATAAATTGATGGACATTTGTATGAAAATGTAAATACTTTGCACGGCGGAAATAGTTATCGGTCATCGATGGTTCTGACATAGGTGAATTATAGCGGAATCATTTATCACATTTCCCACTGGCACGCTACCTGAAATTGGAAAAGTAGTTATTAAAAGTTGCATTTCAAGAAGTTTACAATTCGCACTGTTGGTCAGATGCCTTAAAATCCCTTTTGGCGTTCCTGGACCGAATACAACAACGTGCGATATATCTAATAGGGGACAAAATTATTTCTCTTGACCACCTACACAGAAAAAAAAAGTTCATGACTGCAGTTGCACACATACACAAATACTCAAATGCCTACCTACCTACCTACCTACTTTGTTTTGTATTTGCTATGCACCGTTTTGTGGGCTGGTCTTTTATTTTTTCAGTATCGCCTTTATGCTCGGCTGAATTGCACGTGACGTGGAGGCAGCGCTGTTTTGCGTCAACAAATGAATATGAATACCTTAATGAACGCAATTCATAACAATTATGAACGCGTTTATTATACCTATTTCGCTCAAATTGTGCGATTCGTATATTCGAAGAAAAGTTCATAAATAGAATGATATTTTCCATATATATTATGAACGGTGTATCAATTAATGGCATTCATTTCATTTATGAACAAAAATTTGTCTGTTCACAAATCATAAATAGGGTGCGTAATACTGTTTTATTGGTATTACATGGAAAGTGTTTCAGTCAAATACGATATGGCCTGATTCCATTAGGTAGTGTGTTCTCTCGATCTACTCGGGCATCCACGCAGTTACGATATCAGTATGATATCTGACAATAAATTTAATTTCAGCTGAATCATAAATCATACGATTTTTTCATATGATAAACAAAATATATTATAAACAACATAAGTACTATAAATACGAATCCCAATCCCAATTCAAGCTCAGTTTTCACAGTTTTGTTCAATATCGTTCAACAGTAATAATTAGTTAAGTTCAAAGTGTTTCTAAAAATTTAAGTTATATAATTAAAAACAAAAAAAGAAAATTATTTTTTTTACAAAATATTTTGGTAACGAAATATAACTACGCATTATTGAAAAAAAAAACGATCTTTTGTTGCACGCTTCAGTAATAAATTTAAATTTTAATGATATATAGAATTTTTAATAAAAAAAATTGATTTTTAGAGAAAATTTGTTTGTTTAGTGATAAATAGAATTTTTCGTGAAAAATTGGAATTTTTAGTGGAAATCTGAATTTTTATTGAAAAGTCAAATTTTTAGTGAAAATTTTATCTTTTAGTGAATTTTTAGTGAAAAATTGAATTTTTGTTCAGAAAATAAATTTTTTAGTAAAAATTGAATTTTATAGTAAAAAATTGAATTTTTAATGAAAATTTGATTTTTAGTGATAAATAAAATTGTTCGTTGAATTTATAACTTTTAGTAACAAAAAATAATTTTTAGTGAAAATTTTAATTTTTAGGGAAAATTTTAATTTTTAGGGAAAAGTTGAATTTTTTGAAAATTAAAATATTAGTCAAAATTTAAATTTTAGTGAGAAATTGAATATTTAATGAAAAATTTAAATTTTAGTGAAAATTTGATTTTTTTAGTGAAAATTTGAATTTTTAGTGATATATGAATTTTTAGTGAAAATGTGATTTTATATTGAAAAGTTAAATTTTTAGTGAAAAATTTATCTTTAGTAAAAAAAATTAATTATTAGTGAAAAATTGAATTTTTAGTAAAAATTAGAACTTTTAGTGAAAAATTAAATTTTTAATGAAAATAAAACTTTCTAGTGAAAAATTGAATTTTAGTAATAAATTAAGTTTTTAGGGAGAAACTTAATTTTTAGTAAAACAAAAAATGAATTATTAGTGAAAAATAGAATTTTTAGTGAACATTTGATTTTTAGTGATAAATCAAATTGTTCGTTAAATTTTTAACTTTTAGTAACAAAAAATAATTTTTAGTGAACATTTTAATTTTTAGGGAAAAGTTGAATTTTTTAGTGAAAATTAAAATATTAGTCAAAATTTTAGTGAAAAATTGATTTTTTTAGTGAAATTTTGAATTTTTAGTGATATATAAATTTTTAGTAAAAATGAGATTTTTTATTGAAAAGTTAAATTTTTAGTGAAAAATTTATCTTTAGTAAAAAAATTAATTATTAGTGAAAATTTTATTTTTAGTAAAAATTAGAATTTTTAGTAAAATATAAATTTTTATTGAAAAATTGAATTTTTGTGAAAAATTTAATTAGAAAAATAAAATTTTTAGTGAACAATTTTGGATTTTTTAAAATTTCGAATTTTTCAAAATAAGACTCTGTAACTAGTAACATATATATGTGGTTTTTTAATTAGTAACCAAGATACTAGATCGGTAACTAGTTGAAATGGATGCAGAAAAAACAGTTTTAAGATCAACTATTATTGATTCAATAGTATACAAATAATAAATATTTTCATTCAAACTCAAATAAATTTTATAGTATTTTGTAGTATTTAATAGGATTCAAATATCCTATTGACTAATTTTAATAGTAAAAACTATTAATTTTATGGCATGTTTTTTTCTGAGTGCAGTTTGTGGTTTAAACCTTGCTTTAAATCAGAATCGATTTATTCAGTGAACTTCAACGGTCGTTTAAACTTAGTTCAGTTGAAAGTTTAAAGTAAATTTAAACTTTAAATATTTTTAAAATTAACTTTTCTAACTACTTTCAAATTATTATTATTAATATTTGTTTTTTTTAGTCACTTTAGTTGCTCGATCTGTTGCTAAAATTTAGAGTTACATTAATTTTAGTTTTCTGAAATAATTAGTTTATTAACTAATTTTGAATGATATTTATCAGAAGTCAAAATTAAGAGATTTATTTGTCATTATCTGTGTTGTAATAGTCTGTATTACTATCACTACAAAATTGCTAACAGAATTAAACATCGTTAAATTTAAAGAGAAGATTAATTAAACAGAGTTTAAACTAGCACTGAAACGAGCCTTGAGTAATACAATAAAATAAACTATTTTAGGTCTTGTTTTTCAGTGCACGTTTAAATATAGTTCCAACCTTTTCACATTTTTTAAAATTCGATAGTTCCTAGTAAAAACATTCTGCCGATTTTTATGGATTTTAATGCATTTTAAAAATGCGTCATATGTTGACTATAGACCAAATGTCATCTAGTTTAAACTAAGTTTAAGTTGAAAATGTAATCGAAAAAGTAACATTAAGAAACCATTTAATTAATTTATTTTGTATATAGTTATGGTAAAAATAGCGTAACCATGAATATTACCCTTTTTTAAGCACTTAATAACCTTTGTCCAACATACGTTATTGATATTCATCATCTACATAAGGCCAGGCCGCACAAAAGAAAGAAACCATAAGACGCTGAAAGTCAAACAAAAGCCAAACACTAAGTGCTGCAAGGATATACTAAAAGGATACTAAGTAAGAGTTGGTCATAAAATAAATGTATGCGCAGATTATGTGGTCACCATCGAACCCTAACTGTAACACATAAAATACGCTTGAGAAACTACAAAAACATAGAATAAGTCGTGGGAGGGGGGTCTTCAAATGCCGGAGTCGCCAGCCACAGCTGGGCGCACATTAGCTAATAAAAATTTCGGCCAATTATGGGAGTGACAGCGAGGTTGAAATTGGAGAAAGTGCTGAAATTGTAGTACATAGAACTCGACTCGACTCGAAAACACCTTTTGTGTGGCTGCTGTGTAGCTTTATTAACGCATTTCAAGATGCTGACAATATGGCGCCATATGGTCAGACATTGGGATTTTTCGTAATATTCCTGCCAACAAAATTTATTGTTTTTTTTTTTTGTACGTTATTCTCCTTTTTATGTTGGTGTTTTTCTTATTTTGGACAACGACTTGCGATAAATTGAGATGTTTTGATACAAGAGCACGGCCGAACGGCGAACAGGACACGTGGCCGGCCTGTGTGAGTGTGTAAAACAGGCTGGGTCAGACCACTGACTGCTGTAGTGGCAACGTATGGACGAATTGGTACTGGAGGGGAGGCACAATTTTATTATGACCACAAAACACGTTCCAGGGGAACAATGAAATGTTTTGTTAAGCAGTGATAAAGTGATAAAGTTCAGTTAATAGATTCTTTTGTAATAGATTTAATTCAATTTGACAGGTTGAGTTGGAGGAAAATGTCAGATAAGATAAGGACATGTTTTTGTGTGGTGATTTTCGGAAATCGGATTTTGAGTTAGAAGTAGGTGGAAAAGGGTTGTAGGTTGTAGGATAAATCTAAGTATATAGATGTGATATGTATTCTTAAAAATTCAATTCTTCCCAAAAAAAATATTTTTCAATTCAATTTTTTCTTAAAAATTAAATTTTTCACTAAAAATTAAATTTTACACTAAAAATTCAATTTTTCACTAAAAATTCAATTTTTCACTAAAAATTCAATTTTTTAATAAAAAATCATATTATCACTAAAAAATTTTCTCTATGAATTCTCATTTTCACCATAAAAAATCATTTTCATTAAAAATTCAATTTTTCACTAAAAAAAATTCAATTTTTACTAAAAATTAAATATTACACTAAACATTAAATTTTTCACTAAATAATCACAATTTTCACTATAAAATTAAATTTTCATTAGAAATTCAATTTTCACTAAAAATTCAATTTTTCACTAAAAATTCAATTTTTCACTAAAAATTCAATTTTTTACTAAAAATTCAATTTTTCACTAAAAATTCAATTTTTCACTAAAAATTCAATTTTTCACTAAAAATTCAATTTTTCACTAAAAATTCAATTTTTCACTAAAAAATCCTTTTTTTACTAAAATTTAAATTTTACACTAAAAATTCAATTTTTTATTATAAAAGCAATTTTTCACTAAAAATTCAATTTTTCACTAAACATTTAATTTTTCACTAAAAATTAAATTTTTCACTAAAAATTAAATTTTTCACTAAAAATTAAATTTTACACTAAAAATTCAATTTTTCACTAAAAATTCAATTTTTCGCTAAAAATGCTATTTTCACTAAAAATTCTATTTGTCACTAAAAATTCTATTTTCACTAAAAAAATTCAATTAAACTAAAAATTCACTAATAATTATTTTCTTTCACTAAAAATTAATTTTTTCACTAAAAATTTAATTTTTCACTAAGAATTCAATTTTTCACTAAAAATTCAATTTTTCACTACAAATTCAATTTTTCACTAAAAATTAAATTTTTTACTAAAAATTCAATTTTTTTAATAAAAAATCATATTTTCACTAAAAAATGTTCTCTATGAATTCTCATTTTCACCATAAAAAATCATTTTCACTAAAAATTCAATTTTTCACTAAAAAAAATTCAATTTTTACTAAAAATTAAATATTACACTAAACATTAAATATTTCACTAAAAATTCAATTTTTCACTAAAAATTCAATTTTTCACTAAAAATTCAATTTTTCACTAAAAATTCAATTTTTCACTAAAAATTCAATTTTTCACTAAAAATTCAATTTTTCACTAAAAATTCAATTTTTCACTAAAAATTCAATTTTTCACTAAAAATTCAATTTTTCACTAAAAATTCAATTTTATACTATAAATTCAATTTTTCACTAAAAATTCAATTTTTCACTAAAAATTAATTTTTTCACTAAAAATTAAATTTTGAACTAAAAATTTAAATTTTCACTAAAAATTCAAATTTTCACTAAAAATTCAATTTTTCACTAAAAATTCAAATTTTCACTAAAAATTCAATTTATCACTAAAATTACAAATTTTCACTTAAAATTAAAATTTTCACTAAAAACTCAATTTTTCACAAAAAAATTAAATTTTAAAATATTGTTAAACGAACGAATTTGAAAACCAACAAAGGTTGTTTTGTATATTTTTATATTTTTCCCCGAATATACCACAACATACTTAACAAAACAGTAAAAAAATGTGCATCTGTTTTGGACGCCAATTAATATGCAATAAATCAAAACACTAAAACCAATTATGCAGCAAAGCAACTATGCGCCCCCATGTCACCAACTACTATGGATGTGGATGCTGCTGCTTCTGTTGCAGCACCTCAAAGTATGCAGCACTCAAAGAAAAATCAACAACACAAACCCAGAACCAGACACAGTGCAGTTCTGCAAATGCAATTTTCTCCCGTTAAAAGCCAAACGAAATTTACATAAAATTGCAAAATATTTCCGTTTGTTTGGCTGCCAGTTTTCGGAATATAAACCAAACAAAATATGGTCGCACGTTAACTCGAGCACTTAGTGAATGTTCGTAAAGGGAGCAAAAGAGACGGGGAGAGAGCACACCATATATAAAAGTTGTACGTGTATGAAAGAGTAGGAATGACGAAAGTAGTATTGCAGTGCAGATCGCGTGTTTTAATTATAAATTCCAATCGAATAAAAACAATTAATTTCACTGCCGGAGACAGCAGAACGTTGGGGTAGAGAAGGAGAAGAAGAAAGAGTACTAAAACATATTTGTCCTTGACTCTTGACTGTTGCAGCAATGGCGCAACTAGTTGTATGGCTAGTTATTGGAGTCGGTAGTGCCAGAACTCAAAAATTAATTGAAGAATGGAGTTGAAGAAACGATATCAGCAAATAACCCCAAAAATAAAATAAACCCCAAATGAAATAAGCTCCAAAAATTAAATGCTATAAAATTTTCAAAAATTTTCAGTATTCAGTATTTGAAGTATCATATATTACTAGTATTTTGTAGCTTCGGGGTTTTTCTATGTTATTTCTAATAAAACATATATCTTCATTATATACTGAATTGAACTATAGAAAATGTTTAATAAAAAAATATTATGCGAATTATAGAAAAAAATATATAAAATGAATGCTGTTCTTAAAGGAAACAAAGCGTGTTTTTTATGCTTTTAATATCGTGTCTTTGTTTTTATACCCTACACCTATGAGGTACAGGGTATATTAACTTTGTGCATATATTGTAACGCCCCTTAGGAGGCGTGTCCGGTATGGAAAAGTATATATATTCTTGATCAGCATCACTACCCGAGTCCGTTTAGCCATGTCCGTCTGTCTGTCTGTCTGTCTGTCTGTCTGTCTGTCTGTCTGTCTGTCTGTCTGTCTGTCCGTCTTGCTGTCTTGCTGTCTTGCTGTCCGAATACAGAATAACTTGAGAAATACTGATCAGAATGCGATGAAATTTCTTCTCAATATATTTTAGCCAAAAGTAGAAACTGAGTTTGAAAATGAGCCAAATCGGTCAACGGACACGCCCACCTCCCATACAAGTCACTTTTTTATAACTCTTTCGGAACTAATAACTCGAAAAGTATTCAAGGTATAGTTAAAAAATTTAAAAAGTATTTTTAAATTTCACCTATAAATATGTGGTCCAAAAATGGGCGTGATCCGCCCACTTTTTTTTTTCATTATTTCCCGGGTTTTCATAGTAAAAATTTGATCCGTAAATTATTAAAATCAAATCTATGAAAAATTAGCCTTTCAAAATTTTAAATATAGGCGTGGTCCGCCCAATTATATTTTTCAATTTTTTATTAGTTGTTTATACTTTTATATACATTTTTTAATTTATGGGGATATAAGACGTAAATTTCTGATATATGAATAATATTCTGAGGTTCAGCATAATTAAAAATTTAAAATTAAGGTATACAATTAAATATTCCTCATTAATATCTCCACCAAAGGTGTAGGGTATTCCATAGTCGGGCCCGACCGACTATAAAAATCCGCCCCATGTGACCGAACTTACCCATGTGACCTAACTTTCCCAACTCGTTTTTGATTTGATTTTTTTTGCGTTTGATTTTGTTTTGTGCCTTTTTATTTTTTTGTTTTTTGTGTATTTGCATTTTGTGTTCTTTCTTTTTTTTTGTTTGTTTAGCATTTTTAATTTTGTTTTTGTTAGAATTTCTGTTAGATTTTTCTTTTGTGTTTTTGCATTTATTTTATATATTTTTTGTTTTTGCTTTTTTTGTATTTAAGTTTTCGGACAGTATATTTTTTTAAAAATTGGATATTTTTTTTTTTCATTTTAATCTTTTTGAATTATGAAATAATTTAAAAATTTTGATAAATTTGGTTGCTATTTGTTTTTTGTATTTCTACTAACGCTACAATCCATTTGGCGGTAATTTTGAATTCGATGATATAATGATAAATTATCAATATAAAACTCAAAATATTATGAAATGAAATTATGTGCTCTTTATATTTTACTTCAAAAAAACAAGAAATATAATTTGTTTACCAAAATTGAAATGACAAAAATATATATAATTTTAGATAGATTAGTTCTATCGAAACCCTATCGTATAATTCTAAATTATCGAAAACAACAATTTGGACAAATAAACGATATTTTTAGGGAATATTTGTTTGTGTTTTTTAAATATTTTAATTGTGTGTTATTTTTATTTTGGCTTATTTAAATGGGGACTATTTAGCGGTGCGCAAAACCCCGTTTTGTGTATGAAATGAAAAGCATGCCTTGAAGCATGAGCTCGAGGTTAGCTATATAACGACTGCATATGTACGAACCACATTCAAACCGTTCCATTCCAAACCACGAATTTCATGGCGTTTCAAATCAAAGTGTTGTTTGCCACTTTAACTGCATATTAATTAAGCAATTACGCAAATCAGACTTGATGACATGGTAAAGAAATCTATTAAGAAACTTAATTAAAATGGCGAAAGAAGTTTCTGCTAATATTAAAATGAAAAAATTAATGAAAAAAAAACTTAATTATCAGGAAAATATATTTGTTATACAATTTTACAACTATATAAATAAAATATAAATAAATATAATATATAAATAAAATTATATTTTTTAAATTTAAAATAACTACAGAATGTATTAAAAATAAATACAAGTGTAGTAAATTTGTACAGTTATCTTGAAATTGTCGTGTAGTAAAAATAAATGCATTTGTAGTAATATTTATTAATTTTTCTTGAAGTTTAATAAATACAGAATGTAGCGATTTGCAATTTATCAACATTGTTTAAGACTTATAAATAAATCCAAATTGTAATTATTTGCAATACAAATGTAGTAGAATTAATTTATGTATATAAATGCAGTAAAATTATGTTTTATGTTCCATAAAAATGATTACATTTGCTTTTAAGCGTAAATCAAATATATGGCCCAAAACGCAAAAAACGAAACCATAGAAAAAATATTTTTTTTTTTCAAATTTCGCAGGTTTTTTACTACTTGTAGTTTGTACACATCCCAAAGTAACGATTGCCACTAATCTCAACGCGAAATTATTTCTTTGCATCATGAATTTAGCATAGTTTATTGGTTGCCTCCTGAAAAATAAAAATTAACAAAAATTCAACGCTCAACCAAAAAATAGTGTTGTATTCAATTAATTGTTTTTTTTTTCGTGTTATCCACTTTTCGTAGATAGAGTTAAGAAAACTGAGAATAACTAAATGAAATAATTGAAGAAAAATAATCTTATCAGCATGTTAAACGAAAAAGAATTTGACCGCATTTTTTTTAAAGTAACGTAGCAAACAAAAATTCTAAAAAGTTTTTTTACCACAAAATCTAGCACGTCAATATAAGTGAAAGACCTAATTTTCTTCGAGTCATTTTAGTCTATTTTCTAAAAATAATCAAAAATTAGGTAGCTCGTCTGGTTAGTGCGTTGGACTAAGAGCGAAAAGTCGCTGGTGCGTGCGACTACGAGACGAAAGGCCCGCGGTTCGATCCCCAGCGACTACCAACATCTTTTTCATAGAAAACATTTTTCTATGCGACGCTACCTCTCGGCAGTAAATGGCAAACCTACGAGTGTAAAACATTGCCTATGAAAAGCTCTCACCCGCCGTTCGGATTCGGCAATAAACTGTAGGTCCCACCAATTTGAGTACAAATATAACTCGCACAGCTCAAATGGTGAGAGAGCTCGGCCGAAGTTCTATACAGGACTGTAGCGCCAAAACTATATAATCAAAAATTAGCAGTGTAATTATTAGTGTCTGTGTATACAGCCAAACAGGATTTGTAACGTAGCAAACATTTTTTTATCGATAATCAAATATTATAACAATTTAGATTTTCAAACCTTTAACATAAGTTTGATGTTTAGGAACAGCTGAGCAAGGCTCAGAGAAATAAGAATTATATCGACAAATTGAAAAGGTTGAGAAAATTTGAAGATTTCAAGAAACAAAGAGCATCTGCCCAGAAGGAGCGGCGAAAGAAAAAGAAGTAGTAGTCGTTCCACCAAATTTAAGTGATTGATGGAGCAATCGTCACTATTAACACAAGGATACGATTTATAATTTGTACCGCATTCCACTTTGTAATTAATTATACCCTACACCTATGAGGTACAGGGTATAACAAGTTTGTGCAGATATTGTAACGCCCCTTAGAAGGCGTGGCCGGTATGGAAAAGTATATATATTCTAGATCAGCATCACGACTCAAGTCCGTTTAGCCATGTTCGTCTGTCCGAAAACTTGAGAAATACTGGTCTGAATGATTCTGAGTACGGAAATGAGCTGAGGAACCAATAACTCGAAAAGTATTCAAGATATAGTTATAAAATTGAAAAATAATTGTTATAATTCACCTAAAAATATATGTTACAAAAATGGGCGTGATACGCCCACATTTTGTAATATATGTGAGAGCGATCATCATAATTATTAACTTTCAAAGTTAGGTATTTAAATAAATATGCCACATTACTATCCCCACCAAGGCGAAGGGTTTTCAATAGTCGGGTCCGACCGACTTTAAGACCTGCCCATGTGACTTAACTTTTCCCACTTAACAATATTAAGTGCATTTTAAATGCATTCCAATTTTTTCGAACTTCTTGATGGTCCAGTCGTAAGACCACTGACTTCGTGTTATCTTTTGTTAAAATAAGCAATTAAATCATAACAATAAGCATAACAAATGCTTAATTTTATATTTTATGCTAACGTAGATCGGACAGGAAGCATAATATATATTTCATGTAACGTAGCAAACACAATATTTTTGGTAATATGGAACTAAAAAAAAAAAAAATCTACATAATTAAAATGTAATATATAACTTATATTCTAGAGCTTAGAAATTGTGCATTCCATGTTGAAAATAGTCCATCAGAAGAGCAGACTTTTAAGACAATGTACGGCCACTTTAAAACCTAATTCCAAAATGATGAAACGTAGCAAACAATTTTAAACGTTCATAACTCCTAAATAACAAGACATACAAAAATTTTTATGTACATAGAAAATCTTACCACAGAAGTGTACTTTTAGATACATTTATAAAAAATATTAAAAGTATTTGATTTCATATGTTTTCGAAGCAATATATGTTGAAAAATGCGTATAAATGCCAAGTGATAGGCTGCGTTTTGGGCCATATATGTATTTATTTTAAAGTTTTTTTCTTTTTAATACAATTTTTTTTGGCTAAACATTTTAAGTAGTGTTTGCCTTAAATTCAATGAAACCTAACTACATTATAGGTGGGTAAAATATCAAATAAAATTTGAATTTAATGTAAAAATGAAATGCAATTTTTTGATGAAAATTTAAATGCGGGAATTTTTTTGAGAATAGAAAATCTCAGTTGAGTTTGATTTAAAATTTTTAGTTAACATTTTAAGTAAAACTGATATTTTCTTTAATAACTATAATTTGAATAAAAACGGAAATTTTAAATAGAAGTGAAAAATTTAAATTCATTTTCAAATTGGAAAATTTTAAACTTTCAATGTAATACGAAAATAAAAAATTCTAATGAATTATTTTTAAAGAAAAGAAGTAAAATAAATAAGTATAAATAATTTAAATTTAATAAATGAGTACTAATTGAAAAAAAAATGATTTTTGAGAAAATATTTCATTTTTATAAAATTCTCAAATTCAAATTTTAAAAAATTAAATTTGAATTTAAAAATTCTTTTATATAAATTTTTACTGAAAATTAAATTTTCAGTGAGCATTTTATGTTATATTTACTGTATTTTTTTAACATTCTTTCTTCAGTTCATTTTCATTGTTAGACAAATCAGTCTACTTAATTAGCATCTTTAAAATGCATTTTTGCTATGCCACCCCATGCTGCAAGCTTTTTCAGCTCATTAATATTTTGCTCTTCTTCTATTTATTCATTGCACTTTTAAAATTTTTTATTATTTATTTTTTTATTTTAATTTCCACCACACATCTATTAGTCTGTCTGTCTTATGATCTCAACGTA
Source organism: Dryomyza anilis (assembly GCA_951804985.1). Classification (NCBI taxonomy): domain Eukaryota; kingdom Metazoa; phylum Arthropoda; class Insecta; order Diptera; family Dryomyzidae; genus Dryomyza; species Dryomyza anilis. The sequence goes on along the minus strand of OX638131.1, from coordinate 99,804,265 downwards.
AATTGACTGCATTTTAGCTCATTTGTTTTCATTTACCTTGGCTACTACTGCTGGTCCTCGTCGTCGTCGTCATCATCGTCGACGCCTTCGTCCTTGCCATGGCACTTCAACAAATAAATGCTCTCAAGTAATCCTATTATTCATCCTTGTATCATTCCTAATCGCTCAAAGTGCCCAACACAATAGGCGAAACAGCTCACTTACACACAGAACAACACACAGACACACAGTCACTAACGCAAACACTCTCGCACACACACACACACCAGCGGTAGCAATTAGACAAACGCACACAGACATTATGTGCTGCGCGCCCTCAAAGTGATTTTAATTAGTCTGCTAGAGATGATGAACTGCTCTACTCTGGTCTGGGCTGCTCTGCTTGTTCTTGACGTCGCAGCATATTTTACAGTCGGACACAATTCATGTTTTGCTCCAAACGCTCGATCGCTCATTAGCAGACCGACCGACCAACTGCCGTTCGTCACACTAAATATGAAGATTTGACAAATTAAATAGTTGCATTTTCGTATATGAGGTAGTTTCATGATTAAAACAAAAAAATTTAAACTTTTAATAAAAATTCAAATTTTTAGCGAACTTTTGAAAGCTGAAATTTTGAGTGAAAATTCAAATTTTTGAGTGAAAATTTAAATTTTGAATGAGTGGAAATTAAAAATTTGAGAGTAAATTAAAATTTTTAGTTAAAATTAAAATTTTGAGGGAAATTTTCAGTGAAAATGGGAGAAATTTCATTTTTGAGAGAACATTGAAATTTTGAATGTAATCAAATTTTGAGTAAAAATTAAAATTTTAGGAAGATTTTAAATTTAAAGTATAAAATTTAAATTGAGCATAAAAATAAATGTTAAGTGAAATATAAAAAAAATAAGTAAAAATTTTAAATTTTGAGTGAAAATTGAAATTTAAAATTTTGAGTGAAAATTGAAATTTTAAATTTTTTTTGTATAATTTTTAGTGAAAATTTAATTTTATTGTGGAAACTGAAATTTTGAGTGAATCAACGTTTGTATAAATTTTGAGTAAAAAATTAAAGTTTTAGTGAAATTTTAAATTTTGAGTATTAAAATAAAAATAGAGTATAATATTTAATGTTGAGAGAAAATTAAAAAATTGAGTAAAAATTTAAAATTCGAGTGAAAATAAAATTTTGAGTGAAAATTGAATTTTTTTGAGTGAAAATTTAAATTTTTTGGAATATAATTTCAATTAAAAAATGGAAATTTGAGTAAAAATTTTAAATTTATGTAAAAATTAAAATTTTGAGTGTAAAATAAAAAGTTGAGTGAAAAATTAAAATGTTTACAGATTATTGAAAATTTTCTCGAAATTATAATTTAGAGTGTGAATTGAAACATTTCTTAAATATTGAAACTTTTAGTGAAAATTCATATTTTGAGTGAAAATTTTAATTTTGAGTATAAAATTAAAAATTAAGTATAAAATTTAATTTTGAGTAAAAATTAAAATTTATAAGTGAAAATTAAACTTTTTTTTATGAGTTGGAGTAAAAATTAAATTTTTAGTGAAAATTAAATTTTTAACAGATTATTGAAAATTTGATCGAAATTTAAAATTTTGAGTGTGAATTGAAACATTTGTTAAATACTGAAACTTTTAGTGAAAATTCATATTTTGAGTGAAAATTTTAATTTTGAGTATAAAATTAAGTATAAAATTTAATTTTGAGTGAAAATTGAAAATTATACTTTTTTTATGAGTTTGAGTAAAAATTAAATTTTGAGTGAAAATTTAATATTAGTATTTAATATTGAGTTAAAATTTTAAATTTATGTTATAATTACTTAAAAATATAAATTTAAAAAAAAGTACATTTGAGTATAAAATTAAATTTTGAGTGAAAAACGAAAATTTGAGTGAAAATTTAAATTTTAAAATTGTAAAATTTAGTAAAAATGAAACTTTTATAAATTAAAATTTAGAGTGTAAAATTAAATATTGAGTGAAATTTATAATTTAAATTTTTAGAGAAAATTTATAATATAAATTTTGAGTGAAAATTAAAATTTTAGGTGTGAATTGAAATTTTGAGTAAACATTGAATTTTTGGGTGTAAATTCAAATTTTGAGTTAAAGTTAATTTTTTGTATAGTGAAAATTTTAATTTTATGTAAAATTTTTAAATTTAATTGAATATATTTCTGAATATTTTAATTTTAAATTTTATTTGAGTGAAAATTAAAATTTTTAGTATAAAACTAAAAATTGGAGTATTGTGTATTTACTGAAGATCATACAGCGACATAACGCACAAGGCTGCTTGGAATTCCGACAGAGCCACAAATGTCCTTTTCTCAAAATGCGCTCCGACACTTTGGTATTTGTGTCCAGCATCAGTTGGCCACGTGCACTGAAAGACAGAAAGGGCAGATAGAGATGCAACAGAAGCGGCAGCAGCAGCAGCAGCCATTTTGTAAATTATTTATGAGAATTGTTGCAACGAGTAAAGTGAAGTTGCCGCCGCCATCGGAACCGCCGGAGCCGCCGTCATAGATATTACCTAAGTGTAGTCACATAACCGTTACGTTGTCAGAGCACCGCACAACGTAATGTGCGGCATGTGGCGCGAAAACTTTATATTTCGGTGGCAGTCGGTGGAAGCAACGCGCGACGACGACAAACACGACGAGGAGGACTAAAATAAAAAGCGAAAGCACAAGTAAGACATGACTTTGGTAATGGGTTACGGGTCACTTCCGTGAGTGGTGCGATAACATCGGTAATGGCACCAGACGACGTTATGGCGTACATGAGAAAATCGAAAGAAATACATGAACATTTTGAGAAAGAGCTGCAAAAAAATATGAGAAAAATTAGTGAGATTTTTTGAGAAAAGTTTTAAATGCCAAATTTCGAACTCAAATTTTATCTCAATTTTTCGAATAAAAATATATTTCACTCAATGTTTAAAATTTCGCTCACATTTTGAATTTTAACTTTTTGCATGCAAAAATTCAATTTTCACAAAAAAAAAAACTTAAAAATCAAAATATCTCTAAATATCTTTTCAATGAAATCTAGACCCAATAATTAAATTTTACGCCAAATTTTAATATTAGCTAAAAATTCAATTTTTAATCAAAATTTAATTTTACACTCAAATTTAAAATTTCAATTACATTTTCAATCAAATTTAAATATTCACTTAACATTGAATTTTCAGAAAATTTACATTCTCACTCAATTTATAATTTTCACTCTAAAGTTAATTCTATTTAAAATTTTAATGTACACTCAAAATATAAATTTTCACTCAAATTTTAAATTTCCACTCAAATTTAAATTTTTTCTCAAAATTTCAATTTCCACTCAAATTTAAATTTTTACTCAAAATTTCAATTTTTACTGAAAATTTTAATTTTTCTCAAAATTTCAATTTTTACTCAAAATTTTAATTTTTACTCAAAATTCCAATTTTTACTAAAAAATTTAAATTTGTTCTCAAAATTTTAATTTTTACTCAAGACTTCAATTTTCACTCAAAACCTCATATTCCACTCAAAATTTTAATGTTTACTTAAAATTCCAATTTTTACTAAAAAAAAAATTAAATTTGTTCTCAAAATTTAAATTTTTACTCAAAATTTCAGTTTTCACTCAAAACCTCATAAAATTTTAATTTTTACTCAAAATTTCAATTTTTACTCAAAATTTTAATATTTACTCAAAATTCCAATTTTTACTAAAAAATTTAAATTTGTTCTCAAAATTTAAATTTTTACTCAAAAATTCAATTTTCACTCAAAACTTCATATTCCACTCAAAATTTTAATTTTTACTCAAAATTACAAATTTTTACTAAAAAAATTTTTAATTTGTTCTCAAAATTTAAATTTTTACTCAAAAACCTCATATTCCACTCAAAATTTTAATTTTTACTCAAAATTCCAATTTTTACTAAAAAAAATAAATTTGTTCTCATAATTTAAATTTTTACTCAAAACTTAAATTTTCACTCAAAACCTCATATTCCACTCAAAATTTTAATGTTTACTTAAAATTCCAATTTTTACTAAAAAAAAAATTAAATTTGTTCTCAAAATTTAAATTTTTACTCAAAATTTCAGTTTTCACTCAAAACCTCATAAAATTTTAATTTTTACTCAAAATTTCAATTTTTACTCAAAATTTTAATATTTACTCAAAATTCCAATTTTTACTAAAAAATTTAAATTTGTTCTCAAAATTTAAATTTTTACTCAAAAATTCAATTTTCACTCAAAACTTCATATTCCACTCAAAATTTTAATTTTTACTCAAAATTACAAATTTTTACTAAAAAAATTTTTAATTTGTTCTCAAAATTTAAATTTTTACTCAAAAACCTCATATTCCACTCAAAATTTTAATTTTTACTCAAAATTCCAATTTTTACTAAAAAAAATAAATTTGTTCTCATAATTTAAATTTTTACTCAAAACTTAAATTTTCACTCAAAACCTCATATTCCACTCAAAATTTTAATTATTACTCAAAATTCTAATTTTTACTCAAAAAATTTAAATTTTTGCTAAAAAATTTAAATTTGTTCTCAAAATTTAAATTTTCAGTCAAAATTGAAATTTTCACTCAAAATTTTATTTTTCATCATAATTTTAAATTTCTCATACTCTAACCTTTTACCCAAAACTCAAATATTCACTAAAATTGTAAATCTCTACTCAAAATTAACATTTTCATAGGAAATTTTAATGTTTACTCATAAAATAAATTTGAATTTAAAATTTCATTGAGTCTAAAAATGTAAATATATTTTAAATCAAATATTTAAAATTTGATTTATCAGTTTTCAATAAATCTTTCATTTATCAGAATATTCACAACAAAAAAAAATTTTAAATCAGTTATGCATTTATTTTTTAATGTTTACTAAAAACTTTAAATTTTACTATAATCTGAAATTTTGGCTAAATATTACAATTTTTGTTTTTGTGAATGGTTCAATTTTTTTTTCTTCTTTCTATCGGTATCCTTTGAACAAAATACCTTCGTCTAAATATCGCAGTATATTCAGCGTAGTAGTTGCACCCATTGACTCCTGGCTGCTCCTTCAACACTTGCGCCACAGACTGCTGCCACCAACTTACAGGTGTCAGTAAGTAACACGAGCTCACACATACAGACAGACAGACACATAAACCAAACACATGTTTGCTGTGCTGTAGAAATTTCTTCATAAATATAAATTAACAACAACAACAACAAGTACTAGTAGTACTTTGGCAGTAGCAGCTGCTGCTGCTGTAACAGCAACTCGTTGTAAGAGGGCTTCATGTGCTTCAAAACTTCAAAAAACTACACAAACTACAGTTGTTGTACAAAAAGTACAACAACAAACCATCGGAACAACACCTACTATAACACCTACAACAACAACTGCAGCAACACAGAGAAAAATACAAATATGATATTGTAAAATTTATTTTCATATTATTGAAATTTATCAATGTGGTTTGTCCTATTAATAATATAGTTTTTAAATTATTGACGATATTGAATTTATAGTATGAAGTACTGAAAACTCAATACATGATACTATAGATTCAATACTATATCCTATATATTGAATGTATACTATATATTTAATAGTATATACTTGTAATACTATTATATTTATAGTATATATTCAATATATATAGGATATAGTATTGAATCTATAGTATGAGGTATTGACTTTTTTATAAATAGTTGTAAATAGTACATAAATAGTATATACTAAATTTAATAGTATATACTTTTAATACTATTAAATTTATAGTATACATTCAATATATATGATATAGAATTGAATCTATAGTATGAGGTATTGAATTTTTAGTAAATACTTGTAGATAGTATATAGTAGTAAATATAAGTATTGTATTTACAGTATAATGTTTCGAATTTATAGTTTTTAATTGATAATTTAACTATGTCAATCGTTTTACTCACGAAGTGATTTTATCATTAGTAAAATCGTAACATAGGTTAATACTTTATAATTTTAAAATTGTCAATTACAATACCATTAAATTTATAGTACTTAAAAAATATTTTTCTAATTACTCACACCCAGAAAAATTTACTATATAAATAATAGTTTTTTACTATTAAAAATAACCAATAGGATAAATTATTATTTTAATCGGAAAATACCATTAAATACTAGAAAATCCCATCGCATTGCCATTGAGTTTATATGAAAAGATTTATTTTTTGTATACTATTAAATCAATAATTGTCCTATTGACCAATTTTAATATGATTTGGGTGAATTTTTTTCTGGGTACAGTTATTCACTATATTATACTTTTATTAGCATAGTATAAATTTCAAAAATATCATCGCAAAGTGATGCTGATATGACTTAAATACTTATTTTTTTATTATTCCAACTGTTGATTTCAATACTATTAAATTAATAGTATTATTAAATAGTATTTATTATATTCAAAACTAGTATTTTCATAATTTGATAATAATATTAATTTCATTATGGACATAATATTATTTATACTTTTTCATTGATAATTTCAAACTATTGAATTGAAAGTATTTTTATAAATTCAATTGTATTTATTCATTGAATGCGCATAATTAGCGCTTAAAGAAATAAATTTACAAAAAATAAGATGATTAACTGATTCATTAATAAACATATTGCTTATACTATAATATTTAATATACCATAATCTTTTCTTAGTGTACAAGCGTAGATCGAGTATTGAGTAAAGTTAAAGTTTCCCGGTATAACAAAAACAACAATGACAATAACCAAAAAAAAAGGGTCAAATTGGGGGACGCCGATTGCCGACAGGATGGATGGCAAAAAAAGAAAAGTGGCGCCTTTTATGCGCTGCTTACGCGACGTTAAGGTTGTATGTAGGTACTTTACGTAAGTGAAAAATGCTAAAAATACTTTGCTACAAGTTTAATCATAATGTTACGGTAAAAAGTTTACAAAAGTTACCGCCACCACAGTGTGGCTTGGCAAACGGACCCGCATCCGCACCAAACCGTACTGAACTGAACTGAATCGCACCGTACCGCAACCGGAAGCGGAAGTTTGAAGAAGCAACGTTGACGCACACCTTGCGACGATGTGTTGGTGCAATTGTGCGTGTTTCCGCATAGATTCCGTATGGGTGTGTGTGTGTGTGAAGGGGTTTTATATGGAGGTGTTTTGTATATAAAAAAAGGCCTCAGCAGTGCCTGAGAATACAAGGCAAGCAACGCGTTTGAGCAGCAAACATAGTTATTGAAAACATGAATGACGGTTGCATATTTTAAGGCGCACGAACTTGCATTTCTTATGCACGTTGCTGCAGGAAGATGTTACGTTATGTTGTGTTGTGTTACGTTACGTTGCATTACGTAAGAAAGAAAACTTTTAAATAAGTTTTTATTTATGAGCGCTCAGTGTACTTTTTGAGAAAAGTGTAAAAAAACATTGATCTATAGAAATATAAAATAAATAAATTATAAAAGATATAAAAAATTTAACCCGCTTTAATTCATAAAAAATTTAAGTCACAATTTCAATTTCGGTTTTAAACTTTAAAATATTTAGGGACTGATTTTCCTAAAAGAGTATATTTTTTAATATTAAACATTTTGGCAATATTAAACATTTATTTAATGGATTTTAAATGAATATTTGATTTTTTTTTAATTAAACTTTTAATTTTTGTTTAATTTGGAATTTTTATATTAAGTATTTTCAGAGAAGACTAATATTTGTATTAAATTTTAAAAATTGAAAATTTCATCATATTTGAAAATATTTAAGATTTTATTTTAATTTTGATTAAAGGTTTATATTTTCTTTTTATAGACAATTTTAGTGTACTTTTGTGTTTTTTTTCTTTTTTTTATTTATTCATATTTTAGAGAAGTTTTAGTCAAATTGAAGTGCAATTTTAATAAAGCTTTAGTAAAGTTTTAATGAAGTTTTAGTGAAGTTTCAGCAAAGTTTTGATGACATTTTAATGAAGTTTAAGTGAATTTTTAATAAAGTTTTAGTGATGTTTTAGAGAATTTTTGTGAAGTTTTAGTGAAGTTTTAGAGAATTTTTTAGAGAATTTTTAGAGAATTTTTAGTGAATTTTTAGTGAAGTTTTAGTTAAGTTTTAGTGAAGTTTTAGTGAAGTTTTCATAAAGATTAGTGAAATTTTAGTGAAGTTTTACTAAATTTTCGTTAAGTTTTATTGATGTTTTAGAGAATTTATGTGAAATTTGACTGCAGTTTCAATGAAGTTTAAGTAAAGTTTCAGTGAAGTTTTACTTAAGGTTTAGAGAATTTTTACTGAATTTTTAGAGAATTTGCAGTGAAGTTTTAGTGAAGTTTTAGTGAAGTTTTAGTGAAATTTGTGTGAAATTTTAGTGAAGTTTTAGTGAAGTTTTTGTGAAGTTTTAGTGAAGTTTTAGTGTAGTTTTAGGGAATTTTTAGTTAAGTTTTAGTGATGTTTTGGAAATTTTATAGTGAAGTTTCAGTGATCTTTATAAGAAGTTTTACTGAAGTTTTAGTGATGTTTTAGTAAAATGTTAGTGTAGTTTTAGTAAAATTTGAATGCAGTTTTAGTGAATTTTAAGTAAAGTTTTAGTGATGTTTTAGAGATTTTTTAATGAAGTTAAGTGTAGTTTTATTGAAGTTTTAGTGACGTGTTAGTGAAGTTTCAGTGAAGTTTTAGTGAAGTTTTAGTGATCTTTAAGTGAAGTTATTCTTAAGTTTTAGTGAAATTTAAGTGAAATTTCATTGAAGTAATAATGAGTTCTACTCAAGTTTTGCTGTAGATTATGTAGAGATGGAATTTTTATATTAGGTATTTTCAGAGAAGACTAATATTTAAATTAAATTTTAAATATTGAAAATTTCATCATTTTTGAAAATATTTAAGATTTTATTTTAATTTTTATTAAAGGTTTATATTTTCTTTTTATAGAACATTTTAGTGTACCTTTGTGATTTTTTTTTTTTTGATTTATTGATATTTTAGTCGAATTTAAGTGCAATTTTAATAAAGCTTTAGTGAAGTTTTAATGAAGTTTTAGTGAAGTTTCAGCAAAGTTTTGATGACATTTTAATGAAGTTTAAGTGAATTTTTAATAAAGTTTTAGTGATGTTTTAGAGAATTTTTAGTGAAGTTTTAGTGAAGTTTTAGTGAAGTTTTAGTGAAGTTTTAGAGAATATTTTAGAGAATTTTTAGTGAAGTTTTTGTGAAGTTTTAGTTAAGTTTTAGTGAAATTTTCATAAAGTTTTAGTGAAATTTTAGTGAAGTTTTACTAAATTTTAGTTAAGTTTTATTGATGTTTTAGAGAATTTTAGTGAAATTTGAGTGTAGTTTTAGTAAAATTTGACTGCAGTTTCAATGAAGTTTAAGTAAAGTTTCAGTGAAGTGAAGAATTAATAGAACTAATAGTGAAGTTTTAGTGATGTTTTAGAGAATTTTCAGTGAAGTTTTAGTGAAGTTTTAGTGAAGATTTAGTGAAGTTTTAGTGAAGTTTTAGTGAAGTTTTAGTGAAGTTTTAGTGAAGTTTTAGTGAAGTTTTAGTGAAGTTTTAGTGAAGTTTTAGTGAAGTTTTAGTGATGTTTTGGAAATTTTTTAGTGAAGTTTTAGTGATCTTCATAAGAAGTTTTACTGAAGTTTTAGTGATGTTTTAGAGATTTTTAAATGAAGTTAAGTGTAGTTTTATTGAAGTTTTAGTGACGTGTTAGTGAAGTTTCAGTGAAGTTTTAGTGAAGTTTTAGTGATCTTTAAGTGAAGTTATTCTTAAGTTTTAGTGAAATTTAAGTGAAATTTCATTGAAGTAATAATGAGTTCTACTCAAGTTTTGCTGTAGATTTAGTGATATTAAGTGAAGTTTTATGTTAATACTAAATTTATTTTATATTTTTTTTATTTTTGAACTAATTAAAAATGTTGAGAAAAATTATTAAGTGCTCGGAATATATATATATATTTTTTATTTTTAAACAAATATAACTTAAAAAAGTATTACATTTCTAGTGCAAAATTAAAGTGCTTTTTATTTATATTGAATTAATTTTAATGCTGAAATAATTATAGTTAATAAGTATTATAAAAAAATCAGTATTCTTTTTTCATTAACCTTATTTTATCTCCACATGCAAATATCTAGAGTTAATTTTAAAGAATTGCAAAAACATTCTAAACTTTGAAATAACTACGTTTATTTAACAAAAGAAAATGCGGATTTGTGCGGCACTCTGGCTGGTATTTAAATTAGCTAACAAATCACATGGTCGCATTTTCCAACGTTTCCGCAATGATTCAATTTAAATAGCGCGCTTTGAGGCGTACGAACTGAGGTTCTTATAAAAGACACCGTCAGCTGCGTGTGTTCGTATGTCCTATGAGCGCACGTGACGATGAGAAACGATCACAGACGAGGAGCAAATTAGATAGGAGCAGAGATGCCAGGAGGCATTTTATATTTTGTTTAAGTTTTGTGTAAAAATAAATAATAATAATTATAAAAATATTATGAAAATAATATAAACAAAAAAATTAAAAACATTTTTACGAAACAATAATTAATTTTATGAATATAGATCTGAATATTTAGAGTATTCTGAAATGATAATTAAAGATTTCATAATTTTTATTTTTTTGTAAAGATTCGAATTTTAAGTGATTATTGATTATCGGAAATTTTTGAATATTAATTTTATGGCAAATTCAGTTTCAGTGATATTTTTAGTGAAGTTTTAGGGAAGTTTTAAAGAAGTAATTGGGAATATAGGAAATTTTTGAATTTTAAATTTTAAGGCAAATTCAGTTTCAGTGATATTTTTAGTGAAGTTTTAGGGAAATTTTAAAGAAGTATTTTTTTTAGTCAGTGATTTTTTAGTGAAGTTTTAGGAAGTTTTAGTGATGATTTTGTGAATTTTAAGTGAAGTTTTACAGAATTTTTAGTCAAGTTTTAATAAAGTATTGGTGAATTTTTAGTGAATTTTAAGTGAATTTTAAGTGAGTTTTTAGTGAAGTTTTAGTGAATTTTCAGCAAAGTTTTAGTGAAGTTTTAGTGATGTTTTACTGAAGTTTTAGTGATGTTTTAGTGAAGTTTTAGTGAAAGTTTCAGTGTAGTTTTATTGAATTTTAGTGATGATTTTGTGAATTTATAGTGAAATTTTCGTGAATTTTTAGTTAAGTTTTAAAGAATTGTTAGTGAATTTTTAGTGAACTTTAGTGATGTTTTTGTGAATTTTTAATAAAGTTTTAATAAAGTTTTAGTAATTTTTAGTGAATTTTTATTGAAGTTTTAGTGTATTTTTAGTGAAGTTTTAGTGAATTTTTTGTGAAGTTCTAATTGAGTTTTAGTGAATTTATAGTGATTTTTTAGTGAAGTTTTAGTGAATTTTTACTGAAGTTTTAGTGATGTTTTAGTGAAGTTTTAGTGAAAGTTTCAGTGTAGTTTTATTGAATTTTAGTGATGATTTTGTGAATTTATAGTGAAATTTTCGTGAATTTTTAGTTAAGTTTTAAAGAATTGTTAGTGAATTTTTAGTGAACTTTAGTGATGTTTTTGTGAATTTTTAATAAAGTTTTAATAAAGTTTTAGTAATTTTTAGTGAATTTTTATTGAAGTTTTAGTGTATTTTTAGTGAAGTTTTAGTGAATTTTTTGTGAAGTTCTAATTGAGTTTTAGTGAATTTATAGTGATTTTTTAGTGAAGTTTTAGTGAATTTTTAGTAAAGTTTTAATGAAGTCTTAGTGAATTTTTAGTACAGTTTTAATAAAGTTTTAGTGAATTTTCAGTGTATTTTGAAAGAATTTTTAGTGATGTTTTTGTGAATTTTTAGGGAAGTTTTAATGAATTTTTAGTGAATTTTTAGTGAATTTAAATAAATTTTAAATGAATTTTGAGTGAAGTTTTTGTGAATTTTTAGTGAAATTTTTAGGAGTTTTTAATAAAGTTTTTTGTAAAGTTTTGATAATGTTTTAATCAAGTTTTATCCAAGGTTTAGTGCAGTTTTAGTGAATTTTTAGTTGTGTTTTAGTGGAACTTCAATCAAATTTTAGTAAATAAAAATAAAATTATTTTTTAATTACAGTTGGCAACACTATTTCCGGACTATGCCAACTCATTGCCGCAAATGCCAAAATGAATTAAAGCAGCCGTAACAAAAACAACAATAAAAAATGAAAGAACAACAACAACGCGTGAGAATAAAAAAAAAACTGCAACACGTGCAGCAATCGTATGCGTGTGTATGTAAATTGTATAGTTTATGTGTGTGTCTGTCTGTTGAGTGTGTGTGTGTGTGTGTGAAGTGTATGCGCCACAATTGCAACAATTTGTGACGCACGACAAATGGCGGCTTCCGCTAAATAGAGTGAGACAGCGAACGAGAAAAAAGCGAAAACATTCAAACGGAAGCGGAAATCGCGCGCCAAAGTGCATTTTTTTCATTTCATTTAAATATTTTTTATACAATTTTGTTGTTTGCTATGCGTCGCGTCGTCCTTCATGAACCGCAAGGATAATTGATAGTTATGTACTGCATTTTATACGGCCAAAACAACAATAACATATTACAACAAAAACATCAGAAGCAGAAGCAGTAGTAGCAACAGCAGCAGCAATAACCAGTGCAATCAAAGTGTTTGTTATGGTAATCGGTTTTGCTATAGCCAGTTGTTTTTGTTTTATACTGACACACACACCAACACAAATGCAAATACATTCACACCCACACATCGATAACTTTGCTTATTTGCAAATACAAAATACGTCCTCAGCGCCATGTTTGTTAGTAGTCAATATATCAGTGCATAACATCGACTACGTCCTAAGAGAAAGTATCCAAGTGAGTTTTTGTTCGACGCACAATATTCGACACATCAAGTTCGGGGAATCGTATGAAGCAGCCCCAGTAACACTTTTCAGGGACAAATCCCTGGATTAATAATACCCAGATAATTCTTCCGACCATACACTTTTTTCCGAGATAATTCTTCGAAGACAATTATTATAAGACAATTATTTACCGATATATTTTCATTTTATTCATCTACTGGAATATTTCCCTTACAGATTACATTTATTTAATAAAAAAAGCACTGTTCAAGCTCTGAAATTCAGGATGTTTACACCGATATTCATCTCGTATAGCAGATCACAATACATGACTAATTGCTTCGCAGTTGTAGCCCAGACGATCACGCAGGTAATCCAGTCAACACACAAAAAAATATCACCAAAAATTTACCAACTACTAGTATTCATCATATTTTTGATTTCATTCATTGAACTAAAATCGTATTTTTTCAATGTTTTTCACTTTTAATATTTTTTACAACATCAAATTTCATAAAAAAATTGTCTCCATTTACACATTTATGTATTTATAATTCTTATAAGATTTAATATATGAATAATGTTCATCAATATGATGTACATTATTCATTTATATAATGAAATGGAGTCTTCGCATAATTAGCAATTAAATATTATAACTCGTAAAGGAATTATAAATACATAAATGTGTAAATGGAGACAAATTTGAGTTTGAAATTTGATGTTAAAAAAAATAATGAAAAACATTTAAAAATCATCAATATGATGAATACTGGTAGTTGGTGAAATTTTTGGTGATATTTTTTTGTGTGAACCATGAGCCAATATCCCCATACAATTATTTCCCGAACACATTCTTTCCTAAGATACTTTTATGTCAAATCAATTCATCCTGAAGTCATTCTTTCCCGAGACAATTCTTACACATACAATTCTTTACCGGACTATTCATTCTCGATCCAATTATTCCACGAGATAATGCTTCTCCAATACAATTTATCTTTGAGTATTTACTCCCCAATAAGACTTATCAGGACAATTTATTCCTAAGAATATTATTCCCGCATAATTCAAGCACAGGCTTTTATTTCCAAGACAATTTTCCAAGAGATTTTCTAAGACAATTCTTCCCCGAGACACTGCTTCCATGAGACAATTCTCTAAGAAAATTCTCTTCCGCAGTCAATTCTTCCCGGATAATTCTGCCTCGTGAATATTATTCGTAGACAATTCATACGAGAACATTTCTTCCCACAGGCAATTATTATTTCCCAGGAAAATTAATGACAGGATAATGCGATTGTTATCCCGAGAATATTTCTTTCCTGAGACAATTCTTACCCACAAAATTCTTCACCGGACCATTCTGCCAAGAGACAATTATTCCACCTGAAAATATTTCTCCAATACCATTCTTCACCAAGTATATTAAATTTTTCACTAAAAAATCAATTTCTTACTAAAAATTTAAATTTTCACTAAAAAATAAATAGTTTCACTGAAAATTAAATTGTTTCACTAAAAATTAAATTTTTAACTAAAAAATCAATTTCTCAATTAAAATTTAATTTTTCAGTAAAATATCAAATTTTTATGAAAATTCAAATTTTCACTAAAAAATTCATATTTTCACTAATAGTTAAATTTTTCACTATAAATTCAATTCATTACTAAAAATTCAATTTTTCACTAAAAATTAAATTTTTCACAAAAAATTCAAATGTCCACTAAAAATTCCAATATTTCCCTAACAATTCAATTTTTCACTAAAAATTCAACTTTTCACTAAAAATTCAATTTTTCACTAAAAATTCAATTTTTCACTAAAAATATAATTTTTCGCAAATAATTAATTTTTAAATAAAATTTTATATTTTCACTAAAATTCAATTCATCACTAAAAATTCAAATTTTCACTAAAAATTCAAATTTTCACTAAAAATTCAATTTTTCACTAAAAATTCAATTTTTCACTAAAAATATAATTTTTCGCAAATAATTAATTTTTCACTAAAAATTCAATTTTTAAATAAAATTTTATATTTTCACTCAAATTCAATTCATCACTATAAATACAATTTTTCACTAAAAAAAAATTCAATTATTCACTAAAAAAAAAATTCCATTTTTCACTAAAAAATTCAGTTTTTCACTTCAAATCAAATATTTCAGTAAAGTTAAATTTATCACTAAAAATTCAATTTTTTCACTCAAAATAAAAAAAATTAACTAAAAATAAAAATTTTCACTAAAATTAAAAAAAACGAGTTGGGAAAGTTAGGACACATGGGTAAGTTCGGTCACATGGGGCGGATTTTTATAGTCGGTCGGGCCCGACTATTGAATACCCTACACCTTTGGTGGAGATATTAATGAGGAATATTTAATTGTATACCTTAATTTTAAATTTTTAATTATGCTGAACCTCAGAATAATATTCATATATCAGAAATTTACGTCTTATATCCCCATAAATTAAAAAATTTATATAAAAGTATAAACAACTAATAAAAAATTGAAAAATATAATTGGGCGGACCACGCCTATATTTAAAATTTTGAAAGGCTAATTTTTCATAGATTTGATTTTAATAATTTACGGATCAAATTTTTACTATGAAAACCCGGGATATAATGAAAAAAAAAAGTGGGCGGATCACTCCCATTTTTGGACCACATATTTTTGTATGAATTATAACAATACCTTTTAAATTTTATAACTATACCTTGAATACTTTTCGAAATATTAGTTTCGAAAGAGTTATATAAAAGGGACTTGTATGGGAGGTGGGCGTGTCCGTTGACCGATTTTGCTCATTTTCAAACTCGGTTACTACTTTTGGCTAAAATATATTGAGACGA
Organism: Dryomyza anilis; assembly: GCA_951804985.1. Taxonomy (NCBI): domain Eukaryota; kingdom Metazoa; phylum Arthropoda; class Insecta; order Diptera; family Dryomyzidae; genus Dryomyza; species Dryomyza anilis. The sequence continues at coordinate 99,788,562 of OX638131.1, read as the reverse complement.
AATTTCATCGCATTCTGATCAGTATTTCTCAAGTTATTCTGTATTCGGACAGCAAGACAGCAAGACAGCAAGACAGCAAGACGGACAGACAGACAGACAGACAGACAGACGGACATGGCTAAACGGACTCGGGTAGTGATGCTGATCAAGAATATATATACTTTTCCATACCGGACACGCCTCCTAAGGGGCGTTACAATATATGCACAAAGTTAATATACCCTGTACCTCATAGGTGTAGGGTATAAAAATTCTATTTTTCAACAAAAATTCAATTTTTCACTAAAAATTTCACTAAAAAAATTCACTAAAAAAAAATTAAATTTTCACTAAAAATTAAATAATTAAAAACACAATATGTACTTTCTGCTTGTCAGCCAACCACAATGACAGCGTGTTGTGCAACCACGTGTTCATTGCAATTTTTCAAATTTCAAATGCGCTTCCGTTTCCGGCTGGCGCACGATTGCCTGCTCATATCCGGATTTACGATAACCGATGCGAATGCGAAGGTGAATGCAAATGTATTTGTAATTGAGATACGGACGACGGTAAATAAATTTGTGCTGCAACTGAACGATATATGAGCGAAAGGAATTTCTTCTTCCACTGGTTCTTGTTGTTGTTTTTTTGTGTTTCGGTTTCCATTCTTTCACATAGAAATAGGGAAAACATGTCGGAATGTAAGGAAAATGTAGTACAAATGGCAATAAGCTGATAAACTTTGAGAAAGCAGTAACATTAAACATAAAAAAAGCCAGAATGATAAAGAAAAAATGTCAAATTCTAAAAAGTTTTTATGCGATTTTGTCAAAAATTTGGCAAAAGAAAAGAAACCGAATAACTGAAAATGTAGAAGATTTCTTAACTACATGCAAAACTTTATCAATTTTTTAAGAATACATTTTTGTTTCAGTTCTTTCTTTTAAAGAATAAAGAAAACAAAATATTTTTTTTCGAAAAGTCGAACCCGGGGACTTTTTGGCACGTACACTCATAAAAAATACTATAAAATCAATAGTTTTTTGATAGTATTAAAATCATTTAAATACTATTAAATACTATTAAATACTATTAAATACTATTAAATAATATTAAATACTATTAAATACTATTAAATACTATTAAATACTATTAAATACTATTAAATACTATTAAATACTATTAAATACTATTAAATACTATTAAATACTATTAAATACTATTAAATACTATTAAATACTATTGTAATGTAGTCGCGGTAGCTCAGTGGTTAGTACGTTGGACTGCGAGCCGAAAGGTCCCCGGTTCAAGTCTGGACTGGGGCTAACAACATCTTTCCATAGAAACATTGTTCTATACCGCGCTACCTCTCGGTAGTAAATGGCAAACCTCCGAGAGTAAAAACATTGCATATGAAAAGCTCTCACCCGCCGTTCGGATTCGGCAATAAACTGTAGGTCCCACCACTTTGAGTACAAATATAACACGCACAGCTTAAAATGGTGAGAGAGCTCGGCCGAAGTTCTATACAGGACTGTAGCGCCAAACTATTATTATTTTTACTATTAAATACTATTAAATACTACAAAATACTATGAAATACTATTAAATACTATAAAATACTATTAAATACTATTAAATACTATTAAATACTATTAAATACTATTAAATACTATTAAATACTATTAAATACAATTAAATACTATTAAGTACTATTAAATACTACAAAATACTATTAAATACTATTAAATGCTATCAAATACTATGAAATACTATGAAATACTATTAAATACTATTAAATACTATTAAATACTATTAAATACTATGAAATACTATGAAATACTATGAAATACTATGAAATACTACGAAATAATATTAAATACTATTAAATACTATTATATACTATGAAATGCTATTATGTTTTTGTATTCCTATGAAAATATTTATATTTTGTATACTATTGAATCAATAACTGTCCTATTGACCAATTTTAATAGAATTTGTATCCGAGTGTAATCCAACACACTAACCAATCGAGCCAACGACGCTATATTGTCAGTCTATTGAATGTTCTCAAAAAGTTTGGTTCAAATATTAATCAAAAGTTCTCATTTCAAATACCAGTAATATGTCAGTATGCCAAAAATATTGTAAATAAAGTATTTGTGAAGTAAAATTTGTATTAAATATGAATTTATCCTTTTCATATACATCTTTAACAAGGCATTGTATTTGTTGTATAAATTTTGAAAGTCTTTGACATGCTTTTTATTACAGTTGCCAGTTACGTTTATAGACTTTTACTTTTTCTTATACAGACAATTTTCGCTTTGACTCTTTTTGAGAATTTGCTGATATTAGCATATTTTCTAGAGGCCTAACAAATACCTTGCCATGCATCAAAGAAAAATGGCAACACCTGCACAAATACGAACCGACTCATTTTTTTATTATTATTTCTTTCTCTGATGCATTTCATTGCATTTACCGACTAGTACACTCAGTAAAAAGCAAGTATAAATTGGTTAATTATTTATTCATATAAACTAAAAAAAAACAATATTCTAAATTTTGTTATAATATTTTAGCATTAACAGCTTTTAAAATAATGTATTCTATTGATTAATTGAAAAAACTAACGAAATAAAATACTACCTGTAGGTTGCCATCGTGCACCGAGACGATTTTTGAAATTGACTGTAGTGAGGTTCTGAACCTTTTGTCTCGCAGTCCAGTGCTTTAACCACTGAGCCAATGACGGCACTTTTTATTATTATTTTTACATGTTTATTTGGTAATTTGCAATTTTTATTTTTAAATTTACTAATTCTTGATTTGGTTTTAGTATATTAAATGAATTGAAATTTCTTTTTTTTCTTTTCGACTAGGCAAAAACAATTTCAAATGATAATTTTTGAATAAAACGAGTTGGGAAAGTTAGGTCACATGGGTAAGTTCGGTCACATGGGGCGGATTTTTATAGTCGGTCGGGCCCGACTATGGAATACCCTACACCTTTGGTGTGGATATTAATTTGGGATATTTAATTGCATACCTTAATTTTAAAGTTTTTAATTATGTTGAACCTCCCCACCCTCAGAATATTATTCATATATCAGAAATTTACGTCTTATATCCCCTTAAATTAAAAAATGTATATAAAAGTATAAAAAAACTAAAAATAAATAAAAAAAAAAATTGGGCTGACCACGCCTATATTTAAAATTTTGAAAGGCTAAAATTTCATAGACTTGATTTTAAAAATTTACGGATGAAATTTCCACTATGAAAACCCGGGAAATAATGAAAAATAAAAGTGGGCGTATCACGCCCATTTTTGGACCACATATTCTTAGGTGAATTCTAATAATACTTTTTAAATTTTATAACTATACCTTGAATACTTTTCGAGTTATTAGTTCCGAAAGAGTTATATAAAAGTAACTTGTATGGGAGGTGGGCGTGTCCGTTGACCGATCTGGCTCATTTTCAAACTCAGTTCCTACTTTTGGCTAAAATATATTGAGACAAAATTTCATCGCATTCCGATCAGTATTTCTCAAGTTATTCTGTATTCGGACAGCAAGACAGCAAGACGGACAGACAGACAGACGGACATGGCTAAACGGACTCGGGTAGTGATGCTGATCAAGAATATATATACTTTTCCATACCGGACACGCCTCCTAAGGGGCGTTACTATATATGCACAAAGTTAATATACCCTGTACCTCATAGGTGTAGGGTATAAATATTATTCGAAATTATTCTCACCAGAAAAACAGCAATCATTGCTGAACCGACTTTTTCGAGTGTAATTCTCGATTTTCTAAATTCTAATAGACAATACTGAGTTGATACGCACTTCTTCAACACATGGACCAATATATGAACACATCCGGTATGGAAACTTTGTTCTTTGACTACCCGAGTTTGATAATATCTCTCCGGCATTGAAGACTATACAATGTTGAGGACATACTATTATTTTCAAAATGAACTAAAAATATTTAGATTATAATAAAACAGATCTATAATTCTACGATTTCTCCTACATTGTTTTTGAATTAAATATATAGAGGAACCTGGGGTAAAGATGGACATGGGGTAATGTGTGAAATTGCAATTTGTGGTCATGTTGTTGGACTTAGAAAAATAAAAACAATTGTCAAGTGTTTCTTAATATGGGATCAACTTTTTCATCAATGGTTAAAATCAAATGAATACCTTTTTATTGCATTTCGAGAACAAAAAGTGACAACATTTTTTTAAGTTTTGCTGAATGCTGTTGTTTGCAATTAAAAACTGTGAGCATTGTCGAAAATATGTTTAAAATGATCGTGTTGTATATCTTTTGAAATAGAAAAGGGTTTTGCTAATTTTCAATATTGGGGTTAAGTAGGAACGTAATTTCAGCAATGTTTGTTGTAATTTTAATGAAAATATTGTGTTATATGAATTATTTTAATGAAAATATTGTGTTATATGAATTATTAAATTGATCTTGGCCACAAATCAATGAAAAACAAAATTTTGACTTCACCTGAGAAAAGATCTGAATTGCAAAAGAAAGTCGAAAAGCGAAAATTTATAAGAGCAACGAGTTGGGAAAGCTAGGTCACATGGGTAAGTTCGGTCACATTGGACGAACTTTTATAGTCGGTCGGGCCCGACTATGGAATACCCTACACCTTTGGTGGAGCTATTAATGTGGGATATTTAATTATATACCTTAATTTTAAAGTTCTTCATTATGCTGAACCGCCCCACCCTCAGAATGTTATCAGAAATTTACCTTTTATATCCCCAAAGGGCGGGCCAAGCCTTTATTTACAATTTTGTGAGACTTATATATTATAGATTTGATTTTAATAATTCAGGGATAAAATTTCCACTATGAAAACCCGGGAAATAATATATTGAATACTTTTCGAGGTAATAGTTCCTAAAGAATTATATATAAATGACTTGTATGGGAGGTGGGCGTGTCCGTTGACCGATTTGGTTCATTTTCAAACCCAATTCCTACTTTTGGCTAAAAAAAATTCCATCACATTCTGACAAGTGCTTCTCAAGTTTCCTCGTATACGGACCGCAAGACAGACAGACGGACATAGCTAAACGGACTCGAGTAGTGATGCTTATCAAGAATATATATACTTTTCCATACCGGCCACGCCTCCTAAGGGGCGTTACAATATCTGCACAAACAAATTATACCCTGTACCTCATAGATGTAGGGTATAAAAAGAATACATAATAAAAGTTACTTCAAATTCATCAGAAGAAGAAGAATTTTGAACAATTCGTTTGAATGAAATTTGGAATAATTTTATTTTTAACAATTCAGTGAACTGCAATATCTGCAAAACGGACTGTATACTTTAAATGTGCGAACTTGATGAGAAGCATTTACACCTGTGTCCATTCCCTACGGGAAAATATTATGAATCGGTCTCAGTTCTGTCTCTTTTATATGAAACTAACAGGTAACTTTAACATGGCGAAAAGGCTGAATTAACACCTCATGCAGGCCCATAGACCTATCACTAAACTGGCTATGTAAAAGTTGCCGGTTGGTTTCATATAAAAGGGACAGAACAAGGACTGATTCATAACATTTTCCCGTAGGGTTATCACTCAGAATATTCTGAATAGGAGTATTTTGGAGCATTTTGGTTTAAATTTAGTAATTTCCCACTTTACCCCCAGAAGTACAAAATTGAGCTGATGTGAAGAATCGTTCAAAAAAACAATTAAAATATAAATAAATGGTATTCTGTTAATGCAAAAAGATAGATTATGAACCAAACTATGGAGTAGACCCTTCAAAAATTGTTAAAAAATTATTCAAATGTACCTTTTGGAAGAAAATTAAAAAGTGTCCCACTTTACCCTAGACTCTGCTATATGAAAATAAATGAAATAAAATAAGATTATAATAAATACAAATATGTCAAAAATTTCAATTGCTCAAGGTTAGTGTGTTGGACTGCGAGCCGAAAGGTCCAGGGTTAAAGCCTGGACTGGGGCTAACAACATCTTTTCATAGAAACATTTTTTTATACCGCGCTACTTCAGACAGAACTAGGACTGATTCAAAACATTTTCCCGTAGGGTTATCACTCAGAATATTCTGACTAGGAGTATTTTGGAGCATTTTGGTTTAAATTTAGTGTCCCACTTTACCCTAGACTCTGCTATATGAAAATAAATGAAATAAAATAAGATTATAATTAATACAAATATGCCAAAAATTTCAATTGCTCAAGGTTAGTGTGTTGGACTGCGAGCCGAAATGTCCAGGGTCAAAGCCTGGACTGGGGCTAACAACTTCTTTTCATTGAAACATTTTTTTATACCGCGCTACTTCTCGGCTGTAAATGGCAAACCTACGAGAGTAAAATATTGCCTATGAAAGTTTTACATGACTGAAATGAATTCACATAATATTTATTAATATTTCAAATAGAATTCAATTAAAGTAAAACAACAAGTATCAAAAATGCATCAAATGAAGAGAGTTCCTATTGGATTTAAGTACAAATATATTAAAAAAAAATCACACTGTGTCTAAAATTAAACTAGTCCTTGTATAAATTTTCAACATTTATGAATTTTAAACAACTAAAATGTAACCGCATAATATGCATCATTATTGCATTTAAAATTAAATCAAAATAAAATAAAAAATGTGTTCCAAAATATTTATTCAAATGCGTTTCTATTTGAATCTAAATACTTTTTCGCACAGTATTAGTAGACGTCGGCAAATATGGCAACACAATGCAAAACCGAAAAAGAGCCAAGTATGGCCACACATCCACCTGCATGATCTGCAACATGTTCCAGTGTGTTGTTAGAATGTTGACCTGTGAGATGAGCACTGTGTGTCTGTCGGTCTGTTGATCTGTCGGTGTGTATGTGTATGAGGCCAATGTATGTGTGGGACTTCCTTTTTGAAACATATGCATGTGAATGCAAATTTTTATTTTTCGTGCTCGTTCTGTCAGTTTATTTGCCAGCTAGTAGAGCTTTGCAGACAGACAACTGAAGAGACGGACAGCTGAACAGAGAGACAGACAACGGCCTGATAGACAGACAGTTGGACAGACAGAACGAATGGACAGACAGAGAGTTAGAAAAATGTACTACCGCCCGGATACATTCACAGAAGGCGGTTGACTATTTGAGACAGATAACTGAAAAAAAAACCGGGTACCGCATGGATTTAGCATCCAGAGACAGACAGACACATTCATATATATATAAAGCCCGTTTGCAGCGACGGACACTCTGACAGATAGCGCTGTCAGTTAGCTCGTTCATGTCGTCAACATTGTTGTTGTTGTTCTTCTTCTTGTTGTTTTGGCAATGTTTGTTGTTATGTTGGGGGATTCCATATTCAGTTCCTGCTTGGACCCAGTGCAGCTCAGTGTACTCCGTGCGTTTGTCCTCGTGTAATTTTCATTTGCATTAAATTTTATGCAAATTACCCAACAACTGTGACAGCTGAGACTGAGACATTTATATTCATATGTATTGTTTGCATATTAATAAACTTGTTATGTCGTTACTCCAGCTGCTTGTGTTAATTTCTGGAATTTACAGAGTGATTTGAAAGCACACAATTATGACAGGTACTAAGTCTATATTATTGTGGTACAGTGCAGTATGTGTAACACATAAAAATCAAATCAGTAAAATTATTTCAAATGTTTTAAAAATATTTGGAGTAAGATCAATGGTCGTATAGCATTGTGTATGGGAACCTTGGGTAAAGTGGGAAACGTTTTGATTTTCTTCAAAAAAAAAGGATATTTGAATAATTATTTAATCTTTTGAAAAGTCTATTTCATTGACTCGATCATGATCTAACTTTCTGCCTTAAATATTGATTTTTAAGCGATTTTTCAAATAAACTCAATTTCGGACTAGTTGCACAATGTTGGGGTAAAGTGGGAAATTTCAAAATATTTACCAATATGATATTTTAGTCTTTCTCTTTCAAAGCTGGTTTTATTTTTATTACAAATTCAAATATATTAAAGATAATAATTATTATTGTAATAATTTTTAATATATTTCAAATATTTCAAATTGTTATGAACAAAAAAATAGACATGAAAAAGACCCAGTTGGAAAGGTTAGATCACATGGGAAATTTTAAAGTAGGTGTTATTATGATAGTTAGGATTATTAAAATTATAGTCGGTCTAAGCCCACTAGGATATACGAATCCCGAAAATAACTACAAACTTTCAATCGCTGAAGTATTTCCATTCATTTGATACCCATATTTACAAATGGGTAGGTGTACCGAATTTCGATTCTTTTTTTGTTGAACCAAAAGTCGGTTCACCGGAAACCACTATTTTCATGTATTTGAGCATGAGTCAATATATATTTTCCAAAAAAAAACTTTACCTAAGCACGTAAACAGTAAAATTGATCTGTAGATATACATTTTATATGAGGTATTTGAACGATCATGATAATTTTCTTGTTCAGACAGCATAATAAGTAATCTAAACCTCAAGTTTCATTGCTCTAGCTCTTCTACTTTTTCTGTAATCGTGATTTCAACAGACAGACAGAGGGACAGACGGACATCGCTAAATCGACTCAGGAGATCATGCTGATCAAGAATATATATACTTTTCCATAACGGAGATGCTTCCTTCTGGGTGTTACAAACGGCGTACCAAACTAAATATACCCTTTCACTCTTAGTGTAGGGTATAAAAACTAACCAGTTGGGAAGGTTAGATCACATGGGAAATTTTAAAGTAGGTGTTATTATGATAGTTAGGATTTTAAAAATTATAGTCGGTCTAAACCGACTATAAATACCCTACGCACCTGTGTGGTAACCATTCAAAGTTGTATATAGGTCACAAGGGTATACGAATCCTGAAAATAACTACAAACTTTCCATCCCTGAAGAATTTTCTTTCATTTGATACCCATATTTCAAATGGGTAGGTGTAGCGAATTTCGATTTTTTTTTTGGAACCACAAGTCGTTTCGTGGGAAAACATTATTTTCATGTATTTGAGCATAATGTCAATATATATTTGACCAAAAAATTTACATAAGCACGTATACAGTAAAATTGATTTGCAGATGTAAATTTTATATGAGGTATTTGAACAAAATTGGTCAGTTCTCAGGTCACAATAGACCGAACATGATAATTTTCTTGCAGTTTAAATATATAAGTAATCTAAATCTAAAGTTTCATTGCTCTAGCTCTTCAACTTTTTCTGTAATCGTGCTTTCAACAGACAGACGGACAGACGGACATCGCTAAATCGACTCAGGAGGTCATGCTGATCAAGAATATATGTACTTTTCCATACCGGAGATGCTTTTTTCAGGGTGTTACAAACGGCGTACCAAACTGAATATACCCTTTCACTATTAGTGTAGGGTATAAAAACTAAAAAATGATGTTGGTAATAAAAATAGAATGGTAATGCAAGAAAAAATACGAAGAAAAGTTTAAAATTCACAAACATCTCAGTAGTTATGTTAGGAAAATATGAATAAAAATCGTACATTTACTACTAGTCAGAATTTCTGAGTGACGGTAAAATATTAGTAATGACCGCATAGTTCTTTCCCTTTTATATAAATCCAACCGGCAACTTTTATATGTTTAGTTCAGTAATAGGTCTATAGTTCTGCATGAGGTGTTTATTCACTCCTTCTAAAGGGTTTTTCAACAGGGACGCCATTCCATTTCATGATGGAAATATATACGAATTCGAATTTCGGTAGTAAATTTTAATAATTTCGACTCGTTGTTGGCTCGTGTTTCTTTCCATCATGAAATGGCAAACCTTACTGAAGAGAAATGTCAAAAGAACGGCAAGAAATATGGTGTCGTTTGCTGTCCCTGTCGCTCTACTTTTGTGGCATCCCTGCTGAAAAACCCTTGAAAAAAACTTTTGTAGCGCTCTTATTGAAAAACCATTTATAACAAATTCATCAGTATGATGAACTTATTCATAAGTATTGTGAATTTTTGTACCAACTACCAGATTCATCATTTTGATACTACCGTTTATTAAATAACATATTATTGAATGCATTCATTACATATATGAACAAAATATTCAATACAATGAATTTGAATTGTCATATTGATGAATATAGACTTTTATATAAATAATTAAAAAAAATATTTTTTTACGAATTTTGCAAAAAAAATATTTTTTAAAAAAAAAAAAAAATTTGAAAAAAAAAAGTCCTAAATTTTTTTTTTTAATTGTTATAAAAAAAAAATGTTTGGAAAAAAAAATTACAAATAATTTTTTTTCGAAAAAAAATGTTGTCCAAAAAAAAAAATATGCATGTCGAGCAAACATTATATAAGAAATAACATAAAAGATCTGAAAATTACGGCAAACGAAATATAAATATTTTGATTTAAATTTGGTTTGAGAAACAGCATACATCAATATGAAGTACATATATTTTGTATTTTTTGTTTGTGTTCATTAATATGATGAAAAGTATTCTTCACATACAATTCATCATTTTTTCGACAGTTATAAAGCGTTCATCATATTTATGATAGCATTCATAACATTGATGTCGTTGGACATTAATATTATAAATGGTTCTTCAATACAATGAATCATGGTTTGAAGAATGAAATTTATCAATATGATGTACATTTTTTTTCTGTGTAAAAGAGGCAGAACAAGAATCGATTCATAATATTTTCCCGTAAGGAATGGACACATGTGTGTATTTGCTATTCGTCAAGTTGGCTCAATTCAAGTATATAGCCCGTTTTTCAGATATTGCAGTTCACTGAATTGTTAAAATTTAAATTCTTCCGAATGTCATTCAAGCAAATTGTACATAAATTCTTCTGATGAAGTTGAAGAAACTCTAATGATGTATTCTTTTTGCTTTTGTAAAGTTTTGCTTTTTGAATCTCTTTTGCAATTCAGATCTTTTTCAGGTGAAGTCAAAATGTTTCTTTTCTTTGGTTTGTGGCCAAAATTGAAGTTTTTTCATTGCTAAATCAATTAAATATCTTATATAACACAATATTATTTCTCAAACTACAACAAACATTGTTTAAATCACGTTTCCCACTTTACCCCAGAAAGTGTTTTTTTATTCGCGATTTGAACATAACTTAGCACCATATAAACAATGTTAAATTATTTGCAATACCCGTTTGTAGATATATAACATTTGATCATTTTAAACATACCTTCCTAATTGAAAGCTACAAAAATTCACACTTTTTGATAGCAAAGAACAGCACTCTAAAAAAACTTTAAAAAAAATATATTTCACTTGTTCTCGAAATGCAATCAAAAGGTCTTTATTTGATTATAACCATGTATGAAAAAGTTGATGCTATATTAAGAAACATTTGATTATTTTTAAGTGCAAAAACATGTCAAAAAATTACCATTTCCCACATTACCCCATGTTTCACTTTACCCTAGTCACCCCTATATAATATTTGGATCTCTTAGTTTTGAACTAATTTCTGATAACTGGCAAGCAAAAATAATTAGTACCAAATATTGTCTCACTTGGTTAAGTGGTTATCGAAATATAGAGTTTCGCCCTTCATGCAGTCTGCCGATGAAATTTGTTACGCTCTAGCGGAGGAAATCAAAGATCTGAGTATGTCATATTTATTTCATTCTCCCATACTATACATTTCTAAATTTCAACATTCGAGGCAAACAAAGGACTGCACACTGTTCAAAAATACACTGAGATAAAAATGTGTTAAAGTCGACATTAAATTATCTATGAATATGAGCCTTTGTTATGTTTTCTTTTTATATTTTAGTAAAAAAATAATATAATTTTTATTTAATTTATTTTTATGTTTATTTATTTTTATTATTTCAATTTTATTTTTTCTGTTCTATTTTCACTGTTTTATAAAATTCGTGATTAAATTAAAAACAATTTGGTTTAATTTAAAAACATTATGTTTAATTTAAGTTTTAAACATTTAAAGTATGTTTTTTTTCTCAGTGTATCAATGAAATCCACCAATTATTTTTTAAGCTATATTATTTTGTTAAAAAAATGCATTTTTTGTTTGCCTTGCTATGCTATAAAACATAAAAATTAATAATATTCAACAATTTTAATTTTAAAAAAATATTCAATATTAAAAAATCAATTATTTATGTATTTCCTATAAATATAGCAACAAATGAAATTTCATTAGTTTCAACTTCTTACCAATTATTAAGTCATTTTGCTTTTCCGCAAATATTTCTATTTTCGGTTTCCATGCAAATTAAAATCATTCTAACCAACTTAAAACCCAATATGCCTCTCACATGCACTACAATATGTTCTATACACGTGTCAAAAACAAATACCAGCACATAGGCAAACCTGCACAGACTTGAAATAACTACCTAACTAGAATTTCAAAATATAGAGACACAAATATTACAAAATTACATTTCTTTACAATTTTCCAATTAAAGCAAATACATTGTAACATAACCGAAAGCATATCAAATGCGAGTCAAACATTTGTAACAGGTTGTGAATTACATTGGGAGTATTTTATATATGCAAAGCCTACATTTAGGCATAAATGCTAGCATTTTGTTGTCACAGAAGAGAAAATAATTTGAAACAATGATAAGGCGTAGAACTGGGCTAGAAAGAGATAGAAAAATAAAGCCAGACATAGACAGACTGACGTACCTACCTATTTAATTGGATATTCGTAGACAATGATCTGAATGAGACAAGTATGGCCAAAAGTATGCAATGCAAAAATAACTGTATAAAATTACGCAAATTAGTAAATTTAATTATCATAATTAAAGCTATATAAAAAATAAATATGTGCAAAATTAGTAGCTGAGGTTGGGAAACGAAATGGTATACAATATTTTTAATTTTTCACTGATTCTAGAATATTGGGTTTGTCTAAAAAGAAGGTGAAGAATGTTAAGAAGGCGAAGAAAGTGAAGAAGTTAAAGAAGGTCAAGAAGACAAAAGAAGGTGAAGAAGGTAAAGACAGTGAAGAAGGTGAAGCAGACAAAAGAAGGTGAAGAAAGTGAAGAAGACAAAAGAAGGTGAAGAAGACTAAAGAAGGTAAAGAAGACAAAAGATGGTGAAGAAGGTGAAGAAAGTGAAGAAGGTGAAGAAGGTGGAGAAGGTGAAGGAGGTGAAGAAGGTGAAGAAGGTGAAGAAGGTGAAGAAGGTGAAGAAGGTGAAGAAGGTGAAGAAGGTGAAGAAGGTGAAGAAGGTGAAGAAGGTGAAGAAGGTGAAGAAAGTGAAGAAGGTGAAGAAGGTGAAGAAGGTGAAGAAGGTGAAGAAGGTGAAGAAGGTGAAGAAAGTGAAGAAGGTGAAGAAGGTGAAAAAGGTGAAGAAGGTGAAGAAGGTGAAGAAGGTGAAGAAGGTGAGAAAGGTGAAGAAGGTGAAGAAGGTGAAGAAGGTGAAGAAGGTGAAGAAGGTGAAGAAGGTGAAGAAGGTAAAGAAGGTGAAGAAGGTGAAGAAGGTGAAGAAGGTGAAGAAGGTGAAGAAGGTGAAGAAGGTGAAGAAGGTGAAGAAGGTGAAAAAGGTGAAGAAGGTAAAGAAGCTAAATAAGGTAAAGAAGGTAAAAAAGGTAAAGAAGGTAAAGAAGGTAAAGAAGGTAAAGAAGGTAAAGAAGGTAAAGAAGGTAAAGAAGGTAAAGAAGGTAAAGAAGGTAAAGAAGGAAAAGAAGGAAAAAAAAGGAAAAGAAGGTAAAGAAGGTAAAGAAGGTAAAAAAGGTGAAGAAGGTGAAGAAGGTGAAGAAGGTGAAGAAGGTGAAGAAGGTGAAGAAGGTGAAGAAGGTGAAGAAGGTGAAGAAGGTGAAGAAGGTAAAGAAGGTGAAGAAGGTGAAGAAGGTGAAGAAGGTGAAGAAGGTGAAGAAGGTGAAGAAGGTGAAGAAGGTGAAGAAGGTGAAGAAGGTAAAGAAGGTAAAGAAGGTAAAGAAGGAAAAGAAGGAAAAGAAGGTAAAGAAGGTAAGTAAGGTAAATAAGGTAAAGAAGGTAAAGAACGTAAAAAAGGTAAAGAAGGTAAAGAAGGTGAAGAAGGTAAATAAGGTAAATAAGGAAAAGATGGTAAAAAGGTAAAGAAGGTATAGAAGGTAAAGAAGATAAAAAAGGTAAAGAAGGTAAAGAAGGTAAATAAGGTAAAGAAGGTAAAGAAGGTAAAGAAGGTAAAGAAGGTAAAGAAGGTAAAGAAGGTAAAGAAGGTAAAGAAGGTAAAGAAGGTAAAGAAGGTAAAGAAGGTAAAGAAGGTAAAGAAGGTAAAGAAGGTAAAGAAGGTAAAGAAGGTAAAGAAGGTAAAGAAGGTAAAGAAGGTAAAGAAGGTAAAGAAGGTAAAGAAGGTAAAGAAGGTAAAGAAGGTAAAGAAGGTAAAGAAGGTAAAGAAGGTAAAGAAGGTAAAGAAGATAAAGAAGGTAAAGAAGGTAAAGAAGATAAAGAAGGTGAAGAAGGTGAAGAAGGTGAAGAAGGTGAGGAAGGTGAAGAAGGTAAAGAAGGTGAAGAAGGTGAAGAAGGTGAAGAAGGTGAAGAAGGTAAAGAAGCTAAATAAGGTAAAAAAGGTAAAAAAGGTAACGAAGGTAAAGAAGGTAAAGAAGGTAAAGAAGGTAAAGAAGGTAAATAAGGTAAAGAAGGTAAAGAAGGTAAATAAGGTAAAGAAGATAAAGAAGGTAAAGAAGGTAAAGAAGGTAAAGAAGATAAAGAAGGTAAAGAAGGTAAAGAAGGTAAAGAAGGTAAAGAAGGTAAAGAAGGTAAATAAGGTAAAGAAGGTGAAGAAGCTAAAGAAGGTAAATAAGGAAAAGATGGTAAAAAGGTAAAGAAGGTATAGAAGGTAAAGAAGATAAAAAAGGTAAAGAAGGTAAAGAAGGTTAAGAAGGTGAAGCAGGTAAAGAAGGTAAAGAAGGTGAAGAAGCCCATTAGGGTAAATGAGGTCAAGAATGTAATAAAAGCTGAAGAAATGGTATAAATGGTAAAGAAGGCAATAAAGATGAATTTGATACGTTATGGAGTTAAATAAGGTAATGAGAGTAAATAAGGTAGAAGAATTTAATAAAGATAAAGAAGGTAAAAATGTACCTTCTTTATAGAATATAAAGAAGTTAAATAAGGCAATGGGTAACGAAGGTATAGGATGTGAAGAAGATTCATGAGATAGAGAAGGTTATGAAAATAAAGAAGATAAATAAGGTAGAAAGTTAAATAATTTAAAAATGTTAAAAAGTAAAGAATGTAAAGAAAGTAACGATGATAACGAATGTAAAGAAGTAGTTAATTAGGTAAAAAAGGTACTAAGAGAAAAAAAGTAAAGGAAAGCAAAATAAGTTAGAAAAGTAAAGAACTTAAAGAATATAAACAAAAATAAATTAACGAAAAACTTTAAAAATGTTAAGATGGAAAATAATGTAAATATGGTAAAATATGATATATGGTAAAAGCAAACAATATGAAAATAGATGAATCATAGCGTAAAAATTGAATAATGAATAATGAGGATAATGAAGATAATGTTAAATATATAAAAAAGGTGAGAAAGATTGTAAAGATAGTAGAGAAGTTGCAATAAGTGCAAAATGTATAATGTATGTGAAACTCATGAGTATGATGAAGAAAATAGTATCGCAAAAAATACCCAATTAGTACCAACTTAAATTAATCTAAAAAGAGTTAATGGTAGACTAGGTAATTAGTCAAATACTACTTGAGGACTTCTTACCCCAATATAATTGTATCCTACTTAAGAAAACATGAGCATGACCAAAATATGATTGTATTGAAACTGATCGGAGTATCTCAGTGTAAAAATAAAATGATGAGATCCCAATTATTAACCTAGCACAATTAATCCTAGGTTAGTAAATAGTATTTTTAAACACGTGTTTGAATAAAATCCTCATTGAAAGTGCAATTAATTATATATTTAATTCATGCAACACTTTGGTAAAATTCACTAAACATTTTAAATACATGGAAATAAATTGTCATAAAGCACGCACTGACAGATATAATGCGTTGATAATGTCACAAATTAATCGATATTGCGGTGGGCTGTCACTTATAATGCACACGAGCGTTAATCATGTCGCAAAAGCATTTTTTTATTGTTTTAATATAATGAAAACATAGACATTAATATACAGTGTGACAGAAAAGACAGACGGACAGACATATACACATTAATACACATATTAGTAAATATATGAGTATTTAGTACATTTATACTATAATAAATAATAATCTGCACTGTATGTAATGTGTATTAATGCGTATTTCCATGTGATAGGAGTGTCTGTCTATCCGACTGTCTGTCTGTTTGTATATATAAATGCATTAGTGTGAATTGAAGTACTTGCGTGTATGTGTTAGTGTTTTTATCTATACATTTGAATTTTGTTCAGCAATTTCCAGATTTGTCATAATTTACGTTTCATTAAATATTTATTAGACTCTAATGTCATTGTCATAAATCAAGCAAACTAATCGAAATACTTTACTCTCGCTCTCTGTCACCCTCTGTCTCTCTCATTTGCACACATTTATACTCCGGCATACACCGGTTGTCTCACTCCAACATAGAATGATTTAATATATGCAGTAAGTAGTTGAAAAGCAAATTTTGTTAGTAATGTTTCATATGATTTCAAATAAAACTCTAAGTTGGTACTTTTATTAAATAATTTAATTTCATAATATCGAAAATTTATTTTTAAATTGATGCGAGTGTTTTATTAAACGTGATCCTTACAATGGTAAGGCTTAAATAAAATTGTAATTTGTTAATTTCGAATAATTGTAAATGATACCTAAAAAATTACTTCATGTCAGGTTTCGGAAATTACTAGTAACAGAAAAAACCGAAAACAATTTTTGCCAAAGAAAATAGTTTTTGTTTTCTCGAATGCATACGCCGAATTTGAAAATTCTAGAAATTTAAACCCTTTTTAAGAATGCTAATATACATATAGAAAAAGGATAGATAGATAGATATATAAAAGAAACGTCTCTTTAAGACTATGAATTTTATCAACTTGATTTTATGGGGACCATATTTGCCGAAGAGAGTATAACAGTTTTCTCAAGCATTCACGCGTTAAGTCAAAATTTGTAATTAGTATACACACAGTATAGAGATTTGCCCAACCAACTTATTTGGTTATCTCAACCGCTAAGTCGGTTGTTATTGTCAAAATGAAAGGAGTTGTAGTTTGTACTGCTAACAATTTCGCACTGTTTTAGAACACTTTAGTACAGATTTAGAACCTTAGGATAGACTAATATTTAAAGTGTATAGGCTACTATGGGAGTTCCGCCAGCAAATTTGTAAACCATTCGATTTAATCAAATGATGTTAGTTGGTACAACCAACTTTTTTATTCTTCCAACCTCATGCTAAAATTGTTCATGCCAAAAAATGTTCATATAGCTGTGTGCAAAGTGAGGAACCCAGAGAAGATGGAGCAAAATCGACTTCAGATTTGAAATCAACGACTTCGTATTATCCTAAAACCGTTATGGTATATTTTGTTGAACTGTGTAATCGATATCTAAGAAGATTTCTTAGAAATTAAAGAGTTTCTAAAATTTGTTTTCTGTTATACATATTTTAAAGTATGGCATAAAAATGTTCAAAATATAAAATAGAATAATGCAAAAACTATAAAATAGAATTAATGCTTTTATTGTTATTTGTCCATAGAATTATAACTCTGAGAAATGGAGTTTAGCATCAAGAAATGGAGTTTAGCAATCAATTCTATATCTGATCTTTGGTTTTTGTTATAGGTTTTTAATGTATTGAAACACCCAAAATAACATAAAACATTACTATTATCACAACCATTTTTTTTATTTAAAGTAGAGGTTAAAAGTAAAAAATTTGCCAAAAATATTAATTCAATCCCAGTATTTTTTTTTATTAGTGTTCAATTATAAATCATTTTGTATTTATTTTGACCTCATGTCTGACCCGATATTTCAATCGTTTTTCTATAAATTCAAAACTAGGATATATCAAAATTTATGTTAATTCAGTTTATATATTTTAAAACAGTTAACTATTTTGTTTCATTTTAATAAAATATTGTTTTCGAGATATATATTTAACAGTAAATCAAATACTTGTCTCAATTGAAAAGTCAGATTCCGAAACTCATACTAAATCTATACTTAAGTATAATAATCTAAATTGTAAGTGTTCAATCCCAGTCTGCCATGTCTCCAAGCTCTTCGATGTCTCAAAAAGTTCTCGAACTCATTCCGAGAATAATTTACTATATCGTTGTTATATCGGTTCAATTTTCTCAAATAAATGTTTCCTCAGTTTCTCATTTGAAACGATATCGCTTCGAAACCGTTTCGAGATGTCGAGGAATTCCTTCGATCAATTACGATTTCGTATCTATATTAACTACAATTCGTTTTAAGATGTACGTAAATATCAGAACAAGATAATGAAGTTTATTCGAAGCGAGAAAAAACGATTCTGGACCGATATCGCATCGAATATCGAGATTGATACGAAAAAAAATTGCGATTTCAAAGTGATAAATATTTAAATATCGTATATTTTCTTTAAATTTCATTGTACGGAAAAAATTTAAATATTAACTGTGATAATGCAACGAGATCGAACTTTTTTTCGCTGTTAGTTTGAGAAAACTTTGATCATCGAAGAGCTACGAGACATGGCACACTGGGATGGAACTAACATCGATAAAAATGTTCGATCTCGTTGCGTCTTTTTTTTTAAATTTCCGTACAATACAATTTTAGGAAAATATACGATACGGTTTAAATATTTATCACATTGACATCGCAATGTTTTTCGAATCAATATCAATATTCGATGCGATATGGATCCAGAATCATTTTTTTTTCACTTTTCAAATAAACTTCATTATCTCGTTTCGATATCTGCGTACATTTTTGAATGAATTGTGGTATAATATAGAAACGAATTCGTAATCGAAAGAATTCCTCGTTATCTCGAAGCGATATCGAATCGAATGGCAGGCGGGATTATGAAAACACGAGAATCTAACAGATCTCTTTGCTATTTCGAATTTATATCAAATAAAGAGAACTTTTTTACAAAATAATTTAAAATTTTAAACCGAGTTCGAATAAATTACTCGACGTATCGAAACTGTATCCAAGCGATATCGTTTCGAATGAGAAACTGAGGAAACATGAACTCGAGAAACTTGAACCGATATAACAACGATATAGTAAAGTATTCTCGGAATGAGTTCACTTTAGTAAGACGATTCGCATATTTTACGTTCCATCTGATTTTATAAAAATAGAATTTAAATATATAGAAAATTGAGGACATTTTGAATTACATGAATTATGGAATTATTATAGAGAAACGTATGGCTATTGTTTGTTATTTTGGTACATGGAGTTTTGATTTCCAAATGTTACATTATTCAAAATTCAATTCTTTATTCGATCCACCAGGCAAAAAAACTATTTAACATAAAAATTAATTGTGTAAACAGAAAAAAATTATCAACGTAAATATAGCAACCGACATTAACTGCAATCATTAATCAATACAGCAATTAAATTCACTAATTATTCTTCGTTAATTCAGCAATTCCGTTTGCTAATATAAATATTTGTACGTCAATGCAGCAAATAATTTAGTCGGCGCAGTTTTAGCAAATATAATTGCTGAAACTGCGTCGACTAATTATTTTGCTGCATTGACGTACAAATATTCGTATTAGCAAACGACATTGCTGATTTAACGAAGAATAGCAAACGTGTTCATTAAATTAGTGAATTTTATTGCTGGATTTATTAATGATTGCAGTTAATGTCGGTTGCTATATTTACATCGACTATTTTTTTCTGTGTACGTTGTTGAAGATGAATAATTTTTTTATTATTTTTATATATACTTACTATATAGTCAAACTATTGTAATGTAAAACTTATAAAAAACAAAACTAATACACAAAATATGAATTCGGTAAAATACCAAAATCCCTACTTACTTCCAGCTTAATGTTACTAACTTTATTGGCCGCGGTGAGCATTTAATCATACACTTATATATTTCCTTATTTCATTAATGACCACTTCACTCTTCCAAGTGCTGCGTTCCACATTTGTCCAGTTGACCTTTAATATCTGCACCATGTCCGGTCGACTTTTGTTCTGTGTTTTGTGTATTTATTGGTGTTGAAATTTATGTGCGGTTTTATTACAACTATATCAACTGAACGAAATGTATGTATTTTTGTATATATATGTATATCAATATATAGAAATAAATACAACCAAATATATATAAATCGTTTGGTCTCTTAATTTATTGTCATTCATCGGCGTGTGATTTTGCTCACATTTATTGCGCGAGTTCGGCGTGTGTGATTTTCTGTTGATTTTGGCCAGGGTCAAATGGCACAGTTAATAAATAAGCCAATGGTAGCCACGAATGGCACGCATTAATTGTGTTCGAACGGTTCGAGTGTTTTATGAAATTTAATAAAAATTATTTTTGGTAATGAAATAAAAATTGCATTCGAATGGGGGCAAAATGTAATATTTCACATTAAAGTGAAATTTTCATTAAAAAAAAATGGTTTTTCTCTAGAAAAACAAATTTTAAATAAAAATTAAATTCTGCACTAAAAATTCAATTTTCCACCCAAATTCAATTTAAATCTAAAAATTCAATTTTTCACTTAAAATTCAATTGTTCACTAAAAATTCAATATTTTAAAAATTTATAATTAAAAATTCAATTTTTCACTAAAAATTGAAATTTTCATTAAAAATTCAATTATTCTCTAAAAATTTAATTTTTCATTAAAATTTCAATTTTTCACTAAAAATTCAATTTTTCACTAAAAATTCAAATTTTCACTATAAATTAAATTTTTCACTAAAAATTCAATTTTTACTAAAAATTCAATTTTTCACTATAAATTCAATTTTTCACTAAAAATTGAATTTTTCACTAAAAATTCAATTTTTCACTAAAAATTCAATTTTTTACTAAAAATTAAATTTTTCACTAAAAATTAAATTTTTCACTAAAAATTCAATTTTTCACTAAAAATTCAATTTTTCACTAAAAATTCAATTTTTCACTAAAAATTCAATTTTTCACTAAAAATTCAATTTTTCACTAAAAATTCAATTTTTCACTAAAAATTCAATTTTTCACTAAAAATTCAATTTTTCAATAAAAATTCAATTTTTCACTACAAATTCAATTTTTCACTAAAAATTCAATTTTTCACTAAAAATTCAATTTTTCACTAAAAATTCAATTTTTTCAATTTTTCACTAAAAATTCAATTTTTTACCTAAAATTCAATTTTAAACTAAAAATTCAATTTTAAACTAAAAATTAAATTTTTCACTAAAAATTCAATTTCTCACAAAAATTTAATTTTTCACTTAAAATTCAATTGTTCACTAAAAATTCAATATTTCACTAAAAATTCAATTTTTCACTAAAAATTCAATTTTTCACTAAAAATTCAATTTTTCACTAAAAATTCAATTTTTCACTAAAAATTCAATTTTCACTAAAAATTCAATTTTTCACTAAAAATTCAATTTTTCACTAAAAATTCAATTTTTCACTAAAAATTCAATTTTTCATTAAAAATTCAATTTTTAAATACAAATTAATTTCCTCACTAACAATTTATTTTTTTTTTATAAAAGGCACAGAAATTAAATTATTGCTAAACCATAAAAAAATTTAATTCAAATATCATGCGACAACCCATAACTATCGTGCAATAAAAACACAAATAAAAATGTGCCAGACTATTGAAATATTTATGCAGATATAAAAAAAAACATCAACAACTAATAAAAATATGCAAAATTAAATTCGAAACTTCGCATTTTTATAGTCTCTCCAAACATACAATAGCGACCGAAACACTTGAATGAAATTGAAAATTTCGCTCAAAAATATAGAAAACGATTCTCTACGCAGTGCAGACCGACAAAAGTAGAAAAATTGACATCACAAGCGCATAAATTAAATGTGCGCTGAACTTTTTGCCAAAAAAAAAACCTAGTAGAACTTCACATAATAATATCAAGAAATGAAAATAACAAACGTAAAGGAAGCACCCGACGACATCATCATTATCGTCATCATCGAAAACCAACTCAACAACAAATCCTCTCAAGTCTAGACGTCAAATGGTAGTAGCGAAACTTTTATAAAGGATGCGCAGGACGCATTCATAAATGGTTGTTAAGGCGAAATATCAAAATTTCCAAAAAAAAAAAAACAAAAAATAGAAGGGTTTCAACGCTGCAGCTTTAGAAATGTTTTGTCAATGCGTCGAGTTGGGAAAATTATTTATTTGACTGAGTGGAAATTTGTAATAATTTTGCAATTAAAATGACTTCAAATATAGAGACGACTTATTGAATTATAATAATAACCTTTTATAATTGGTTTCATTGGTCAACAAATCGCTTTTATTTGGGTATTAAGTGATATTATTGGAAAACACTAAAAAATTGGTGGCATTTACGAAACAGCCATCTTATGAATTAAAAAATGACAAAATTTTATCTTTACTACAAAATTGAATTTATAGTGATAAAATTGAATTTTCAATTAAAATTTGTATTTCAAGTAAAATATTGAATTTTTAGTGAAAATTTAAAATTTAATTTTTAGTGAAAAATCGAATTTTTAGTGAACATTTTAATTTTTAGTGAAAAATTTAATTTTAAGTGAAAAATTAAATTTTTAGTGAAAAATTGAACTTTTAGTGAAAATTTGAATTTTTAGTGAAAAATGGAATTTTTAGTGAAAAATTGAATTCATTATGAAAAATTGACTTCATAGTGAAAAATTGAATTTTTAGTGAAAAATTGAATTTATTATGAAAAATTGACTTCATAGTGAAAAATTGAATTTTTAGTGAAAAATTGAATTTTTAGTGAAAAATTGAATTTTTAGTGAAAAATTGAATTTTTAGTGAAAAATTGAATTTTTAGTGAAAAATTGAATTTTTAGTGAAAAATTGAATTTTTAGTGAAAAATTGAATTTTTAGTGAAAAATTGAATTTTTAGTGAAAAATTGAATTTTTAGTGCAAAATTGAATTTTTAGTGAAAAATTGAATTTTTAGTGAAAAATTTAATTTATAGTGAAAAATTGGATTTATAGTGAAAAATTGAATTTTTAAAGAAAAGTGGAATTTTTAATGAAAAATTGAATTTTAAGTGAAAATTTGGATTTATAGTGAAAAATGGAATTTTTAGTGAAAAATTGAATTTTTAGTGAAAAATTGAATGTTTAGTGAAAAATTGAATTTTTTGTGAAAAATTGAATTTATTGTGAAAAATTGAATTTATTGTGAAAAATTAAATTTTTTGTGGAAAATTTAAATTTTAGTGATAAATTGAATTTAGTGAAAAATTGAATTTTTAATGAAAAATTGAATTTTTAGTGAAAAATTGAGTTTTTAGTGAAAATTTGAATTTTTATTGAAAATTGAATTTTTAGTTAAAAATTGAATTTTTAGTGAAAAATCGAATTTTCAGTGAAAAATTAAATTTTTAGTGAAAAATTGAATTTTTAGTGAAAATTTGAATTTTTATTGAAAATTGAATTTTTAGTTAAAAATTGAATTTTTAGTGAAAAATCGAATTTTCAGTGAAAAATTAAATTTTTAAAAATTGAATTTTTATTGAAAATTGAATTTTTAGTTAAAAATTGAATTTTTAGTGAAAAATCGAATTTTCAGTGAAAAATTAAATTTTTAGTATAAAATTGAATTTTTAGTGAAAAATTGAATTTTTAGTGAAAAATTGAATTTTTAATGAAAAATTGAATTTTTAGTGAAAAATTGAATTTTTAGTGAAAAATTGAATTTTTAATGATAAATTGAACTTTTAGTGAAAAATTGAATTTTAAGTGAAAAATTGAATTTTTAGTGAAAAATTTAATTATAGTAAAAATTGAATATTTAGTGAAAAATTAAATTTTTAGTGAAAAATTGAATTTTTAGTGAAAAATTGAATTTTTAGTGAAAAATTGAATTTTTAGTGAAAAATTGAATTTTTAGTGAAAAATTGAATTTATAGTGAAAAATTGCATTTTGAAAAATTAATTTTTTTGTGGAGAATTGAAATTTTAGTGATAAATTGAATTCAGTGCAAACCTGAATTTTTAATGAAAATTTGAATTTTTAATGAAAATTTGAATTTTTAGCTGAAAATTTAATTTTTGGTGACCAATTGAATTTTTAGTGAAAAATTGAATTTTTTGTGGAAAATTGAATTTATAGTGAAAAATTGAATTTTTAGTAGAAAATTTAATTTTTAGTGAAAAATTGAATTTTGAAAAATTAAATTTTTTGTGGAGAATTGAAATTTTAGTGATAAATTGAATTCAGTGAAAAATTGAATTTTTAATGAAAAATTGAATTTTTAGTGAAAAATTGAACTTTTAGTGAAAAATCAAATTTTTAGTGAAAAATTGAATTTTTAGTGAAAATTTGAATTTTTAGTGAAAAATTGAATTTATAGTAAAAATTTTAATTTTTAGTCAAAAATCGAATTTTTAGTGAAAATTGAATTTTTAGTGAAAAATTAAATTTTTAGTGAAAAATTAAATTTTTAGTGAAAAATTGAATTTTTAGTGAAAAATTAAATTTTTAGTGAAAAATTGAATTTTTAGTGAAAAATTGAATTTTTTGTGAAAAATTGAATTTTTTGTGAAAAATTGAATTTTTCACCAAAAATAGATTTTTTAGTGAAAAATTGAATTTTTAGTGAAAAATTGAAACTTCAGTGAAAAATTGAATTTTTAGTGAAAAATTGAATTTTTAGTGAAAAATTGAATTTTTAGTGAAAAATGGAATTTTCAGTGATAAAATTGAATTTTTAGTGAAAAATTTAAGTTTTAGTGAAAAATTTAAATTTTAGTGAAAAATGGAATTTTCAGTGAAAAATTGAATTTTGAGTGAAATTTTGATTTTTTAGTGAAAAATTGAATATTTAGTGAAAAATTTAATTTATAGTAAAAATTGAATTTATAGTGAACAATTGAATTTTTAGTGTAAAATTAAATTTTTAGTAAAAATTGAATTTTTAGTGAAAAATTGAATTTTTAGTGAAAAATTGAATTTTTAGTGAAAAATTGAATTTTTAGTGAAAAAATTGAATATTTAGTGAAAAATTTAATTTTTAGAGAAAAATTGAATTTTTAGTGAAAAATTGAATTTTTAGTGAAAAATTGAATTTTTAGTGAAAAATTGAATTTTTAGTGAAAAATTGAATTTTTAGTGAAAAATTGAATTTTTAGTGAAAAATTGAATTTTTAGTGAAAAATTGAATTTTTAGTGAAAAATTGAATTTTTAGTGAAAAATTGAATTTTTAGTGAAAAATTGAATTTTTAGTGAAAAATTGAATTTTTAGTGAAAATTTGAATTTTTAGTGAAAAATCGAATTTTTAATGAAAAATTGAATTTTTAGTGAAAAATTGAATTTTTAGTGAAAAATTGAATTTTTAGTGAAAAATTGAATTTTTATTGAAAAATTGAATTTTTAGTGAAAAATTGAATTTTTAGTGAAAAATTGAATTTTTAGTGAAAAATTGAATTTTTAGTAAAAATTGAATTTTTAGTGAAAAATGAATTTTTAGCGAAAAATTGAATTTTTAGTGATAAATTGAATTTCTAGTGAAAATTTGAATTTTTAGTGAAACATATAAATTTTAGTGAAAAATTGAATTTTTAGTGAAAAATTGAATTTTTAGTGAAAAATTGAATTTTTAGTGAAAAATTGAATTTTTTTAGTAAAAAATTGATTTTTTAGTGAAAAATTGAATTTTTTAGTGAAAAATTGAATTTTTAAAGAAAAATTGAATTTTTAGTGAAAAATTGAGTTTTTATTGAATATTTGAATTTTTAGTGAAAAATTGAATTTTTATTGTACATTTTTTTACATTTTGAATTATTAGTGAAAAATAAAATTTTCAGTGAAAAACTTAATTTTTGTGAAAACTGAATTTTCAATGAACAGTTCAATTTTATATAAAATATTATATTTTGATAGATATATGAAATTCCTTGTTGCAGTTACCCAAAATTCCACAAAAATATTCTATTTTAAATTGCAAAATAAAAACATGACAAAAAATCCATAAATTTAAGCGAAAAATATTTAAACCAGCGTTCGAAAAGTTGTTCCGCGACGCCCTGCAGCATCGCCTTCGACACGGTAAAACCTTTTCAAAATAAAAATAACACAGACAGGCGTGTGTATGCGGATGTGTGTGTGAATGAATGTGAGTGTATGTGTGTGGCAGACGGCAAAACTCCTGAATTACAAACACAGCCACACACACTCCCAAATGCAGAGGAGTTTGGCGCCAATTTGGCGGACGACATAAGCGAGCCGGCAATTTTGATGCTGTAGTTGTACGAGTCATCGTCATCAAGTTTGGAGTCGTCGGCGTCGTCATCCTCGTCGACGCATTTTGTGTCGCCATTCATTATGCGACAACAACAAAGTCGACTATGATGACGATGAGAACGACAGCGAACAAACAAATGGAACAACAAAAAAAATTCAACGAACTATTCACACAGCCAAGACACATACATGGCTGTCAAACGCATACACAGACAGCATAGCACTACACTGAGAAAAAAAAGAAAATACGTGTATTTAGCAACATTTGCTTATACAACAATTATATTAACTGATTATACAACTGATATAACAAACAGTATTAAAAACCATTCTTTGTACAATTTCATGCAAAGACTTTCCCTATTGATACAGATCGAATTCTTTACCTAACAAATTGTTTTGCTAATGCAGCAAAAAGTTTTGTTAAACCACCACATTGTAAGTTTGTCTTAAGTTTTTGTGTGTAATTGCTTTAACAACTTGTATTATTCGACACAATGAACACTTTTTTATAAGAAAATAAATTTAAATAATTATATATTTATATTTGTGCATATAACAATATGTTGTGCTAATGCAACATATGTTTTGTTGATACTGCAAAATTGCAAATTAATCTAATAATCCGTATTTAACCAATGTTATTAATAAACATTATTTTTAATTATGTAATTATTAAGTTTTGATTTTTAACAATTTCCATTAATAACTGCAACAAACATGTTTGTTACATTTACAATACTTTTAATTAATTTGATGTAGTTTTGTAACATATAGTAAATACAGCAGCTTCAGAACATTTTATTATTAATAGTTTCAATCAAAAAATGTTTGTTAAATCTACAATTTTTTTTCGGTGAATAACAAAGCGAAATTTTTTGTTGTTGTGGCGCACGTCACTCTCTCTCGGTCGGCGGAAATTTGGCGATTTTTATTGCAAGTGCTGCGGGTGCAATGGTTAAAGTTTCTGGTGGCTCCCGGGCTGAATGGCAATCGGATAATGTGGCAACCCTAAATACAGTGAAAATTGCAAAAACAACAATGACAATATGTAGCCAGTCAAAAACAAAAAATAAAAAAGAAATACGGATCAAAGGCAGCAGCAACATCCGCACGTCAACAAAAAATAATAACAGCAACAACAAAAAGCGCAAATTATACAGAGAAACTACTACAATAACAACAAGAACAACGTAAACGAAAACATGTGGACATCCGCTTCCTTCTAGGCCGTGCTCCACTCCTCCACGTTGTTGCTTCAATGAAAACTCGCGAACTGAGTTGCGTTGGGATGCGAGCAGACGTTTGAATTGGAGACAGAAACAAAGTATGAGCGAGAGTGAGAAAGAGAGAGTTAATGTTTGTTGGAGAGGAGCATGCAGAGAACTGAAATGAAGCATGTATGTAAACACAGTTGGGCTGTGTTTTAATGGAAACCCCCAGTGGAAAATGGACAAATTAAACCGCAAACATACTTAATTACGAAATAGGAGAATCATTTGGGAATTTGGTTTAAAATGTGCTCCAATTAAACATACAATTGTCCCTAATGGAAAATCTAACAGAATCGTGATTTAGGTTAGGTGGGTAGGTATTGAATTAATTCCGACCACTATGGATCGATTGTGTTTCCTCTGAAGTTGTGTTGCCTATGTGAGTGTATCCAGTTTTATGAATCCAGATGCTTGATTGAATTTCATTAAATTTAGCGGGTGTGTGTTTCTCATTTCGTCTAGTTCCTGAGAGAAAAAAAAATGAAATAAATAATATTTTTTAATATAAAATGATTTAAAATGTTTATCAACCGCACCACGTTTCATTTTAAATCATACTAAAAATTAACCTTAAAAACGTTTTATTTTAAAATAATATTTTTTATTTCAAATTTTATTTTTCTTATTTTTTGTGTCAGTTAGAATTTTGTCTGACGGAATTGCCAAGGCCTAATATTATTAAAATTTAAAATATTCATGTTTCAAAGTGTCTTTAATACAGAACCATAGCGATAAAACCATGATGAACCGGATGGTCAGAAAACGGTAATATTGCATTGTCATCCAGTTCGATGCAATATTTAAAATCTGAAGTCTGTAGCTCATCACGAGGATAGTTTGAAATCAATTACAAAATTTGTTCCGAACAGACAGACAAGAAAGCAACCTAATAAAAACGTTTAAAAAAGCCTAGTATTTGATTTCTCTTATAAGAAAGTGCAGGACATTGGCAGAGAAAGTGCTAACTATCTTCCTCGACCTCACTGTCTCCACACCACTTGCATAAATGAACTATGCCCCTAAGTTACATTTTTCTCAAGTATGCATGTAGTGAGTTATGACCTGTAAATACTCCCGTGAGTAGTCTCAGTTCTATCTTCTTTAAATTTAATATAGTCTTGCCATACCCCCTTTTCCACAGTTTTTTTGTCGTTTGCCACGAGTTGACTGCTTTCCACCTTGAGAATTGTAATTTACCTTACTTTGAGAATCAAAAACAAAAGTCCAGCTGTTGCATTTTGAGAAAAATACAAAAACCTTAGGCAAACGGTAATTTAAAACGTCAAATAGGATTCCATAAACAATCAAATTTAACATTTTTAACAACATATTCCCCAAACCATGTTGCTATAATCACTAAGATACAAATGTTTTAAATGTGGACTCAGCTAGTTTTGATTTTCAAATATGGATATTTTTTTGGAAATTTGTATGCAAACTTTCATGTTTTTAATGTACATCAATATGATATATTCGAGTACACATTGCACTTTGTATGTGCGTACTTCTAGTATGTCGTAAAGCTATTGACATGAATTATTTTTTATAAATTCAAAGTATTTGAATTTCGTACAGTTTGAATTGTCAAATTTTATCCAACTGCATTAAAGTGGAGATGTGCAAAATCAAAATATTGACAAATTATGAGTATTGTGGATTTAATAGAGTTTCTGATACGCAAAATATTAGGAATATTAGCAGCCATTCAGCAGTTTACTAAAACATTCTTAATATTATAAGAGAGGAAACCACAAATCCTTATACGGACGATCACATAATGAATGTATTATGATACAACCCTACGTTAACTTTTATCAACTGTCCTAGTTCTGATTCATTTATATAAAACGATCTGGACACTTTAATATGACGTTGTCCTAAAAATGGGTTAATTGACACCTACTGCAGACCTTGAAACCTATCGCCTAACTAACTGCTATTAAATTGAGACGTAAAAGTCAAACATATGAATATTAATTTATTGCATTAATAATAATCCAAGTAACCATAAGCTACGATATGGGACCAATTTCAGTCATTTTTCGATTATAAATCGATCAAAGTAACTAAGTTGTTACCAAAAATAATTTAGTGTATCTTATGTCGGTTTCCATGGCAAGATTTTAGTTGTTGCCCCTAAAACTCAGTATTTGCACTAGCCATGGAAATCATTTTTCATTTTCTAATATGTGTTTGTGAACAATTTCACATTGACTCTTAATTCAGTCATTTTTTGTTTATTATGTATCTGTTTATAGTATTTTAAATTATATTTTATTAAATTATAATTATTGTGCCAAATAAAGTATTTAATCCTAAAAAAAGTAAGAGTTTATAACCATTACCCTAGTAGAAATTTTGGTAGGGCCATGGTCATTATTTGAGGTGACCGGAATATGACGAGGCCCATAATGTCCTTGCAACGCAGTGTTCTGATCATGTATTGACCTCAGGCCATGATCATGTACTGATCGGGCAATTCCCCATTTTAATATTTACCCGACAATTGCCTTGTCTGAGCCCGAGCATACTAGGGTTTCTCTCATTAATCTCGATCATTGCCTGATACTAATTTCTTTATGAGGATCAAATAATGTAGCTATGTTCGGGAACATTGACTGTTTAGATAATGTAAACCCTGCTATGGTAAGCATGATAAAGGCAATGATCATATTTTCTCTAATAGGGCTTACCAAACGAAAACCCGATCATTTCCCGATGGCGCATCGGGCAAATTTCTACTAGGGTAGTGAGTGCGTGATAAATCGTTGAAATTTAATTCTTAAAAATTGTCTTTGTGTGCGTGAAAAACTGAATTCAAAACGAGTGCGAAAACTAAAAGCAGAGCAGAGCAACAACTATTCTAGCAGTTGTTGCTCTATGGAAATTTATCAGTGCAACAACTGCTAGAATAGGGCAACAACTGAAGTGCCATGGAAATCGACATTAAATTCATGCAAATTTAAATGATATATCATTTATGAGGTATTAATTTTAACTTTAATACGATACATATATTTTTTCAAAGGATTAAGGTTATGATTTGCAGATTTTATTCTTTAGATTTTATCAAAATATAATTGTTGTATTCTTATTTGTTCTTGGCTAAAATTAACATAAGAATCAAGTAAAAGTATTCAATATTATTTAAATTTTTTCTTTAAATCTGTCTTTTAAAATAAAAATAAATCAGATTTCATAAACAAATTTATATTTCCTTTACATTTTTATTTATAACTCATGAATCGATAAGATAACACCAATGAAATTATAGCAGAAAAACCGCCAAATTTTGATCTATAACTGTGGCATTAATGTAAAATACAAATAATGCAAATAATAGCTGCGGTAGCTCAGTGGTTAGTGCGTTGGACTGCGAGCCGAAAGGTCCCCGGTTCAAGCCTGGACTGGGGCTAACAACATCTTTTCATAGAAACATTTTTCTATACCGCGCTACCTCTCGTCAGTAATCGGCAAACCTACGAGAGTAAAACCATTGCCTATGAAAAGCTTTCATCCGCCGTTCGGATTCGGCAATAAACTGTAGGTCCCACCACTTTGAGTACAAATATAACACGTACAGCTCAAAATGGTGAGAGAGCTCGGCCGAAGTTCTATACAGGACTGTAGTGCTAAACTATTATTATTATTATTACAAATAATACATGTTATAAGTCGTTAATAAATAATAGTCAATATTGTGACAACATAGTTTTTTGTTTTGAATATTCACTAAATGGAAACAAATATTTTTGAATAACATTATTTTTATAATTTTTTTAACAATTACCTGTTGTTTGAGGTATAAATATTTGATAAAACGTTTTTGATTTTAATACCGCATATATATAATTCATATATTGTGAAATTAATCCAATTATGTTAATGACCAAAATTTAAATATAATTGTTGTAAACATATTTTTGATGTAAACATTTTCAGAAAATTGGAATATATGGCCATGTTGAGGCTTTCGATCGAATTCAGATCGAATTTCATACAAAATTTGTTAACAAACGGTTTTGAATATGATGTCAAAATACAAAAAATGTGTTTTTCAAACAAATTCATATTCGATTTCGATTGAAATTCGATGGAAATTCGATCGAACATGACCGATATTAATGGAAATAATTCAGAAAACAATGCTCAACTAAAAATAATGTTCTACATATTTATATAAGACCATAGCAAGTTTTCCATTTTTTTTCTATTGGGTCTACTATATTCAATTTAAGTGCGTGTTTCACTTGTCTGTTTTTGTGTGTGTGTGCAAACATTTTTTTTTGTTTTTTGAAGCTGTTTATTACGCGCATAAACAGCATTTTTTGCATTTATTTGCATGTTTTTAAGCACAGCTTATTATTGGAAGAAACAGCAGGAATTCGCATAAGTGCTAACTTAATCTGTCGACGATGCGGCAGGGAGAAAGGAAATTATAGTACAAAAAAAGGATGCTACATAGTATGTTGTAATTTTTATTTTCAGGTTTTTTTGGCAAAGATTTTTTAATATGCTTATAATGCTTGTTATTTTAATAATAAATAATGCAGCCAAAAATATATATTTGAGTTTAAAATATATATTTGAGAGATATTTTGTAGGCATTTTTAATATTTCAAATTTTAAATTTGTTACCATAAAATTTGTCAAGCACTACATGTTTTATTCTGTCAAGAACTACATATTCCGTCCTTTTATTTTGGATTTTCTATTTTTCCGTGGGTTGTTTTATCATATGTATTGTAATATTGGGGGTTAGATGGAGTATTATGTGGTGTAGATGCAAGTATGCGAAATAGTCGGAATTGTGGTTGATTTGTTTAAGCATTTTAAGCAGCCACACTACGCAAAGTCCTCAAAGTAGGTAACATTTATTTGGCTATGTTCTGCGGTTTATGTTTTTTAGTTTTCTCTTTTTTCAGATATAACGATTTTTTGTGCACAAAAAAATATACGAAAATTTTCGTTGTCGCCACAAAGATGTAGGTACACTAATAAAAAAAATTAAATAAAAAAAATATAAATTTATGAAAAACGAAATTAAATAAAATAAATTTATTGTTATTATTCTGAAATTATTAGCTAAAATAAGATGAGATTTTGTTGATATTATTAATAAAATAATGAAAAATGAAAAGATTTAGCATTCGATTACAATTTTAATAAATGCAACAAAACGAATTTGCTATATTTATAAAAAATGAGTTAAGGCAAATTAATTTTTATTATTTCGATAATGAACGATTTGCTAAAAATGGCATATTTTATTATTAATGAAATAATTGACTGGATTCGTTTTAAATTAGAATAATTTGTTAATATTCTTGTAAAGATGAGAACGGAAATCTAGTGACAGATATCCAGAGCAAACTGAAAATATGGAGGGATCACTTCTCTAGACTGCCGACCGGTGATGATGACCGCAATTCCACCGATAGAGAAGCAAACCCGGCAACCCCAGTACTTGATGACGACGTTGAGATTCCGCCACCCGACCATGACGAGGTCAGAACAGCCATTGCTCGGCTGAAAAACAACAAAGCCGCAGCTGCTGAATTGTTTAAGACCGGAGGCGAAGAGAAAATAGAGAGCATGCACGAGCTCGTAACTAGAATATGGTCGAATGAAAGCATGTCAAGTGACTGGAACCTCAGTGTACTCTGCCCAATCCTTAAGAAAGGGGATCCCACTCTCTGCGCCAACTACCGTGTCAATATCGCATACAAGGTTCTATCGAGCGTATTATGTGAAAGACTGAAGCCCATCGTCAACAGACAGATTGGACCTTATCAGTGCGGCTTCAGACCTGGAATGTCCACCGTAGACCAGATTTTCACATTGCGCCTAATCCAGGAAAAGATCCTAAAAAAACAGATCGACACCTACCACCTATTAGTCGACTATAAAGCCGCCTTCGACACTCCGATAAGGGAACGATTATACGCCGCAATGTCTGAGTTCGGTATACCTGCGAAACTTATAAGGCTTTGCAGGATGACCCTGAGCAACACACGTTGCTCAGTGAGAATAGGAAAAGACCTCTCCGAGCCATTTCATACCGAACGAGGTTTCAGACAGGGTGACTCCCTATCGTGCGACTTTTTTAACTTATTGATGGAGAAAATAGTTCGAGCTGCCGAACTCCGTCAAAGCGGCACTATCCTCAACAAAAGTGTCATGCTGCTCGCATATGCCGACGATATTGATATCATTGGCAGGAGCACACGAGCAGTCAGCGCAGCATTCTCCAGATTGGAGAAAGAGTCGCGTCGAATGGGTCTAGCGGTGAACGAGGACAAGACGAAGTTCCTTGTGTCAACAAGCAAAAAAGAGTCCGTGCGTCTTGGACAAAAAGCTGATTTTGACACCCACAAGTTCGACATTGTGAAGGACTTCGTCTATCTGGGATCCAGCGTAAACAGCAACAACGACGTCAGCCTGAAGATCAAACGGAGAATAACTCTTGCCAACAGGTGCTACTTTGGGCTCAGTAGGCAATTGAGAAGCAGAGCCCTCTCTCGCCGGACAAAAATAACGCTCTACAAGTCACTCATCATGCCCGTCCTACTTTATGGTGCAGAAACATGGACGCTGGCCTCCACCGATGAGAGAGTACTGGGAGCGTTCGAGAGAAAGATTCTCCGTAAAATCTTTGGCCCTATCTGCTTTGCTAGCGAGTATCGAATCAGGATGAACCACGAGCTGTATGAGTTATTCGACGACATTGACATAGTCAAGCGCATCAAGATCCAGCGGCTTCGCTGGCTAGGTCATGTCGAACGAATGGATGAAAACACTCCAGCCAAGAAGGTGCTTGAATCGAAACTGGAAGGTGGACAGCGTAGAAGAGGGCGTCCAAATCTGCGTTGGAAAGACCAAGTTGAGGACAAACTGGCAACGCTTGGTATTTCTAACTGGCGTCAGCGCGCGCAAAGCTGATCCGACTGGCGCGGCTTCATCTCAGCGGCCAAAACCGACCCACGGTTGTAAGGGACATTTAAGTAAGTAAGTAATTTGTTAATATTTGAAATTATAACAAAATCAAAATTATATTTATAATAAGATAATTTATATATTTTATTAAAATGTATGAAGTATTGTTTTTAATTAACCAATTAATAACTATAATACTTTTGTCAGAATTTATTTTATGCTTTCAATTAATATTTTACAAAAGTGTTTGCTAAAACAATTAACGTAAATAAATGATAAAAAAAGTAATTAATTGGACATTTTTCAGAAATATCTAAAATGAACTAGCAGTATTAGACAAATAATGTGTACGAAAAATAAAGCAAAACACATTTTGCTGGAAAAACTAATATTTTCGAATTCTTAATACATTTAGCAAATATTTTATAATAAAAACTATGTATATAATTTGCTGTACCAAATAATGCTTTAATTTGTACGATAAGCTAAAAAATAAGAATTCTTAATTAATTATACTATTAACCTAGAAAATAGTGTTTTTTTATAAAAACAAATTGCTGTATTAACAAAAAGTTTGAATGATTTAACCACAATTCTTCCCCGGAGATTTATTTATAACTTTTTGTAGTATCAACAAAACATTTGTGGGGTGAACAAAAAATGTAGCTGGATAATAAACGTTTTATTATCCAAATTTGTCAAAATCTTGAGTTGATGCAGTTTTTGCATTCTTTGCTATTGGTTATTTCTTCAATGCATATAAGTAGCTAAAGTAGCTAAAGTTTTCTTTTTCCAATGAACACTATAAGTCATTGGAAAAAGAAAACTTTAGCTACTTTAGCTACTTGAAATGTTGAATCTATAGAGAAAGATCGCTGATGAAGAAGCTTGGCTGCCTCTAAAACTGCTATACGATCTACCACTCAATGCATTTTGCCAATTATTTGTTCTTTTATTTATTGGTACAAAACAACCAATTTGAACCGACTGTCTTTTAGAACAACAGTGATACCTAAAGACGGTTCTTGCGTGAGCTGTGCTTTTGACCTGATAAACGTTTTACCATCGACGAGTTCTTTGTTGTTAAGGTCAGAAAGAAACTGAAAATGGAAATCTGAACCAATAATTGATTTTGTTATGTCAGCTACCACAAATCTCCATTTGAGTTTTCGGCAAATAAGTTCTAGATCCAACACAACTGTTTCAAAGTTTGGATGTTTGCTCCGTTTGCGGCGAAAAGACAAATGGGAACATTTGCATCTTCGTTTGCAAATTGTGGAGGTTTGTGAAGAAATTTTGGCAAAACGGATACGTCCGTTCCAGTGTCAATTAAAAAGGTATGTCTTGAGTTGCGATCGAGTTTATTGAAAAATTTTCAGAAGCCAAGCTCCGAAAAAACATTTATTTTATTGGAAACGAGCAAGGAGAATAGCATTTTGAAGCTTTATCCTTAAAATTATTGTGGTACCAGCACCAATCTTTGTTAGTCGTTCTACTCCTGGAACGCCTACGAGAATCGTTTCTTGGTGTGCACTTTTCGGAGATCTGGTGAAAAGGTTTTCGAATCGTTTTTCAAGGGCGCCTATTTTAGAATGGTCGAAAATGAGGAGTTGGAAACTGCAGAGATCGACGGAAAGAGCTGCTCTAATATTTTATCGGCTTGCTCCGCTATGTCGTCAAGGGTGCCTTTGTTGCACCCCAAAATGGCGCGCGCATTTTCCGGCAATAACTTCAGGAAAAACGTACTCACAAAAACAGACTCACTCACCTTGACCACATCCCGCATTTC
This sequence comes from Dryomyza anilis, assembly GCA_951804985.1. Lineage (NCBI taxonomy): Eukaryota > Metazoa > Arthropoda > Insecta > Diptera > Dryomyzidae > Dryomyza > Dryomyza anilis. Next base: position 99,752,134 of record OX638131.1, on the reverse strand, counting down.
GCATGAATTGTAGATAGTGCCGCGTAGCCGCGGTAGCTCAGTGGTTAGTGCGTTGGACTGCGAGCCGAAAGGTCCCCGGTTCAAGCCTAGACTGGAGCTAACAACATCTTTTCATAGAAACATTTTTCTATACCGCGCTACCTCTCGGCAGTAAATGACAAACCTCCGAGAGTAAATACATTGCCTATGAAAAGCTCTCACCCGCCGTTCGGATTCGGCAATAAACTGTAGGTCCCACCACTTTGAGTACAAATATAACTCGCACAGCTCAAAATGATGAGAGAGCTCGGTCGAAGTTCTATTCAGAACTGTAGCGCCAAACTATTATTATAATATTATTTTTGTAGATAGTGCGATGGTTTTTGATCTCCAATTGAGTGTCCTGTAAAAAGTCGGTGCAGCATCTTTTTCGTTGACTCTGCGAATGCGGCAATGATTTTTTTCTTTAACGCTTCATACTTGCATCCTTCTGCTGGAGGTGACAAAATAATATCGCTGACGAATTCCAACGTTGCAGGATCAAGATTGCACAAAATGTGGTCGAACTTCGTTTCAGCACGAGTTATGCGATGCACTCGAAATATTGTCTCTACCTGAGTAAACCATAGCTGTGGATAGGCTTTCCAGAATGCAAGAATTTTATAAACGCCCACAGCTCCGACATATACTGCATCTCCTTGAGGAATTCTTATTCTCTGCGAAGAAGGATTTGGAAAAGGCGTGGTCTCAGATCCACATTTTGTTTCAAATCTTGAGTTTGCGTATTTTTCCGTGGTGGTGTATGCGTAACAGGCATGGTGCGTGAATATGTCGGTCAATAATATTGTTAAAAATATGATTTTATATTTTTAATTATTTATTTGTCGAACAATAGTAACAATTTCATCTTTCCCCAAAAGTTATTCATCCTACAATTATATCTAAGATTATTCTTTATCGAGGCATCATTTTCCAAGACATTTCATTCTTGAAGAATTCATTCCCAAGACAAAATTCTATCCGAAAATATTTTTTATTCAATTTTAAAGCCTTTTTCAACAGGGACGCTACAAAAGTATAACGACAGGGACAGCAAACGACGCCATACTTCTTGCCGCTCTTTTGACATTTCTCTTCAGTAAGGTTTGTCATTTCATGATGGTTGAAATTATTAAAATTTACTACCGAAATTCGGAGTCAGTGACCTCAACGTTAAGAGCGCCACGTCCAATTTATGGTCGACATAATCGTCCTAGCAGATCAACAATTGTGCATCTAGTGGAAAAATTTGAATCCACAGGCACAGTACAATATGTTCCCATCCCATTGAGACAAATAATTGCCCGTAGTGTCGAGAATATTGCTGCCGCTGAGGCTTCAGTTGAAGAAAGCCCAAATGTGTCTCTCACACGTCGTTCTCAAGCGTTGGGCATCTCTGTGACGTCTTTGTGGCGAATGTTGCGAAAAGATCTTGGCCTACATCCTTTCAAAATCAAATTGACGCAAGACTGAAGCCGCTTAACCACTAGAAGCGTCGTATGTTCGTGAATTGGGCTGAGCATCAACTTGAACATGATTCGGATTTTCATCGAAAAATCATCTTCAGCGATGAGGCTCATTTCTGGCTGAATGGCTTCGTTATTGGTCAGACAGCAATCCACACGTACTCCATGAGTCATCTTTGCATCCCGAAAAAATTACGGTTTGGTGCGGTTTATGGGCCGGCGGCGTCATTGGGCCGTACTTCTTCCGTGATGATCAAGACCGGCACGTTACTATGAATGGGAATCGCTACCGTTTAATGATAACCGAATATTTTTGGCCCCAATTGGATGATATGGACTTGGAGGACGTGTGCCACAATCAATTTATTGGAAACCAAGTTTGGAGAACGTTTTATCTCACGAAATGGTCCAGTCGATTGGCCGCCTCGGTCGTGCGATTTGACGCCGTTAGACTATTTCCTGTGGGGCTATGTCAAGTCTATGGTCTATGCCAACAAGCCAGCGACGATTGATGAACTTCGTACGAATATCGAACGTGAAATTGCAGCAGTATCGGCCGATTTATGCTTGAAAACCGTCGAAAATTGGGTTCAGCGTCTGGACTTCTGCAAGCATGCCAGTGGTGGCCGTTGTAGCGCTTTTATTGAAAAACCCTTTATGAGAAAGAAAATTGTTTCAAGAAACAAATGTCTTTGAGGCTGTAGTATCCGTTGATAAATTATTACGGAGAGAATTATTCAAGGATAAGAACTGTTCGCAGAAGAATTTTCTGGGAATAAATTTTCTCGGATAAAAAATGTTGATAAATTATTGTCGGGTTAAAGCTTTATGGAGGAATTGCATCAGGGAAAATGTTATACGTTATAGGCTTGTCTTGGAAAGAATTATAATTGGTTGGACTTGGAATAAATTGTCTCGAAGAAAAATTGTTGATACAGAATTTTGCGGGGAATACTTATCTCGTTAAAAAATATACCTTGGTAGAGTAGGGCCAGGGATAAATTGCATAGGAGAATAAGTAATTGGAGAAGAATTGACACGGGAAATATTGAACGGCATAGACTTGTCTCGGTAATGAATTATCTGGGGAAGCTTCGTCAATGGAATTAATATTCCGGAAGAATTATTTGGATAAGAATTGTCCGAGAAATAAATATCCGTAGAATAATAATTCGGATAAGAATAAAGACTAATTATTTGGCGAAGAATTATATTAGGAAAAATTGTCCGAAAGAGAATTGGCTCAAGAAAGATTTATATTCGAACTAGAATTATCCGTTGGATAATTTTTAGGGAATGAATTGTTCGGAATTGTCTCGAGGATGAATTATCCGAAAAGAATGACCGTAGTAGTATTTCCCATATACGCGTTACATATTTCTCATTGTGTAATATGTTTAATGGGTAGCGAAGTGTAGTGAAATAGTCAAGGCAAATGTGTTTATCCGCTACAGACTTTAGAGCTCTTTGGATTGTCATTGTTGTTGTTATTGTATTTTTGTATTTGTTCCATTCTAGATGCGACTTTGATTTATGTTGCAGTAAGCGGCCCCATTTCCGTCGGTCGCGTAGCGTCGTCACCCCGCCTCGGCGACAGACGGCTTTTCGACTATATTCTTTACAATTTGTTTCTATTTCTTTTATGCCATTTTTATATTGCATACTTTTTGGCTTGTTTGCATGCGAATTTGTGGCTACACTGTGAAGTGCGACTGTTTCTTAGTGCAAATTCTATGAGATTTGTAACTATTTATTCAAGCCTGCAGAGCGCCATGTTTTCTTTGTGCGTCTTATTATTCTTCGGCTGCTGCTTCTTTAGTCTTCTGGCAATTCAATGGACGTCATCAATTGCGTCGCATAGCTTTTTGTTGCATACTTTTGGCAACGCAACAAAGATTATTCTTTCTTACTCATACACTCTCCATCTCCCTCTATCTCGTTCTCTTCATTTGAGTGTTATTTATGTTGATGTCTTGCGTCTCGTGTAAAGTGTACATGACTCACATGGGGCTGCTGTCAAAAAATACGAAAATGCATTGATTTTGATTTAAATGCAAACGTACTACGACACTCACAGTTGTTTTTTAGCGCACTTTTTGCATATCAAGGCAGCCATTTTTGGCAGCCAGACAGACAGCAACAAAAACAAAAACAATAATACATGCAAATTATTTTTGGCAAAAATATAAAATTGTTATTGTTGACGTTTTTAGTGAAAAATTGAATTTTAAGTGAAAAATTTAATTTGTAGTGAAAAATTTAATTTTAAGTGAAAAATTGAATTTTTAGTAAAAATTGAATTTTTAGTCAAAAATTGAATTTTTAGTGAAAAATTTTATTTTTAGTGAAAAATTGAATTATTAGTCAAAAATTGAATTTTTAGTGAAAAATTGAAATTTTAGTGAAAATTTGAATTTTAGTGAAAAATTGAATTTTTAGTGAAAAATTGAATTTTTAGTGAAAAATTGAATTTTTAGTGAAAAATTGAATTTTTAGTGAAAATTTGAATTTTAGTGAAAAATTGAATTTTTAGTGAAAAATTGAATTATTAGTGAAAAATTAATTATAAAGTAAAAGCTTAAATTTTTACTAACAATTGAATTTTTAGTGGAAAATTAATTTTTTTTTAATAAAAAATTGAAATTTTAGTGAAAAATTAAATTTTTAATGAAAATTTTGTTTTTAGTAAAAAAATTTAATTTTTAGATAAAATTTTAATTTTTAGTGAAAAATTTAATTTTTAGTGAAAATGAAATTTTTAGTGAAAAATTGAATTTTTTAGTGAAAAATTGAATTTTTAGGGAAAAATTGAATTTTTTAGTGAAAAATTGAATTTTTAGTGAAAAATTGAGTTTTTATTGAAAAATTGAATTTTTAGTGAAAAATTGAATTTTAGCGAAAAATGGATTTTTAGTGAAAAATTGAATTTTTAGTGAAAAATTTAATATTTAGTGAAAACTTAAATTTTTACTAACAATTGAATTTTTAGTGACAAAATTTTTTTTTTTTTAATAAAAAATTTAAATTTGAGTGTAAAATTTAATTTTTATTGAAAATTATGTTTTAGTAAAAAATTGAATTTTTAGTTAAAATTTTATTTTTTAGTGAAAAATTGAATTTTTAGTGAAACATTGAATTTTTAGTGAAAAATTTAATTTTTAGTGAAAAATTGAATTTTTATTGAAAATTTAATTTTTAGTGAACATTTAATTTTTAGTGAAAATTTAATTTTTAGTCAAAATTTAATTTTTAGTGAAAAATTGAAATTTAGTGAAAAATTGAATTTAGAGAAAAATTTAATTTTTAGTGAAAAATTTAATATATAGTGAAAACTTAAATTTTTACTAACAATTGAATTTTTAGTGAAAAATTATTTTTTTTTTAATAAAAAATTAAAATTTTAGTGTAAAATTAAATTTGTAATGAAAATTTTGTTTTTAGTAAAAAAAATTAATTTTTAGTTAAAATTTTAATTTTTAGTGAAAAATTGAATTTTTAGTGAAAATTTAATTTTTAGTGAAAATTTAATTTTTAGTGAAAATTTAATTTTTAGTGAAAATTGAATTTTTAGTGAAAATTTGATTTTATAGTGAAAACTTAAATTTTTACTAACAATTGAATTTTTAGTGAGAAATTAATTTTTTTTTAATAAAAAATTTAAATTTGAGTGTAAAATTTAATTTTTAATGAAAATTTTGCTTTTAGTAAAAAATTGAATTTTTAGTTAAAATTTTAATTTTAGTTAAAAATTTAATTTTTATTGAACAATTGAATTTTTAGTGAAAAATTGAATTTTAAGTGAAAAATTAAATTTTTATGAAAAATTGAATTTTTAATGAAAAATTGAATTTTTAGTGAATAATTGATTTTTTAGTGAAAAATTGAATTTTTTATTGAAAAATTTAAATTTTAGTGAAAAATTGAATTTTAGTGAAAAATTGAAATTTTTAGTGATAGTGTTAAAATACAATTCGATTTTAATTGACATCTTTTAAAAGTAAATTTGAGAACATACTGGAAAAATCCATTTTGAATTCGACTGTCAATGGCGAAATAGTTTATAGCAATATACACAATCTACACCACTAAAAATGATTTCCATAATTTAAATAAAACTAAAATCATATTTTATATTTTAAGCTTTTAATTTTTTGAATCTTTAACACCGAGTTCCAAGTGATTAAATGCATATAAAATAAGTGCTTAATCTAAATTTCAAATTAGAAAAAAACCTTGCCATCTAATAAATGGTCCAAGCATTTTAAAATCACTACTAATGGAACAACCCTTACTATACCACAATTGAAAACACCCCCACAATACGGACACAAAAAAAAAGGATCCCGCCAGCGATGACATCATCATCAACATCAGCATCAATTCAACGACTCTGACTTCCCCAAGATGTGCTCTAAATCAACGTCATATTGTGAGTGAATGCAATTTGCAGTTTGCACCCCGCAAATAAGGATGTGTTGCCTAATGCGCGGACATAATGCAGCAATAACAGAAGGAATCCGAAACCCATTGACTAGAAACAACCCAAACCTCCCACTAAAACCGCCCACATATGACAATTTTTATGTTTTTATTAAAGGCCAAAGGAAGGAAAAAAGGAAGAAAAAAAAAAGAAATCCAAGAAAATTGCAGCAAATAAATACATTATGCTGAGGGGTGGCTGCGACACCCTCTATTACCCCCACATCTCTCACATATTTGCACTAGTCGAAGACATAATTTACGGCGTGTTTGAATTATAGTATCGCATGAAGTTATTACTTAAACTTAAATAATGCGTATATCTGCCAGCGGCTCTTTGCTTGACTGCTCATCCTCCTTTATTTTTCTTCTATTATTTTTTTTTTCTTTAGAGGGTGACCATAACTCAAACACCCTGCTTTTCACTCATAAATATTTATCGTGAATTGTTGCATAAATTCTGATAACGATTTATTTATCTCGCTTGTTTTTAAATTTTAGATGTGCGATTTTTTTCAAAATTTATTAGTACATTTGTTATTCGAATAGATTGAGGCATAAAAAATAGCGCATCATATAAATCAATGTCGCAATAATTTTATTTTAAAAATAAATAAAATTTTATTTTGAATATATGTTACTGTTTTTTGCAGATATGTATTTTATTTAAACCATCCGTGAAATTAAAATGTATCTGTATTACTTAAGGTTTATAAAAACATATGCTTTTTGAGTTTATGTACCTCTTAAAACAGCATATTAAATATATCTCTTCTTGCCAGTAAAATTTCTGAAAACCAATTCAGTTTTAAAGATTTTCAGCACATTGGAAATGTTCTAAAATTCATCAGAAATGAAATTGTTTTGTAGTTACGGAAGAGGTTTTAATTTATATAGTTACCTGACATATTCCGATTATACTGTTGTTTATTTTCAGAGACTATATTCAGTAGTACATTCGACATATTTTCATGGCTTAACCAAAAAAGTTTCCACATTCCCGTATCAAATGGGTGCACCTTACGAAAATTAAGAAAGCTATGTTAAAAATTTATTTCGAAACCTAAAAATGTCGACATTTTAAAGTCTTAAAACACCAAAAAAATTTTGTGCCGAAACAAATATGTTTGAAAAAATATAAAAGCTGAAAAATATCGAAAACTTTTAAATGTTTGCTGACGAAAAAAATTCAAAAATAAAAGGAGGACTTCATCATAAAGGAAGGAGTTCATCATAAAGGGATTAGTTTTTCATGTAAATGGTCGGGTTAAGGCAAAAATACGAGGGTTTTAAAGAGTTTCGATATTTTTTGTATTTTTGAGATTTTAAATTTCAACTTACTGTACCCAGACTCAACTTAAACTACCTTTGTAATGCTTCTATAAAAAAGTCAATTTAAGAATGTCAAACTTATTATTTTTGACGACGAAATAAAAATATTCTGAATAATTTATATCAAAATCTGCATTTTAAATTACATAAAGTTTGATAACCTGTTCCCGGCATATTTTTTGGAACGGGCAGAAAACGTTAAAATTCCAAAAAATTTAATAACCTAATACACGCTTCACAAAAACTTTCATTTAACTGTTTGTTTGCCTGAAATATTCTCGAAATATTCCTAAAAAATGCCAGAAATTTAGTTTAGGTTCAAGAGGTATATGATTGTTAAAGGCCGTAATATTCCACAAGTTAACCGGATGTTCTTAAGAAAAAATTAATTAAAAACACTGTAAACTCTTGTATCCCTTTTTTGAAATTATTAATTTTATTCTAAATCTTTAAACTAATATTATATTTCGGAGAATTTGGATGTATCGACCCCTAAATATTTTTTGAATCCTTAACATAACTGAAAATTTTCATTAAAAATGGTACAAATATAAAAATAATCTTCGTAATATAGCAACCGATAATTAATGCATTCATTAATCAATCCAGCAATTAAATTCACTAATTTAATGAATACATTTGCTATTCTTTGTTATATTAGCAATTGCGTTCGCTAATATAAATATTTGTGCGTCAATGCAGCAAATAGTTTAGTTGGCGTAGTTTTAGCAGATATAATTGCTGAAACTGCGCCGACTAATTGATTTGCTGCATTGACGTACAAATGAAATGGTACAAGCTATATTTCCACGGTACATGGTAAAATCATAATTCGTCCCTTAAGGCTTCATATTAGGATAGGAAAAAATTAGGATAGATGACGTATACGAAAAACTATTTTAGTAGCTCCGATGGCTTTCGTGATAATGCATATCTATTGCGAAAATGGATGACGTCATTCATTAATCGATTTCATTATTTTTATATGCATAGATTTCACATCCATTTACATACAAATTATGTCGAGTAAGAATGGACCGGATCGACATGAAGATATTGATTCATATATTTATAGTCATTATAAAAATAGTTTTTTAAACATGATATTCCGACTTTTCGGTGGTTCCATTTTTAGGACAAACTTATTGACACTACTCAAAAAAACAAGAACAAATCTTTGCCATAGACATCCCATACATCAATTCATTATAATTCTTGGTTGCTGATTTTGACTACATACTCAGTTTTTATATCCTACACCTATGAGGTACAGGGTATATTCACTTTGTGCATATATTGTAACGCCCCTTAGGAGGCGTGTCCGGTATGGAAAAGTATATATATTATTGATCAGCATCACCACCCGAGTCCGTTTAGCCATGGCCGTCTGTCTGTCTGTCTTGCTGTCCGTATACACGATAACTTGAGAAATACTGTTTACAAACCAATAACTCGAAAAGTATTCAAGATATACTTATAAAATTTAAAACGTATTGTTAAAATTCACCTAGAAATATGTGATCCAAAATGGGTGTCATACGCAAACATTTGATTTTTTATTACTTTTTGCTTTTTCATAGTGACATTTTATTCGCAAATTAGTGAAAACAAAATTATCAAATATTAGCCTTAAATCTCTACATATCTCTACATATCTCTACAAATCTCTACCGACTATAAAAGTCCGTCCCATGTGACCGAACTTACCCATGTGATCTAACTTCCCAACTCGTTTTTTATTTATTACGTATGTTTTTAAGAAAATTGCTATCGAAATTTAAGGCACTTTACAGAGTCTTTTTATAAGAAAAAAGTATAGTCCCTTACACAATTAGTTTTTCAAAAAACTGTAAACGCAATTTTTCTTCCAATTATCAATACTAATTAAAATATACGAACAACTACTAATATTCCGATAGGTTTTTCAGATATTCGAATTTAGACTCGAAAAATATTTATTTTATTAGAGCATTTTTGGACGGTTTTTTAGAATTGTGGATCCTGTGATAAATAAGAAAATTAATTCTGGTTCTGCAGAGCATGGTTCAAACTAACGACAAAAATTACTTTTTTTAAAAGGTTCTCATTCTATTAAGACAGTTTCTGTCAAAAACTGTTTTCTTATATATTTCACATATAAATTACTGAAAAATAGCCCAATGGGAAATATTCCGACCTAGTTCGAACAGTAACCAATGTTTTCTTCAATACATATTCTACAAAATTCACATTAGTTCATTTGTAAAGTAGCAGTAATGTATATAAATGACTAGTTCCAGTTTCCACTGACGTAGTAATGCTGGAATAGAACTACCATCCTTTACCCTCAGATTACTAAGTAATGTGAAAATGGAACAGGTACTTGTTGACTATATCGAATGTGAATTGATTTTTAAATTATGAAAATGTATGCCTTTAAAAAAATTAAATAAATTCAATATTTATTGAACTCCAGTCGCATTTAATTATCATTGTTGGTGTGTAACATGTTGATTATAATTAAAATTTCATATTGATCGTTTTTCCATTTAGGTACTGTGGAAATAAAGGATTAATGCATCATTTGCGGATAAAAAAATATACAGATTTTGTGATTTTTTATTAAATGTATTACATGTTACAACATGCAAACTAATTGGCACACAATTTTAATAATTAACTATATTTCTATTTATTTTTGTTAAATAAGGACATTGGATACAAAACACCCATAACTACTGCGCACGAAGTAATATATAAATGAAACCACCATCTGCTTACAAAGTAATGTACAAATAGAACAACCCCCCATTACTACTGCACACAAAGTAATGCACAAATGGATCCACCCCTCATTACTACTGCGTACAAAGTAATCTACATATGGAACTACCCCTCATTACCACTGCGTACAAAGTAATGTACAAATGGAACCACCCCTCATAAATACTGCATACAAAGTAATGCACATATGGAACCACCCCTCATTACCACTACGTACAAAGTAATGTACAAATGGAACCACCCCTCATTACCACTGCGTACAAAGTAATGTACAAATGGAACCACCACTCATTACTATTGCGTTCAAAGTAATACACAAATGGACCACCCCTCATTACCACTGCGTACAAAGTAATATACAAATGGAACTACCTCTCATTACTATTGCGTACAAAGTAATGCACAAATGGATCACCCCCCATTACTACTAACTACAAAGTAATGTGTAAAGCGACCAATCTTCATTACGATTGCGTGAAAAGTAATGCTGAAATGGAAGTACCCCTTGAGACTGATTGGTTACGAAATAATGATGTATGGGTGACCCCTTATTACGATACTTCTAAATAGTAATCTATATGTACATGAGGTAACATTCGGTTCCTTTGTACTTTGGATGCAGTGTGTAATGGGTGGTGGTTCCTACATAGCATTACTTCGTAATCTACAGTGAATGGCCACATCTATGTAAAAGTAAACAGAAATCAGTATTGAGATTTCGACGCATTACGATTCGATAATAATTATGCAGTAATCGATTGGGATAATATGAAAAAACTGAGTATGCCATAGGAAGTAACGTACTAATATGACATTTTTCAGATTAGGGGCATAAGTATTATTTTAAGTAAAATTGTACTTACAGGCCATATTTCAAAAAGTAGATCAATTAGAAAAAAAAATGTAATTTTAATAGATAGCTTGGACTCTGTTCTGTTTATCATTTTATAACAAACAAAAAATTGGAATATTAGCAGTAAATAATATATTAAAATTAGTCCTAAAAATTAAAAGATGAATTTCGTTTAATTTTTTCGGGAAAACTATTTTTCCACAGTATTATTTTTTTTATATTCTAAGTAGTGGTTGAGAAAGGCTTAAAAATACGATTGTAATAAGTTACGTAATACTGAGTATGCAGTCAAAATCAGCACCACCAAATTATATAGAATTGATGTATGGGATGTCCATGGTGAAAATCGTGTTAATAATAATAAATAATAGTTTGGCACTACAGTCCTGTAGAGAACTTCGGCCGAGCTCTCTCACCATTTTGAGCTGTGCGTGTAATTTTTGTACTCAAAGTGGTGGGACCTACAGTTTATTGCCGAATCCGAACGGCGGGTGAGAGCTTTTCATAGGCAATGTTTTTACTCTCGGAGGTTTGCCATTTACTGCCGAGAGGTAGCGCGGTATAAAAAAATGTTTCTATGAAAAGATGTTGTTAGCCCCAGTCCCGACTTGAACCGGGGACCTTTCGGCTCGCAGTCCAACGCACTAACCAATGAGCTACCGCGGCTACGTGTTAGGTAGTATAAAAATCCATTAATATAAAATAGGTAAAAGAGTACATAATTTATAAATATAAAATTGTTGCGAGTTTGAATAAATTAAAAACTAAACTAAATTGAATGAGTAATGCAAAAACTAATTTGTCGGGCTCATTGGATCACAATTCGGTAAGCGGTAATTAGTGAAGTTTCTGTCATTCAATTTATGCTCTTATGACACTGGCTTTAAAAAAGTACACGAATTGACTAGTATTGTGTTAATGAAATTACAATTGAGAGCTTCAGTTGTTTCAGTTTTGCATTTAATAACCGATTTCAAGATACCAATTTTTAAATCCTATTTATAACACTGAATATATTTCTGTGAAGGGTTTAAATTTCTTTTCTACTCTGCAGCTAAAAGCAGAACCACTTTCCGACTCATGGGCGACATTCAAAATACAAAGCCAAGCCAACTTTTGAGGCGCCTTGATGTCTGCCTATTTATCAGAACCTACAACATTTTGTAGCCTCTTTTTCACACTGCATGAAATGGGTATTGCCAACATTTATTGGTGCCACTAGCATTTATAACTTATAGCAGAAATAGGCCTTCCCATGCCGACACGCCACACAAACACACACACACAGTTTTCAACAAATTATTAAATAGAATTTTTAAATAATAAAAAAAAAATTAATGCGCGCCACCGCTGCATGGCGCCATCTTAATTTTTCTGCTTTTGTATGATTTTTCGTTTCATGCGAATGGTTGGCAAACGGTCAACCTACAATAGCAACAACAACAAAAAGGGTCTAAATCCGTCTAATCGGTCATAAAATATTAGGGCCAGAAATTGTTTAAAAGGACTAAAGTTTCTTGTAATATAATATGCTGCATAAATACATTAGCAATAAAGCAGTAAAATGAAGAATTGTAGAAAACCCGGAAATAAAAGAACAAAAAAAAAAAACATTTAAGATGAAAGTTAAGTCAACCGACGCATACGAATCAATAATGCTGAATGATGATGTCGATGATGTTGATGCTTAGCAAATTGACCAACAATTTATGTTATTGAGTGGAAAATGAAAGAAATGCACAAATATTATTATTATAGCCTAAAGCATAGCTTTTTAAATATTCTATTTTGAATTTTTAAAAGAATTCAGACAACACAAAATACCTAATACAAATGTTTATTTACCTACCTATTTTAATGTTGGAAATACATGGTAGATGTTTGAATTGATGCAAGGTTCTTAAGAACCAACAAAAAATCTATTAAAAATAATCATCTACTTAGTATTGTTTTTTTTTTTACCAAACTTCAGTCGTTTGGCTTCGAGGAATATGTTAATGGTTGTTATTATTTTTTGAAAAAATTAAGTTTAAGTCGATACTCCATGGTTTTATATTACTGTTGGTATCAGACCTATTTTATAAAGCTTTTTAAAAATCAAAATGTATTTTTTTATTTATTTATACAAATGGTTTATATGACTCTATGAAAAAAAAAACAAAATAAATCCCCAATACTGTGGCTTAATATCTTTCGCAATTGAGATTAAATAAAACTCCAAATATAAATGAAATAACACCCATATAAATGGGATTTATTTCATTTTTAAAGACATACCTAAATACCTATAAATAATAGAAAATACTAAAAAAATTATTAGATGTATTTTTATTTTTTAATTATTTGGGGTATTATTTCGTAACAAAATAAAGTTCCAATTTTGAAAACGAAATAAAGTCGAAAATATGAAATAATACCCCAATTAGTAGAATTGTTGTTTTATGTAGTACTGTTAGGCCTTTATTTCGTTTCTTCGTTTGGGGAATTTATTTTCTGAGGCCTTATTTCATAGAGCCGAATTATCTGATACCGATTGGAATTATATTAAAATTTTCAATTCGATGAATTTGATTTTTAGTATTTCAGAATTCAATACAAAATAAATGTATTTCATTCGAATTGAATACGAATATCTATAATACGTATTTCCCCAATATTTGAATTTCTATCGAGAGAGAATTTCAGAACATGTCCGTTAGATAGGTTAAAAAAAAACTTTTTTTCGAAATTCCAACGGCACCCCCTCCAAAAAGTTTAAGCACGTAGAAAAGGTAATGCACACAAAATTTTAGCGAAAATTGAAAATCGTTTAGAGGTCCTTACCTAGTACATATCCTTTTTTTTAAATAGCAACAGTTTTCAGTAAATTAGTGCATTTCACTGCTGGATTGATTAATGAATGCAATTAATGGAGGTTGCTGTATTTACGTCGAATATTTTTTTCTGTGTATGACACATAAATGCGAATTCCTGTAAAACTAATTAAAATATTATTTTTTTTATATTAGCGTTTTTTTTATTTATTTATTTATTTATTTATTTATTTATTTCATTACATCTACTGGGCTAAAGTCCCTTCATTATTATCTTAACATTAAATTGACATGAATTATGATTAATATGAAAATTGGCAATTTAACAATTTAATATATATTCAAATTAATTAAACAATATAAATAAATTAACTTAAACTCATTTACATTAAAATTTAAAATTGGTGAGAAGCTATTACAAAATCTTATGCATCTTGCTATTGGTTCATTAAATGCGTAGATTGTTCTATGAAAATTTTCAGAAAACAAAGGATTTTTCCTTAAAGTTCTGGACGGAACATAAATATTAAAAACATTTGAGATTTCTGTACAAACCAATTTGCCTGACAACATTTTATATACAAACATTAGCGAAAAATATATCCTTCGATCTTTTATAAGACGGAAGACCATCTGGCCAATGCATTTTGTAAAGAGCGTATTTTGTAAATAGTTTTTGAACTCTTTCAATATGATTGGAATGTTCATTAAAATACGGATTCCATATTATTGAACAGTAGTCTAATATACTACGAACAAGTGACACATATAATACTTTAAGAGTCAACGGATCTTTAAAGTGAACTGTGTTTCTTTTAATGAATCCAAGCATGGAATATGCTTTTGAAATGATATAGTTAAAATGAAAATTAAACTTTAATTTAGTGTCAAATATCACTCCTAAATATTTTATTTCATGTTTACGAACAAATCTATGATTATTTATTGAATAATCAAAAATAAATGGATTACCACATTTAGAATATGAAACAACATTACATTTGTCAACATTCAAAAAGAGATTATTTGAAGTGCACCAGTTTTGCAACATCACTAAATCTTTTTGAAGTTTAAAAGCATCAGATAAATTAGTAATCGTTGAAAACAGTTTGATGTCATCTGCGAACATTAAACATTTCGAAAAAGTTATATGTTGAGGTAAATCATTTATAAATATTAAAAACAATAGTGGCCCGCAATGTCTTCCTTGTGGAATCCCAGAATAGGCATTAACTATAAGTATCTGCTAAGTATGTCGATATGCCTGGGAAGATTATAAGTAATATAAAGTTTTATATATACAGGATGCTCTGTTTCAGAATGCGTATATTGTGATTACTTGGTTCATTTCATAAAAATATGGTTCTAGAGTTGGAGCATATCTGGAACACCCAATCATATACAGGGTTTTTTTTAACTAATATTTAATTGTATCTTTTTGGTATTGTATCTTCTTTAATTCACCTTCAATTTACAGAATATTGATCAGAATTATTAAAAATAAATAACATTGACATTTTGTATTGGACCTTGAGATTTTTTCATTATATTAATAAAAAAAAAGTTATTTTTAAACGATTTGGTTATTTTTAAACTATTTTGGAAGTGATCCTGTTGTAATTTCGAAAAAGTCATTTTTTGAACCTTACTAACTTCAAAATTGAAATTGTTAAATATTTTGTGCCTTAAATATTTTTTTCGGATAATTTCGAATCATTCCGAAAAATCACATAAATTAATTTTTTCTATAAATGAGTGTTTAACAATATTTTAGGTTTAACAATTTTTTATGCAAATAAATTAATTCAACTTTTAAAAAATTATATTTTAAAGAAAAAGATATTGTCACTGTCATGCCAAAGGGTGAATATGCATTTTTAAAAATGTTGAGAAATCAAATTTTAAAGTATGGTACCAGATAAAATCCATTACTGAGTTATGGCGAAAAAACGAAAAGTTTCGCCCTTTTGGCATGACAATATTTTCAATTTTTCCAATTTCTTAGTAGTGGTGTAAAGGTGTTAATTGTATGTTTAAAGCACTTATCGAACTGCATCATTATTTAAAAATATTTTGCCTAACATTTTTTCTTGCAAATAACTAACATTATATGTAAAATATATAAAAAAATAACTAACATTATATGTTCATGTAAAAAAAACGCAAATGTCAAAAATTGCACATTCACCCCTTTTGCATGATAGTGACGATATATCATCTAAAATTATATATAAATACCACACATTTAGATGGCACGTTTTGGAAATAACAGAAAATATATTTAATACAATGATAAAGCTAAACAATTAGAGTTTCTCTAATACCCACCATTAGTCTTTCATATTAATTGAAATGTTTAATTTCCCTGTCACTCAAACAGGGGAATGAAACCAAATCAATTTTCATTTTCATATTCACGGTCAATAGTAGTAAAATGTACAGGCAAGGCAATGGCCACCATCACCGTCGAACGCCTAAAGAAACCCCTGCCGCGGGACGGTCATCAAATATTCAATAAAATCAAAACGACTTCACAATGTGAGAACTTCAACCCTAATTGCAACGAAATTAATCAGCAACATTTTGGATGAACCAAAATACGTGCGTTTAGTACACATGAGCGGGGTCAAAAAGAATATTGGTCACCTTCCAATAGACAACATCAATAAAACAAACAGTTGGTGACTTAATTACCAAACGTCAAAGGTTCAAATGCAAGTCATGACAGGCACCGAATTATTGTGCGGCATAAATTGACTTGGTATGGTGGGGTCGACAACTGTCAAAATGTCAGATTGCACGACAATAATTGTAGCAGGGTAATTGCAGGACACTCGCACCCCACACACTAGTCACGCGACACGACTTACAACTCACGCACCTATTGACAGATAAATAGAGAGCCAATATGTCTGGCTCACACATGAATAGAGAGTCATATGATAAGAGCGACATAATTCCACATCTACTTTAATCGTGTGAAAACCTACCTCAAGGGAAACAGAAACATAATGAAAAACAATGCGTGATTTTTCAAAGGCATTAAGAAAGTGAGGAATGAAGTGAGGAATGGCGTGAACATGCAAAAGGGTAGCAGAGAGCAACAAAAAATAGGAGAACTAAGGAAAGGAAACTGAGAAAACTCACCTGTTTGCATAAGACTGCGCTCATCAAACTGGTAGAGAACATTGTTCTCATAGTTTCTGTGTGTTTTAAACTTTACAGAGCGCAGACAAAATACTGCCTGTCTTAACAGAAAATGTTAGGGGTAGCATAAACTGTGAGTATAACAGTTTTCTAATAATGTGTGCTCCGAATTTAAATGTGGTGAATTATATTTCTTGGGTATGTTGAAAAAGAAGAGAGAATATAAAGAACCATTAAACGCATTTTTGTTTTTAGACGAATTTGTTGTAATATCTGGATTAATTAATTTTTGGTACTAGAAACATTTTACTTAAAATTAAATTTCAAAATTTTTAACGATTTTTCACTAAAATTTTAATTTTTAAATAAAAAATTCAATTTTTCACTGAAAATTCAATTTTTCACTAAAAAATTCAATTTTTCACTAAAAATTCAAATTTTCACTAAAATTCAATTTTTAACTAAAAATTCAATTTTTCAATAAAAATTAAATTTTTCACTAAAAATTCAATTTTTCACTAAAAAAAAATCAATTTTTTACTAAAAATTAAATTTTTACTGAAAAAAAAAAATCTCATTTTCTATAAAAAATCAAATGTTATCTAAAAATTCAATTTTTCACTAAAAAAAATAATTTTCATTAAAAATTCAATTTTCACTAAAAATTCAATTTTTTCACTAAAAATCAAATTTTCACTAAAAAAATCAATTTTTCACTAAAAATTCAATTTTTCACTAAAAATTGAAATTTTTATAAAAAAAAATGAAGGTTTCACTAAAAAAAATTTAACTAAAAATTCTATTTTTCCCTACAAATTCTATTTTCACTAAAAATTAAATTTTTCACTAAAAATTCAAATGTTCACTAAAAATTAAATTTTTCACTAATAATTCAATTTTTCACTTCAAATTCAATTTTACAATAAAAATTCAAATTTTCACTAAAAATTCAATTTTTCACTAAAAATTCAATTTTCACTAAAAATTCAATTTTTCACTAAAAATTCAATTTTTCACTAAAAATTCAATTTTTCACTAAAAATTCAATTTTTCACTAAAAATTCAATTTTTCACTAAAAATTCAATTTTTCACTAAAAATTCAATTTTTCACTAAAAATTCAATATTTCACTAAAAATTCAATTTTTCACTAAAAATTCAATTTTTCACTAAAAATTCAATTTTTCACTAAAAATTCAATTTTTCACTAAAAATTCAATTTTTCACTAAAAATTCAATTTTTCACTAAAAATTCAATTTTACAATAAAAATTCAAATTTTCACTTAAAATTCAATTTTTCACTAAAAATTCAATTTTTCACTAAAAATTCAATTTTTCACTAAAAATTCAATTTTTCACTAAAAATTCAATTTTTCACTAAAAATTCAATTTTTTTTACTAAAAATTCAATTTTTCACTACAAGTTCAATTTGTTATTAAAAATTTAATTTTTACTAAAAATTCAATTTTTCACTAAAAATTCAATTTTTCACTAAAAATTCAATTTTTCACTAAAAATTCAATTTTTCACTAAAAATTCAATTTTTCACTAAAAATTCAATTTTCACTAAAAATTCAATTTTTCACTAAAAATTCAAATTTTCACTAAAAATTCAAATTCACAAAAAATTCAATTTTTTTACTAAAAATTCAATTTTTCACTAAAAATTCAATTTTTCACTAAAAATTCAATTTTTCACTAAAAATTCAATTTTTCACTAAAAATTCAATTTTTCACTAAAAATTCAATTTTTCACTAAAAATTCAATTTTTCACTAAAAATTCAAATTTTCACTAAAAATTCAATTTTTCATAGAAATTCAATTTTTCACTAAAAAATTCCATTTTTCACTAAAAATTCAATTTTTCACTAAAAAATTCGATTCTTCACTAAAATTAAATTTTTCAGTAAAAATTCAATTTTTCACTAAAAAACACATTTTTTTTTAATTTTATTTTTTTACTAAAAATTCAATTTTATTTAAAATTTTATTTTTCACAAAATTCATAAAACAAATTAAAAACAATAATTTAATTTTTTCGAATTTCCATCATCTAAAATTTACAGCATCTTTAGTTTGATCTGGAATATATGCCCAGAGCCTCGAATTGGCAGCCTATTCTGGACCACACACTATACTTTTCCCCCTGAGAACGTCTAATTGTTTTCCACTCTGTCTCTGACAGCAACTCTTTAATCTCTGCGGCCAAACATGGCCTGTACCACAATAACAGCATAAAGATGGATAGACTTGACTCGGGTAGAACTTTTCTTGTCATTGTTGTGCTTGATTGTTTTGGTCGTTTTTTTTTTCAGCAAAATTCTGCAAAGTATAAAAATCTGATATCTTTACGAAATGCATTTCTTCCATTACAAGACATACGAGTGAAAAAAGCGCAGTCAAAACAACATAACAAACAGCCCAAAAGAAAAACCCAAGTAGTGGAAAACTTTTGCAAAGACAAAAAATATATGGAGAATCCCGCACGCCATACAGCTGCTGATCCTGCCACCGCACAAAGTTCATTGTCTTGTTTATGCGCACGGAAAATGTTGTCCAAAGTTAATAAACTAAAGAGCGAGAATTTCCTCTTGAAAGGACAACCAAGACCAAACAGGTCTTAAGGATGTTAGTGGACACAAAATCCAAATAATGTGTCCGGAGGCCGTTTTTCGTTTGTGCGAACGAGCGAATAACCGACATGCAACAGAATTTTAGAGACACTGCACAAAACTTTTACAACTTGGACTACTACGTAATGAACAGCAGATAAAATGTTCTTAAAATATTTTCTGGGTTGGACCCGTGCAAATGGTAGCTTATTTGTGGGCACAATAGTATACAGGGGCGGACTGGGAAAAATATGACGGATGTTTTTAAGCAGCTATAAAATGGAATTTTCAATGTCACCATTTGGTTGACATATCTTTTTAGCTTAAAATACAATCAGATCCATTCTTAATCTGAATCAGCCCTTTATATATAAACAGCAGTCTTTTATTTTTACTTAGAGCGAGATTTCAGATTCACAAAATAATCATTTCTCAGTAGTACGGAACGGTTTCTATAAAAAGGTTTAATCGACTTTTTTAAATCAAAAACATGTCTTTGTCTACATGATCCTATTGATAAGTGAATAACTAGCCCCATTTAAAAATATAATGTCTATTATGAATCGATCTTAGATCTGCCCCTTTCACATGGCGTTGTCTTAGAAAGGGGTTAATTACGGCGGGGTTAATTGATGCGGACCTTTAGACCTATCACTGAACTGGTCTTCAACGTCAAGCAGGTATTTAGACCTATCACTGAACTGGTTTTCCATTGGAGAATTTGATTCAGTTTAAAATCTCCAATTAAAGATCAGTTGAGTATTAGGTCTAAAGGTCTGATGAGGTACCAATTAATCCCTACCTAAGGCCGGTTGGGGTAATTACTCCATAATTAAATTTTGTCTATGTATTTCACGAATTCGGGTATATTTTAAACTTTAAGAAACTAAACCTTTATTGATCGGGCCACCTAAGGCCTATTAGCTCATATGATCAATAAAGTTTTTTTTTTATTTTCAAATCCACCCCTGGACATAGTAGTACTGCTACTCACCAATATATTTAAGTTATTTTTGTGTCATATTTTGGAGGTTTTCCCGCAGCTTAACGCAAAGCATCGCCATTGTTTGACAGTTTCTGTGGCATGGGAATTATTTCGAGAAGCTGCTGCTGCTGCTTTCTTGTCGGAAACTTTAGCTTGCCGGTGACTTTAAGGAATTTTAATCTCTTTTGCATATACTCTCACTTTTCGTTGACGTATACTATATAATAATACGAGTCTTTATCTGTTGTTTACGCATTTAGTGAGTACTCTATTCTGTAGTCAAACTTTATTCAATGTCCTACTAAGCTCGTCATGTTCTGATTTTCATGCAGCTTAAGTGAAATTTTCTTAGTTGGACTTTTTGGTATGGAATTTTTTTTTTGTTCGTTTTGTTTTTTCTACTATAACAAAAAGCAGAAAAAGTTTAATTTTATTTTACGATTATAATATTTGTGTGCAAACAATGCGCTTTTTTAAATTTGAAAATCTATATCCTATTAATATAATAAATCTGAATGTTGGTTTGTTGGTTTGTCCTTTTGTTTGTTTGTTCCACTTCTCCGTCTAAACGGCTGATCCGATTTTCTTGAAATTTTTACCACAGATGCGGTATGGTCTGGAAGGAATGATAGGCTATATATGGGCGGGATTGGACAAAGGGGCGTGGCACCTCCCATACAACCTAAACTATTAATACGATATAACTCGGCACTTTCACCAGCTACGAACATGAAACAAAAAACTCAAATACAAAAAAAAAAAATTAAAAGCAAAAGCACAAAACAAAACAAAAGCAAAAGCAAAAATACAAAAACAAAAGCAATCACGTTTGTTCCGCTTCTCCGTCTAAACGGCTGATCCGATTTTCTTGAAATTTTTACCACAGATGCGGTATGGTCTGGAAGGAAGGATAGGCTATATATCGGCGGGATTGGACAAAGAGGCGTGGCACCTCCCATACATCCTAAACTTTCAATACGATATAATTCGGCACTTTCACCAGCTACGAACATGAAACAAAAAACTCAAATACAAAAAAAAAAATTAAAAACAAAAAGGCAAAAGCACAAAACAAAAGCAAAAATACAAAAAAACAATCACATAAAACCACAATCCAAACTTAATGAAAAACAAAAAAGGAAAGAAAAACAAACTCACCACACTAAAACTAACCAAACTAGAACTCACCACACTAAAATTTACCCTTAAATTCACCACACTAAAACCCACCACACTATAATTCACCACACTAAAACTCACCACACTAAAATTCACCACACCAAAACTCACCACACTTACACTCACCACACTAAAACTCACCACACTAAAACTCACCACACTAAAAATTTACCATACTAAAACTCACCACACTAAAACTCACCACACTAAAAATTCAGCACACTAAATTCACCACAACTAAAACTCACCACACTAAAAATCACCACACTTAAACTCACCACACTAAAATTCACCAAACTAAAATTCACCACACCAAAACTCACCACACCAAAACTCACCACACTAAAACTCACCACAATTAAACTCACCACTCCAAAATTCACCACACCTAAACTCACCGTACCGAAACTCACCACATTAAAACCCACCACACTAAAACTTCTACTGGGAAAAACTCTACGGGGAAGAATTCTACGGGAAAGAATTCTACCGGGACCAATTCTACCGGGATGAATTCTACGTGGAGAATTCTACGGGAAAGCGTTCTATGTGGATTTTAAGGAGAAGATTTCTACTGGAAATAATTCTGCGGAGAAGCGCAGTCTGAGAAAGAATTGTCTTTGAGAAAAGTTGTTTTGGCGGAGAATTATTATTTGGTTACCACATTTATAAAACCAATAAAAAAAACTTTAACAGCTAAGCACGGGCCCCTCATATAAATAATAAAATGTTTTTTTATATTAATAAAATCGCTCCATATCTTTGAATTCAGAAAATCTTGGCACGAGTCGTGCACGGGTCCAGCTAGTTTTTAATATTTCCCAAATTTTAAATACAAAAAAAAATGTCCTCAAAGTCGATTTTTAAATCTTCTTTTATCACGAGCAACATATAAAAAGTTGGAAGAATGATTTTTTTTTATTTTGCACATGGAGGTATTTTTTTTATTTATATTCTTGCTACAAATTTGACATAAGCATTGAAATTTATTTTTATATTTGTTATCTGTTTTTTTTGTATATATTTCTTTTGTTTTTAATTAAATAATTTTTGTTTTTCTTTTATTTGTTATTTGCTATAATTTTCAATGTTTTAATATTTTTGATTTTAGTTTTTTATTTACTCTTATATTTGAATTTTTGTGTTATTGTTATTTATTTCTTTTTAATTTGTTTTAGGAGTTTTCCAATTATTTTTATTGTAGCTCGAATATTATTAATTTCTGATTTTACTTTCGATTCAAATTGCTTTCTACTTTGAATTTTACCATTTTTGATTTTATTTCACTTTCGTTTCTCTCTTCAATATTTCGTGCATTTTTGATTTTGTTTTGCTTTTGTTTTTTTACTTGTTAATTGGTTTTGTCTTTGAATTTTGTATATTTGCTTCAGTTATTTATTTTTATTTACTTTTAATTTGTTGTAGGTTCTTTACTTTTTTGTTGTTTCTTATTTTACATTTTTGCTTTTGAATGTTGGCTTTTTCTATATGTTTTTATTTTTTGATTTTGCATTTGTTTTTATTTTCGCCATTATAAGTCATTTATTTGATGTGTTTTAGAGTCTTTGATTTTGTTTTTAAATATTTATATATTTGTTTTAGTGATTTATTTGCTTTTTCTTTTTGTTTATTAAGGGTATTCATTTCATTTCGTATCGCCTGCGTATATGCGTATATCGAAAAATTCTACTCTATAAAGCTTATAATACGCATATACGCAGTAAATACGAAGTGAAATGAATACCCTTATTATGTTTCTATTTACTTTTTTTGTTATTTTTGTATTTGGCTGATGTGGTTTGCAATGGTTTTTCGTTTTTTTTCTTTTTTTTTATAGTTTTTAATATATTTTTATAGATTTTATTAATTTCGAATGTTTTTTATTTTGTCTTATGAATTTAGAATTTTGCTCAACGTTATATAAATCATTTTAAACGATCTTCACGAATCAAGGGCGTAACACCTCCCATACAAGATATATATAGGTTTTTCTTTGTAGCGGTACAAAAGTTTTTTTAAATAAAACAAAAACGGTTTTGGATATCAATGAAATTCTTTATTCCTGTAAAATTACGTTAATTGCCATTATGTATGGAACTCGATTTCTTTTGCATGGCCACCACGGGTACGCTTGCAGAAGTCCAGACGCTGAACCCAATTTTCGACGGTTTTCAAGCATAAATCGGCCGATACTGCTGCAATTTCACGTTCGATATTCGTACGTAGACTTGACGTAGCCCCACAGGAAATAGTCTAACGGCGTCAAATCGCACGACCGAGGCGGCCAATCGACTGGACCATTTCGTGAGATAAAACGTTCTCCAAACTTGGTTTCCAATAAATTGATTGTGGCATTCGCTGTGTGGCTTGTGGCGCCGTCCTGTTGGAACCACATGTCCTCCAAGTCCATATCATACAATTGGGGCCAAAAATATTCGGTTATCATTGAACGGTAACACAGTAACGTGCCGGTCTTGATCATCACAGAAGAAGTACGGCCCAGCCCAATTCACGAACATACGACGCTTCTGGTGGTCAATCGGCTTCAGTGACATGAAATGGCAAAACTTACTGAAGAGAAATGTCAAAAGAGTGGCAAGAAATAAGGCGTCGTTTGCTGTCCCTGTCACTCTACTTTAGTAGCGTCCCTGTTGAAAAACCCTTTATTTAAGATGCTTTATGTCGACAGATATTATAATGATAGCAAGATTTCACACTCACCTCATCGCAATTCACCATATCTAAATTCACCAAACCAGAACCCACCACATCGAAACTCACCACTCCAAAACTCACCACTCCAAAACTCACCACTTCAAAACTCACAACACTAAAACTTGCAAAAAAAAAATTTCTACGGGGATTAAAAAAAAAAGTGGAAACACGAGGAACTCGATTAAATTTTTAGAATTAATTTTAAAACATGAATTTTTATTTCAAAAATAAATTATTAGTTAGATGCAATACACATGTGAGTAAAAACTTTCGTTCAACTCGAACTACAACATTTCTAATTGAAATTTAGAAATTTCAGAAATTTAGATTTTCCATTTTAAAATGGTGAAATTTTCAATTGAAATTCAGAATTTTACTTTTTAAATTCGGAAATTTTTAATTAAAGTTTTGATTTTTTCCATTTTAAATTGCAAAATTTTCTAAAGAAATTGGTATTTTATAATTGAAATCAAGATAATTTCAAATGATATTGAGAATTTTCATTTGATATTGAGAAAATTTCAATTTAAATTGAGAAAATTGATTTCAAATTAAATTGAGATTTAAAATTATGTAATTTACAAAAGAAAGAGTTTCGTTTTGAAATTGTGAACAAATAAAATTGAGAATTGCATAAAAAAATAATATTTTTGTTGTGACATTCAATAACAGTAGCATTCTTGTTAATTTTATTTTTATATACACGCTGCAAAAAAAAGGGGTCTCCCAAACCTAATTCCAAACCTAATTTTGCAGGCATTACATATATCTTTGGAGCTTTATGCAAACAAAAGTATTATTTCATTGCCAAACATTATTATAATTCAATTCATATAATTCGTTCAAACATATTTATGTTCAGAATGAATAATTTTCGACGTTCTTTCAAACATATATATATTTGAATGTGAAAAACATTTTTTACATGTAAACATATTTATGTTTAGATTTAATTTTAATGTAAAAATAGTAAATTTAGTGGTAATATCTTCTTTACACAATATTCATTTTTTCCCTATTTTTAATTTTTTATTTTTTTTATTTATATTATATACTTATAAACCTAAACTTTTATTTTTATTACACATATTTTATTTATACATAATAATTTTATTTCCATCTATTGTTCCTATTTTGAGTTCAGTACTTTACGGATGAATTGGAAATTTCACAAACAGCTACTATCTGGTATTAACAGTAATTGGCGGTACTTAAACAAATTCTTCCACCAAAAAGGACTTTTGAACTATATGAAAAGTATTAATGTCAGTGTTACTGAGTGCTAAAAGTAGGCAGCGCTGTTATTTAATTATGATATCGTAATGGCAAACATACATATAATTAAAATAATGATATTATTTTTAAATTCGTTGTCACCCAGTAATAATCACGAATAACGAAATACATATAATGTAAAGAACCTTTTATTGACGTTGGGTGTGTTAAATAGCGGAAATATCAAACATACATATATTAATATCAGATGAAAAATATATATTTCTGCAGAAACATTAATATAGTAAATTCATGTAAATCCGCGATTAAAGCAATTTAAGTTTAAATATCCTACATGATAAATGATAAATTCTCAATTTCAAATTACTTTTTTCGAATATAAATAGTTCTACTCATTTTTTTTTTTTTTCAAATTACGCTCAATTATCATATGACATTTTTGTCAATTTCAATAAGAAAATCTTAATTTCAATTAGAAAATTTTAAAAATTTTAATTTCAATAAGAAAATCTAAATTTCATTTGGAATTTTGTCTCAATTTCTGTTGGAAATCGTGTAGAATTTTATCTTATTTTACAAATAAATTGTTAAACATTTTTAAATCGCCAAACATTTAGTACCAATTTATGTATTCAGTATTTGTATTAAATATCACTACCACAGACAGGGTAAAATATTATATTTGCCTGTACAAACATCGCCATAAGTCAAATATCCACAATAATACCTAAATGAACATGTTTTTGACGCTTTATTAAATTCACTGAACAGTCATGAAGCAAAAAATTATAAAAAAAATATATTTTGAAATAATAAAAACATTTTTCCACATACGATGGATGCTGAGCAGAAAAAAAATATATATAGTGTTTATTTATGCTGCGGCGTTGGTCAAGTTTAATGGATGCCTTTTAAGCTGCTGTCGTTGTATAAACGCCCAGAGTTATTGCTATTTTTTTGTGCTTTTTTGTCTCTCAATTTATATATCTTTTTTTTTTTAATTGTTTGTGCAAGTTTTTAAGTGAGACATACACATACAGTCGGAAAGACAGGCAGACAGACGGACACTCAGTCAGACAGTCAGTCAAATGCAGGGTTCAGACGAGTGCGTTCATGTGTAGCATATTTGAAAAAGATATATTTTAATAATGAGCATTCATGAAATACACAAACCCTCCAACCAACAAATGCTCTCAACTGTTTGGCAAATATTAATAAGGTGGCTGTAATGAATAACATTATAATGATTTTTCAGAGTAAAACATTTCTTTGTACAAGTGTAAGAGCTACTTATATAGTATGTTATTAGAAACAAAAGTGGAATGTTATATGAATATTCAACAAAGCCTTAAGATTTTTCTATCGATTACCATATTTAAAATTGATTTCGATATAAAAGGTTTTTTTCCTGAAATTAGAATAATTCCAAATGAAATTGAGATTTTTGCATTTGAAACGAAGAACATTACAAATGAAATTCGGACTTTAAATTTATATTAAGTAAGAAAATTACAAATGAAATTACAAATGAAATTAAAAATTAAGATTTTTTTTTTCATTTATATTTGAAATTTTTAAAACTCTTTAAAAAAAACAAAAATATTAATAAGACTGGTATGATAACGAATAACACAACATAAAATTTCCCTCCCAATTCGCAATTCCCAATTTCAAAAGGAAAATCTCAATTTCTTTTGTAAAATTTATTGATTTCAAAACACATTTTCATTTGGAATTTTTTCAATTTCAAATGAAAAAATCTTAATTTTATTTGGAATTTTATCAATTATAATGTTAAATAATCCGAATTTCATTTGGAATATTATCAATTTCAAATGGAAATTTTTCACAATATCATATCGTCGGTGATACTGCAAAACCGCCTATCTAGATTTTCGAATACCTCTTACAAAATTAATTTTATAGAAGAAACAAAACTATTTTCAGTCTCAATTCTGCACTTACTTCATACAAAATTAAGTATGTCATAACTTATAATGTCATTTTTATACCCTACACTAAGAGTGAAAGGGTATATTCAGTTTGGTACGCCGTTTGTAACACCCAGAAGAAAGCATCTCCGGTATGGAAAAGTATATATATTCTTGATCAGCATGACCTCCTGAGTCGATTTAGCGATGTCCGTCTGTCCGTCTGTCTGTCCGTCTGTCTGTCTGTCCGTCTGTCTGTCCGTCTGTCTGTTGAAATCCCTAAGACTTTTAAAATTGAATAGCTAGATAAATGAAACTTATAACTTAGATTACTAATATACCTACGCTGTATGTGCGAAAAAATTGGCGAGATCGGTCCATGGTGACCTATGATCCGACCACTTATGTTCAAATACCACATATAAAATGTATATATAAAGATCAATTTTTATGTATACGTGCTTAGGTAAACTTTGTTGGTCAAATATATATTGACATCATGCTCAAATACATGATAATAATGTTTTCCGGCGAAAAGACTTGTGGTTCACAAAAAAAAAAAATCGAAATTCGGTACACCTACCCATTTGTAAATATGGGTATCAAATGAATGGAAATTCTTCAGCGATTGAATGTTTGTAGTTATTTTCAGGATTCGTATACCCTGGTGACCTATATATCACTTTGAATGGTAACCACACATATGTGTAGGGTATTTATAGTCGGCTTAGACCGACTATAATTTTGATAATCCTAACTATCATAATTACACCTACTTTAAAATTTCCCATGTGATCTAACCTTCCCAACTGGTTCTAATTCATCCGATCAACATATCATTAAAAACCCGATTATAACACAAAATTATACCTTGTTAGGCGATTTTGCAGTATCACCGACGATATATTTAAGTTTTTTAGGCAAATATTTCATAGATTTGATTTTAATAATTCACGGCTAAAATTTCCTCTATGAAAACCCGGAAAATAATTAAAAAAAAAATGTGGGCGGATCACGCCCATTTTTGGACCACATATTTTTAAGAGAATTCCAACAATGTGTTTTAAATTTTATAACTATATCTTGAATACTTTTCGAGTTATTAGTTCCTAAAGACTTATATAAAAGTAACTTGTATGGGAGGTGGGCGTGTCCGTTTACCGATTTGGCTCATTTCCAAAGTCAGTTCCTACTTTTGGCTAAAACATATTGAAACGAAATTTCATCGCATTCTGAGAAGTATTTCTCAAGTCACTACGTTTTCGGACAGACAGACGGACAGACGGACATGGCTAAACACACTCGGGTGGTGATGCTGATCAAGAATATATATACTTTTCCATACCGGACACGCCTCCTAAGGAGCGTTACAATATATGCACAAACTTAATATACCCTGTACTTCATAGGTGTAGGGTATAAAAATGATCTATGGTTATAAAGAACATAGTCCAAGCTAACGATCAAAATTACTAACTTTTTTCTATCAGTTCTACTTTTTAAAATAACCCTAACTACACATTTCTCATTAGTTATAGTCAAGAATTGAAGCCAATAAATGCTAATATTCCGTTATATTTAAAAATATTTGAATATAAACTCAAACAATTTTGTTTTTATACCCTACACTAAGAGTGAAAGGGTATATTCAGTTTGGTACGCCGTTTGTAACACCCAGAAGGAAGCATCTCCGGTATGGAAAAGTATATATATTCTTGATCAGCATGACCTCCTGAGTCGATTTAGTGATGTCCGTCCGTCCGTCCGTCTGTCTGTCTGTCCGTCTGTCTGTCCGTCTGTCTGTTGAAACCCATACTACTTTTAAAATACTACTTTAAAATTGGCGAGATCGGTCCATTGTGACCTATGATCCGACCACTTATGTTCAAATACCTCATATAAAATGTACATATAAAGATCAATTTTTATGTATACGTGCTTAGGTAAACTTTTTTGGTCAAATATATATTGACATCATGCTCAAATACATGATAATAATGTTTTCCGGCGAAAAGACTTGTGGTTCACAAAAAAAATCGAAATTCGGTACACCTACCCATTTGTAAATATGGGTATCAAATGAATGGAAATTCTTCAGCGATTGAATTTTTGTAGTTATTATCAGGATTCGTATACCCTGGTGACCTATATATTTCTTTGAATGGTAACCACACATATGTGTAGGGTATTTATAGTCGGCTTAGACCGACTATAATTTTGATAATCCTAACTATCATAATTACACCTACTTTAAACGTTCCCATGTGATCTAACCTTCCTAACTGGTTTTGGATTATTTTTGAATGATTTTTTTAGCATTTCAATGTAATGATAAATAATAAAGTGAATTATGTTTGTACAGAGAATAGTTTAAATTAACAATGAAAATTACTAACTTTTTTCTATCGATTCTTAATTATAAAATTACCGAAACTGATACTGTTTGCATTGGTTATGGGCTAGAATTGAAACACATTACCTTGAAAATACTTAGCTCTTTAAAAAATATGCATTTTATTTACGCAGACATCAAGAGACCTCATCTTGATTCCATTTTCAGACTTCAATAGACCCTCATAATGCCACTTTTATTGAACTAAACGTTCTACACTTAAAAGACTTGCACAAATTTCGAAGACAAGTTTACTGTTTCATGTTCTGGTAGCCTTCAGCCACTTCATAATAATAATAATAATGTTCAATTAACTCTCTCTGAAATTTAGTTAATTAATTTTGCCGCAAGTGTTACTTTGGCGCCCGCAACATCATAATTTTTCGCTTCACACACTCTGCGTTACGCGGCGAAAATTCTTAAAATTCTGTGCTATTTTTTCTGGCAAATTAATCAATTGCAACGTCGACGACGACGACGACGACGACGATGATGCTGTCGACGGCTCCGAAGTGTTGGCTGTCAAGCGCACAGTGTACACTAAAGGAATTCAACCGATGGCAACATTGTTATTATTATTAACAAGTATTCGCTTTGATCGTGGCATTATTTAATTATTTTGGATTTTTGCGGGTTTTAGGGCAATAAATCAAAGCTTTAAACGAACGCTGTTTAATTACGCTGGATAATTTTTCAATTTTATTTGCCGCAAGCAATTTAAAAAGGGGTGTTGAAAATTTAATTAAAACTTTTACTTTTTTCATAGTTATGCGGCAGTCTTTCTGTGATACATTTTCCGTTTAAAAATAGTTCTAGCATTTTATAAATCATGTTAAAAAGTACAAATATTGCCATCATTTGTCACGTTTTCTCGAATGTTATGCACGCAAACATACAGCGTTCATAAATGTCCTTTTCGTTTTGATCCATTCGCTGGTGGCTTCTTGTTCGAATGGGAGGGCTTCAGATGGCGTTGCCACATGTTAGTATTTGTGTGTGACACCGACATTGCTTTGAACTGAAGGTAGAACTCACGTTACCTAACGGTAATTGTAACGTAACGCATCCATATAATTTTGATATATTCACGAACATCAAAAATATTTAGGGTTTCTTTGATTAAACCCTTTTTAAGTTCATCTGACAGTCGCATTTTAAAATTAACTATAACGATTTCTGTTTCATATTTTCACTATAAATTCAATTTTTTACTATAACTTCAATAATTCACTAAAAATTCAATTTTTTACTAAAATACACTAACATTTTTTACTAATTATTCAATTTTCACTAGAAAAAAATCCAATTTCACTAAAAATTCAAATTTGACTTAAAATTTAATGTTTCACCAAAAATTTAATTTTTCACCTAAAATTCAATTTTTCATTCTAAATTCAATTTTTAATTAAAATTCAACGTTTTACTAAAAATTCAATTTTTCACTAAATATTCGATTTTTCACTTAAATTTCATTTTTTCAAAAAAGTTTTAATTTCCACTAAAAAATCCAATTTTTCACAAAAAAATTCAATTCTTCACTAAAAATTGAATTTGTCTCAAAAAATTCAATTTTTCACTCAAAATTCAATTTTTTACTAAAAATTAAATTTTTCACTAAAATACACTAACATACACTAAAAATTCAGTTTTGACTTAAAATTCAATGTTTCACTAAAAATTCAATTTTTAACTAAAAATTCAATTTTTAACTAAAAATTCAATTTTTAACTAAAAATTAAATTTTTAACTAAAAATTAAAATTTTAACTAAAAATTAAATTTTTAACTAAAAATTCAATTTTTAACTAAAATTCAACATTTTAATCAAAATTCAATTTTTTACTGAAATTCAACGTTTTACTCAAAAGTCAATTTCTCACTAAAAATTCAATTTTTCACTAAAAATTCAATTTTCACCGGAATTTTTTTACTAAAAATAAAATTTTACACTAAAAATTTTATTTTTAATTTAAAATTCCATTTTATTTTAAAATTAAATTTTTCACCCAAAATTAAATTTTTCACTCAAAATCCAAATTGTCACTAAGATTCATTAAAAATTAAATTTTTCACTGAAAATTCAATTTTGACTTAAAATTTAATTTTTCACTCAAAATTCAATTTTTCACTAAAAATTTAATTTTTCACTAAAAATCAATTTTTTCCTAAATTTTTACTAAAAATTCAAATTATCACTAAAAATTAAATTATTAACTAAAATTCAATTTTTCGCTAAACATTTTATTTATTACTGAACATTTAATTTTTAATCAATTCAATTCAATTGTTTTAGCGAATTCCTTTTTCATTTAATAAATATATCTGTAGTTTTTACTCTGCTAATTAAAGTGTATTGATTACTGTCAATAGAAATTGTTCCAAACATTACCCAAGAATATTTTTCATATATTCTACTACTTTATTTCCCAAACAGAAAGTCATAATTGTGTTGTATTTGTTAGAGGACGCTAGAAAAAGGTTTGAAAAATACTAGAAAATATTACAGAGCTGGTAAAAAAATAAAAATCAACAAATAAACGATATCAGAAGTCAAAATAAAATGAAAAGTTGTGAAAATCTTGTTTGTGCTCGAAATACAAAACACCAAATGAAACAAAAGGAGCAAGTACTACAACAAAAATAAGTACTCCAACAACATGTACTAGAATAATAATACAACAACAATAACAACAACAACACAAATAAGTAGGTACTACAGCAACAACAACAACAAAAGCATCAAAATGCAATACAGACCCTGGTGACTTGGTCACGTGCAACGTTAATTGAAACTAGACGAGACCAAAAGCAAAGACGATGATGAGACGACGATGATGATGACGATGACGACTATGACGACGACGACTCTGACTATGACGAGGATGATTGTTTTTTTATTGAAGTCATTTCTAGTAGCTCTTGATGCTACTCCCTACACTGCCAAAATACTCTACGAAATTATAGCAAACATAATTTGTTATTATAGCAAATTGTTTAGTAAAAATTTAAATATTTTTTTCGCACAAATTTAATTTTTTCATACAAATTCACAACGAATTAAATTTAAAAAAAAATACAAATTCAAAAAAATAAATTTTCTTTAAAAATTAATATTTTAAATAAACATTTTATTATATTACTAAATTTAACTGTTTTACTTAATCAATATCGGATCAGGTGATTAATCAAGATTTTCGATTAAACAGAACATTGATTAATTAATAAATCAGGATTAATCTAAATTGTGATTATTTGATTAATCGGAATTTTTATATTTAAGAAATGGATCAATTCAATTAAATATTTGGTTAAAATTATACTTTTTAGTTTTTAAAATTGTAAACTCGATTATTTTGTAACCAAACATTTAAACTCATCAGCAAATAATTTAATTATATCGTCACTGCCATGCCAAAGGGGCGAATGTGCATTTTTAAAAATGTTGGAAAATCAAATTTTAAAGTTTGAACCCCAGACAAAAAATATGCAAGGAAATAGTAGTAGTTTTGAGGAAAACTCACAGGAATATGGTAGGAAATACACATTGCATAGCAGGCATTTTGAATTTTTGAAAATAAGCAGGCTCCCTAATAGCAGCATTTACGCCGCAAACTGCTAAGCCTACCCCTAGCAGGCAAAAGCATTTTTCTGTAAGTTTTGGTTTTGAAGTTTTGAAAGGTATCTTTATAGCTAGAATATGGAAGGGAAAGGTATAATGCGAGTAGCATGCAAACGCATTGTATAGGAATTTTTGTTTTGAAATTTTAAAAAGCTTCTTCATAGTAGGAAACTGAAAGGGAAAGGTAGCATGCGAGTAGCAGGCAAACACATTGTATAGGAATTTCTGTTTTGAAATTTTAAAAAGCTTATTCATAGTAGGAAACTGAAAGGGAAAGGTAGCCTGCGAGTAGCAGACAAACACATTGTGTAGGAATTTCTGTTTTGTAAAGCTTGATCAACAAGTTGTCGACTGAAAATTTAGTTTATAAAAAGTTTTTGTTTTAAATGATTGATCAACTGAAATTTTTGTTTACAAATATCAATTTTTCCTTCAACATTTTTCAGTATTGAAAATGTTTGTCATTTGTAAAGATCGGTGTTTACTTTCGTCGGTTTGCAACGCGAATTCTTTTAATTAAAACGTGAAAATGTACCGTATTGACGTGGATTTGCGTATTGCAGAAGATTATTGCTGATATCAACATAATCATCAAAAGTGCACAGAAAATAGTTTTAACCGTCATGACGCCTGAAACAAAAACTTCTTGCTGTACAAAAACAAACACGCGTTGTTTTTAATACACACGTGTTTTGTTATTGCTTTCTGCAATCACTTTTTTTGGCAAAATTGCAAACACAATAACAAACAATTCGGAGTTCATTCTGAAAACATATGCGAATCCAGCAATAGAGAATCGAAGCGTTTGAGTTTTTCGCGAAAATTTAACAAACAAAATTCGTCGGTGTTATTGTACAACATGAAGTTTTTGGTATTGTGGGATGAATGGGAACTGATGAATTATGTTATATGTTTATGCTCCCTACCTTTCCTTACCTTTCACATTGCCTACTTTACCCTGATTGTGTCTACCATTTTGCTTACATCTGTTTGCTACCATACACTACCTATGCCTGTCAGTTCCCTACCAATTTTGTTTTCATGCTATAGCAGGGAACTAGCAGCTTTTGTCCACATTCCCACCTTTGCCTACCTCAAAGCTTTATATAAAATGTGATTTCAATGCGTACAGGTAGCTTGTTTGCCTGCGTGTTTCGAACCACTTGCCTGCTTAAAATTTTGTCTGGGTACCTATCGATTGGCATCATTATTTAAAAATAATGTTCCAAATATTAGTTTGCCATTTATTATTTGCAAGAAAAATTGTTGGCAAAATATTTTAAAGTAATGATGCTAATCGATACGTTCTTTAAAAACAAACAATTATTGCCTTTAATATTTTAATTATTGCCAATATTTTATCTTGCACGAATAAAGAGTTATAGCAATAAAACGAAAAATTGAAGAATTTCTCTTCTTTTTTTTGCTACAACTCTTTATTGATGCAAAATAAAATAGTGATGTCAAGGCATTTATTATTTATATTCAAAGCACCTATCGATTCGCATGATTATTTAAAAATAATTTTCTAAACATTTTTCTTGCAAATGATAAAAATTCAAATAAATATTTTAAAATCATGATGATAATCAATATTTGTTTTAAAAACAAACAATTAATGCCATTACAACACTATTTTATCTTATAGTTATGGCAAAAAACCAAAAGATTCGCCCTTTTTGCATGACAACATTTTCCATTTTTCGAATTCGCCCTGTTGGTTGTGTCTTTTGTGGCTAGAAATATTCAACAAAACCACACACGATTTTGGTACAGTATACTTGAGGAAAAACTACATTCAAAAATGTAAAAAAACCGTAAATGTCAAAAATTACACATTCGGCATCATAGTGACGATATGTACTTGTCGAAAACTAATTGAAACAGCAACTGCGTTTGTTATATTTACGAAAATTAAAATGAATGGTAATTTAAATCAAATCATCCTGAAATTTTTTTAGACTTTTGAGATAAATGTTCTTTGAGTTACTCATTAGAACACAATCATCCTGAAGATGTTCATTATTTTTGTATTGGGTGTAAGTATATGCCAGAACAAGGTGTGTAAATGCGGTACAAACCGAAAAATCACATTAATAAAAAAAGTTATATTTTGAAAACTTAAAAATTTAAAATTGCAGCAATATTCTGTTTTCTTAGTGTACTGATAGACTAATGTTATATTCTAAATAAATTAAAGATTTTAATATAAATATTTGCAATTAGAAGTATTTTGTTGAGAGATTCATCAATATTAATGGTACATTTGGCAAATCGAAATGTATTCGACAATTAATTGAAATGATAAATGCATTTGTTATAGTTACGAACAGTATAAAAATACGTATTTTAATTCAATAATATATATTTTTTATAACAATATTCTTTTTTTTAATTTTAATATTTAACTAACAAGTTACAAAAAATCTTTTAACAGAGATACTCAAATAGAAAATACTTTTTCTTATATGTGACAAACATTGAAAAATGAAATACGTTTGTTGATGTATGGCGAATAATAAAATTGATATTTATTATAAACTTTTGGTTAAAATTAAATTTTTTCTCTTATTTATTTTTTTTTTTTTGTTCTAATAATGTAAATTTGATTGATTTTCAAATTATTTAATTGCATATATGGTTACTATTAATTGAAACAGCAAACTCATTCGTTAAATTACATGAATTGAAAATTATTTTATGTCAATTAAATTTTTTGTTAAAATAACAAAAGATTTGTTGAATTTACCAATGCGTTTGTTATACGTATTAACGAAAATTTAAAATTTTGTTATTTCAATAAATATTTGAATGAAATTAATTGTTTTTTTCAGTTTAGTTATTTTTGTTGTCATTTCATATTACTATTTGTGTTTTTGCTAATGTTGTAGTGGTTGTATTAGTTATATAATTTTTGTTGTAGCGCATCAAATGCAATTTGACAATAGCAGCAGCAGCATAAAAATGCCAACCGGAAGCTGCACAATGCTTAGCGTTACTTCCGGTCACACGACGAGTGAGTGCAACGCCCACAACTAGACACACACACAATACTTTTGCAATATATTTTAAAATTTAACAGAAATGTCAGTGAGAATTTATTGTTGTTGTTTTTTTTGTGTAGGGGGTCACACACAATATACAATATACATACAACAATAAAAACAAACATATAAAAGTACAGTTAAAAGTCACGACAGAGCACGTGCGACATGTCAATGCACTAACACATGAGAACACGAACACACACACATGCATAGTTTATACTACATACATGCAATGGGTGCGCTGTGCTGTGCTTTGTCCGTGCGTGTCTCGTTCTTTTGGCGAAATCACATAAAAAGCGCATTTCTTTGTATCCGCTTCCGTCGAGCAGCCATTATTCAACATGGCGCTGAGCAGGTTTTTTTGATTTTTATTTTTCTTATGTTTTAAAAAAAATCTTTTTTTTTTTTTTTTTTTCTTATTTTTTTTTTTTTAATCATTAAAAATTAAAGCGCAGCAATATTTATGCGCGCCCTAAGTCGTCACAAGCAGCGCTGCAAACATATACAAAAAATATTATTTAAATTTAAAGCAACTCAAAGGTCACTTTAAGTTCTATTTTATTTTTTAAATATGCAAAATATTTTTTTTATTAAAAAATATAACTGATTTCTTGCCGCAAATTCCTTGCCGCAATTCTTGTCACTCAGCTCATAGACAGGTGCTGTGTGTTGCTCTGTGCTTTGCATTTTAAACAGATTATTATTCAAGTTGAAATATGTCGTCTTTGTCGTTACTTTGTATATTTGAAAAGTAACACAAGACAGTACAACAAAATCTCATTGTCAGTTAAATGAAGCGTTGTCGTTCGTCGTCATCGTCGAAGGCATAAGTTTTAACTAAACAGTAATGACAATAAAATTTACATTTTCATATGCTCCTAAAAGTATACTTCATAAAATATGTCCACACGCACAGCGGCAACAGTGACACAAATACAAACGCAGTGAATAAAACCAGCGCCAGGACCAAAACCCGGACCAACACCAACCCAGAAACCAGACACAGACTCAGCACGCGAATCACTGAGTAAATAAAATGCATGCATTACGACGCGTAAAACTGCGTGAGTTCTCTTGCATGCTGTGTGTACTGTAAAGACGAAGATGTACAGTGGATAGAAACGCGTTAAAATAAGGTAATTTTACTTTATAAAAACTATAATCGGTGTAAATACGAGTTTTCTGTGCCTAATCTAGTTTAAACATAGTATAAATCCGGTTTAAACTTAGTATAAACCCGGTTTAATCTTAGTATAAACCCGGTTTAAACTTAGTATAAATCTATTTTAAACGTAGAATATGCATAGTTTAAACACAGTGTAAACCTAGTTTAAACATAGCGTTAACCTATTTTAAACATAGTGTATACCCAGTTTAAACAAAATGTAAACCTAGTTTAAAGATCGTGTTAACCTATTTTAAACGAAGTATATACAAAGATTAATCATTGTATAAACCTAGTTTAAACATAGTGTAAACCTTTTTTAAACGAAGTATATACAAAGATTAATCATTGTATAAACCTATTTTAAACATAGTATAAAGCTATTTTAAACGTAGAATATTCCAAATTTAAACAGTACCTAGTTTAAACATAGTAAAACCTAGTTTAAACATAGTGTAAACCTAGTTTAAACATAGTATAAACCTAGTTTAAACATAGTGTACACCCAGTTTAAACAAAGTGTAAACCTACTTTCGTATATCTTTCTATCGCAAAATGGCAAACTTTACAAACTTTAGAGAAATGTTAAAAGAGCGGCAAGAAATATGGTGTCGTTTACTGTCCCTGTCGCTTTACTTTTGTAGCGTCCCTGTTGAAAAACCCTTTAAGTTTATCGCTAAAACATTATTTGATAAAACTAGGTTTAAATGAAGTAAAATCACTGAAAACAAAAAATTTGTGAGCCAAGTTTAAACTACAAATGAAATTTTACTAAAAACTGGTTCTGAAAGTTTAAACTAAGTTTTACTATTCAACATAGTTTGGTGAAGCTTAAAATAGCACTAAATAGTTTAAACTAAGTTTATCGATTTAACATTGTTCCGTAAAATAAAACTATGTTTACATGAAAAAAAATTACTGGAAAACCAAAATTTGAGAGCAACGTTAAAACTGAAATTATACTATTAGGTGGTTGCGAAAGTTTAAACAAAATTTTACTATTAAACTAAGTTTTGCTTGTTCAGTGAATCTCCATTTAAAGCAAAAAAATAATGTTTATTGAACTGTTTAAACCATAAATGAAGTTAAACTTACTTGCGCTGAGTGTTCAAAGTAAGTTTAATCTGTTAAAGTCTTTCGGTTAAACCAAGTTTAAACGAAGATCATAGAAAGAATTATTTTACAAAAACTATAAATGGAGAACTGACCATAAAACAGCTACAATAAATAGCATGAATCCAATAAGATTGATGAAATTTGTACGTCATTAGTTTTTATTTTTCGTTCATTCT
Source organism: Dryomyza anilis (assembly GCA_951804985.1). Classification (NCBI taxonomy): domain Eukaryota; kingdom Metazoa; phylum Arthropoda; class Insecta; order Diptera; family Dryomyzidae; genus Dryomyza; species Dryomyza anilis. The sequence goes on along the minus strand of OX638131.1, from coordinate 99,713,089 downwards.
AAAGAGAGAAGATCTCCTAAATCTATATTTTATTTAAACAATTTTTGATATTCTTTAGAAATTCTTTGAACAAATTTCATTTTGGAAATTTTTAATTCCAGTCTCTATTTTAATAAATGTGCTTTATTTCGAGTTTCTTATTTGTTTAATATTACAATTGGCAAACACATAATAAAAACTATTTAATTATTTAAATTTTGTTCACAAAAATATACAACTCAACTACTGTGCAGATGACAAATACAAAAAAATCCAAACTAAGTAGAAATGGCAGCAGTAAAAAAATGCCATATTAAAAAATCTGCAATATTACAATTTTTCGTTTGTAGAAAACATTTTTTAATAATCTTTGTGAAGTTCATAAATTGAAACATTTTATACGCACGTTTAAATCTGCAGCTTTATGCGGCATTATTTCATTTTCGTTGCTTTTTTTGGCGCATTAATAAACTCGAAAACAGATCCCCCACCCCTGCACACACACGCTGGTGTGACAGACAGACAACAATTCGCATTATAAATTTATTTAATTTGCGCAAGTTTCATTTCGTTTCAGGTTCCCTGCAATAGTCGCTAAATTGTCGCCTAATTTGTTTAACAAAGCGCATATTTGCCGGCGAACAATTAAATGGTACGTCCGCCTTTCCGTCTGTTCGTTTGCCCTACCACCCTACCGTCCGACCGACAGCGCCCTGACAAATGTACTTTGTTACCTTTAATTTTGTCGTGCTCTGTGTCGCCCCGTTGTCATCATTTAATTTAATGCCTGGTTTACAAATCATTGCAGACACAGGCATAAATAATAATTTCGCGCGCGCACATTAATCGTATTGTTGCGCGTGCATAAATCATCTTAATGACGTTTAACCTGTCAACGCAGTGCGAGCGAGACAGCAACAGCAGCATAAGCAGCCAGCACAATATGGCGCAGTGGATAAATTTTAATTGTGTGAAGAAACCCGCGCCCGCCTCTATTTTGTCGGTTCATTCATGCTGCCTAATAAAAGAATGCAAGGTGTGATGTGTTTTGTTTGTTTGGCAATCAAACAGGTGTTGCGTCTGAAAGTATGCAATAAATATGTGCCAAATCACTCGGCAGCCAGAGTTGCTAACTACACGGCACTAATAAATTTCATGTATTTATGAAAATTTACTGTTGACTTGTAGTTCTTCTTCTTTTTTTAACAAGATATCATTTGTGATAAAATAAAAGTTATCACAAACACTAGGGATAATGGAACAAAATTCCAAAACACGAAATTAGTACCTTTGTGCTTTATTACCTATCTTTTTTCTGTTATTCAAAGCAAATCAGGGACATCAAAAAACCGGAACCGGAATGGAAGCGAAACCGATAAAAACGAGGTTCCATAAAAGGATTTCATGCAAGTATTCAAAAGTTTTCCAATTCTTTGGAATTCTGTGCAATTAGAAAAAAGTGTCATAACTAATTATATCAAATGTATTTAATCTTGATAATATTTTCGATAAATATATTTAATTGTGTTAAATAATTATTTAGTTTGAGAAGAATTTTTTAATATTAATTTTAATTGTTATTTATTTAAATGTCGGAACAGTCTTATATATCTGAAAAATGCTATTAAAAAGTGGAAGTGGAAAAAAGCCTACTACTCAAAAAATTGAAAAGTTAGATCAATGAAATCAATGAATTTAGATTACTTATATATCTACGCTATCTCAACATGATTGGCATGATCGGTTAATTGTGACCTGTGAACCGATCACTTATGTTCAAATACCTCATATAAAATTAAAATCTACGGGCTATTCCACACCAAATCGACCAAAAATATTTAAACATTTACAAAATTAATTTTTAAAATATGATGCCATCAAAATACCATCTTGAAATTTGGCATGAACATTTATATTAAATCAACCAAAATATGTGATTTTTTCAGAATTTAAAAGTTCAGGATAATGACAACGGGGTACATGGTCAAGTTTAGAAGTTATTGTTCTAAAACCTTGTTATATTAGCTTAAAAACGAGCTATCAACAGAGTTTCTAGCATTTTTACTTTAAGAGATATTCCAATATGAACAATCATAGAAAAGTGATTTTGAACCATTGTATCTTTGGAAATAGTTTTCGAAAAAATAAAAAAAATTTGGTAAATGCATATCTCAATAACCTTTATCTGCCAAATTGAAATCGAAAAGGTAAAATCTCAAATTTTACTCTTTTTGGTCGATTTGGTGAGGAATGTATACCAGCTTAAGTGAACTTTTTTGGTCAAAAATATATTGACTTTATGCTCAAATATGTAAAAAGAATGTTTTCCCGCGAATCGACTTGTGGTTCCCCAAAATAATCGATATTCTGTACAGCTACCCATTTGTACATATGGGCATTTCCTGGTGTTCCGAGCGAGACATTCGTATGCTTAAAACTTTAATATCTGGAAGGAAAATTAATTAATTTACTTTCTCAATTAGTACTTAAATAGGACTAAGCAATTGCAAACAATAATTATTAGAGAATTCTATAAAATAGAAAATATAAATTAAACAGTGGTCGTTCCGGACGGGAAAAAAACGGAGGTGCATGTCGAGGTTCATATGGAAATGCCAAAATTCTACAAATTTTGCGTATAAATTATTTTTTGAATTATTAAAAAAAATAGCTGAAATCTTGTGCTTTCTTTGTACATTTACACTTTATTGCTAAAATTCACAGTTTTTTTTTCTAATAAATCAAAGAAATTAAACCATAGAAATTATCAGTACGATTTTCATTCTAAAAATACTTATTGCTTACAACATATTTTTTTGAATTATCTAGGAACATAGCTGAGACATTTTCTTTATTTTTGTATATGCACAATTTGTTCCTAAATTTGACAGTTATTTCGTAATAAATCGCAGAATAACTCCGGACGTTCCGTACGAAAATTTACATTACAATTTTTTTCTGAAAAAAATGTTGTATATGACAATATTAATAATCATTATTACGAAATGAAAAGTGTTGTACTATTTAAATTTCCAGATGATTTTTAAGTTTTATAATTTTTTTTCTATTTATAAAACAAAATATTTTTTTTATACTGTAGGTTTACACTTGGTACTCAAAGTTCCGGACGGGACAGATTTCTATTAGCTGTCAAAAATTTTCTAGAATTACTAGGAAATCGATGTTGACATTTTTTAAATGTCGAGGAAATTCAGAATTAGGAATGGAGGATTCAACTAGTATGTAACTTTTAAATGATAATAAATGTATTTTTTTGGTTCCGGACGAGACAAAGATCAACATTATTCCATTATTTTAGTGTTAATGATTATTTTTAAACTTTAGAAATATTAATTAAGGTTGTCTGAAAGAACAGAAAATAAAATTTTTAATCTGTATGTCTTTAAAGTTAGTTAATTTGTTTACTCAAAGAAGGAGAGACAGGGGCTAAGTTAACACTTTTTTTAATACTAATTTTGACCACACCCAGAAAAAAATACTATATAAATAATAGTTTTTTACTATTAAAAATAGTCAATAAGATAAACTATTATTTTTATCGGAAAATACCATTAAATACTAGAAAATACCATGACATTGCCATTGAGTTTATATGAAAAGATTTATTTTTTGTATACTATTAAATCAATAATTGTCCTATTGACCAATTATAATGGGATTTGAGGGAATTTTTTTCTGGGTGCACTATATCAATGACATAGGATAAAATATAATAATACAGTCTGGGGTAAAGACAACACTACCCACATGCTGATATCTTTGAATTTAATTGAATTGTATATTTCAAGATGTTCGTACAGTTTTATTCCGATCACGCGAAATTATTTGACCGATACTGATATTATTCATATTTTAGCTATTTTTTGCAATAACTTCATAAGTTATGAACAAATGATTGACAAGTCTCCTTATATTGTAAGAACGGACTATTTTGTAAAACTCATAGAACAAAAAATATCATCAATTGTATTTTCGCAGAATCTACTTTGGGCAAATGCTTTTATGTCGACTTTACTTCACACGACTTAGTCTAATATTATTGGCATAAACATGCGAATTAATTGTAAAAATAAAATAAAAATCGACATGACATAATAAGTGAACCCCTTACTACATAAAACTCACACGAAAAAATATAAATTATCAAAACATTAATGACAACTTTAGGAGTAAAAAAAAAAACATTTTATTACATAAAAACTGAAGTTCAAGCACAATGTGGATTTATCTTCTTTCGTAACAGTGGCACCCAGTTTTACGTGTACAGTATCAGTTTAAAGTTGATCCGACTTCCCATTCGCGTTTTAAAGCAAAAGTCGACTTTACCCTGGTGTCGACTTAGCCCCGGTCTCATCTAATTTTTCCCAGCATAAAAAATCGCTCTGAAATAAATTATTTTGTTTTTATTTTCCTTTTTTTTAAACATTTATTTATTTGTAGCCCCATTCATCTACTTTCAGAAACTGAAATTTCCATGATAATAGTTCATTCCGATCAAAAGTTACAGATTTTTGACCGACCGATGTAATATTAGACCACTGTGCGGAGGAGAGTATAATTTACGATGAGATGTATCATTTTGCTAAATAGAAATCAAAAAAAGTCGTGCAAATTCTTGTAAAAATCGGGTAGGAGCACCCTTTTTTACCAAATGCATAGTGCATTTATGTTTTCTGAATTGTATTAATTCATGATTTTGTTTAATTAAAAACTCAAATGGAATTCCATTTGGAATTTCAGAATTTAAATTGATGTATTTAAAAGAGGGACAAATTAAAATTACATACACTCAGAAAAAATCCTCTTTTGGCATGAGATTGGAAGAATGAAAAAGTTAGTTGTACCAACTAACTTCATTCAGTTAAATCGAATGGTTTACAAATTTGCTGACAGACCTCTTATATTTGTCCATACACATGAAATATTAGTCTATACACACTCCTAATGTTTCTAAATCTGTAATAAATTATTCTAAAACAGTTCGAAATTGGTCGCAATACAAACTACAACTCTTTTTATTTTGACAATAAAAACCAACTATGCGGTTGAGACAACCGAATAAGTTGGTTGGGCAAATAGTTGGTTGGCACAACAAATCTCTATTCTGTGTGTATATTTTTTCCAGATACTTGGCAACTCTGAGAGTAACGCACAGACAGCACTCGAACACTTTGTCGTATGTGTGCTTGGGTCTCATTGAGTGCGAAATACAATTTACACTGATTTGCACACACAACAGGTGGTTGAGTTTAGTGTGCTATTAATTAAATGTATTAAAAGTAATACGTGCTACGTAAATTTCTGAATTTCGCTAGAAAAATATAAAACGCAGCAGCGAACGAAGCGGCGACAAATATAAATGACACCTAAAAGTATGCAATGCATAATTTAAACATAATATTCAAGCAAAAGCACAAACATTATTTTTGTTTTCATAAAAAATGCAGCATAATTTTCGCATTTCAAAGAAAACTAAATAAAAACCGCACATTTTTCTTTTATTGGCATTTTACCATTTTTTTTTTTTATTTTTCTTAGCTTTAGCTTTTGTTTGCTTAAATTTTTACGTACAACACTTTCAGGCGTTACTGCCGGAAATGACTCCCCAGAGAGTCCTAAATAAATTAACTCCTAATTAATGGCCATTAACAGCGTCCACACTCAGCACTAAACTAAAAGCGGCGAAAATTTATAGAAATTTCAACAGTTTTCGTATTCGAAAAAAGGATAAGGCAGCGGGGGGGGAGGCGTAGAGGGTCAGAAATGAAGACGACAACGGTGCAAATAAAACGTGACCAATGACCTTAACCTGCTTTTGGGCCCGCACATATATAGCAGCCGCAGCAGGATGCGCGCTAAAATTTCAACACTTTTGCAAGGTGCCGCCCTCCATTGTTTTCTACTTTTATTTGGTGATTTTTTTGTTGCGGCCACTGCCTCGTAAGTCAGCCTGAAGTTTTACTTGGGCGATCACTAGGTGGCGCTGCTTTGTCCATACTTTTGTTAATTCTACTTAGGGATGTTATACCCTGAATTCCCAGATTTAAGCTTAATCAATCCCGTGATCTACTTAAAATTCTTAAATTTTCGAGAAAGTTTTAAGCTTGGGAATCAATAATGTTGTGATTGCTTTAGAGCCAGTTTTTCAGTGATAGTTGAACTTTGTTTGTGGTTTAAACTTCATTTGAAATCAGAATCGAAGTTCAACCTTCGTTTAAACTTAGTTTAAACGACCGATGCTGATGATTTAAACTACGTTTAAACTTTCAAAGTTTTTGGCATAAATTTTTCTCACAACACTTTCCACTATTTTTTGTCGCTGCTTTGTTTCACAAATTCTTATTAATTTTTGTATCTCACGTTGTTAATATTTAAATTTTCATTTATTTTATTTTTCTGAAATAATTTTTGTATTTATTTTTTGTATAACATTTATCAAAAGTCAAAATCAAGAGAATTATATGTCATTAGCCTGTGGTGCCATATGTTTTGTCTTGGTCTGTGTTCATTTTAAACAATCACTGATTTTATTTGAGTTTAATTTAAAGCGAAGATTAATTAATGGAGTTTAAACTATCACTGAAAAACTGCTAACAAAATTAAACGTCGTTTAATTTAAAGAGAACATTAATTAACGGAGTTTAAACTACGTTTAAACTACGTTTAAACTAGCACTGAAAAACTGGCCCTTAATCCCCTTAAGGGTAAACATAATTCTAGGAATAATAATTTCAATCATTAAATGATGCCTTTAAAACATGATTGTGGTGATCATCTTTTTTTCTCTGCATGTGGTTGCCAGACAGATTTCTCAATTCCGAAATCTCGCAATTAACATCCCTAGTTCTGGTTCTAGTTGTATTGGTCCAACGCGTCTACCAACAATTAGAGGCGAAAAAAACACTTATGCTGCGTTTAATTTTGGAAATAAATTTGTGTTAAATTTCGTTTTTCGCCTCCGAATTTGGAGGGACTAAGTTAAACTATTGCTTGTTTTGTACGTCTTACATTCCCGCGTTATTTTCACTGTTTTTCATGCCCTTCATCTACTGCTCTACGAACTTCATTTTTCTTTGCGTTGCAGATTTCTTCGCCGAAAGATGGTGGCTGCTGTGTGTGGCAAAAGTGTTTTGAGTGCTTGATTAAGCTTTTATATAATTATTTCTTAATCTTTAGGTTATAAATTTAGCTGTTGGTTTTATGAACTCTTAAAAAGTGCAGCATACTTTTAGACACACTTATAATCTTGTGTGGAAACAACTTTTAAAAGTTTTCGCATCGTTTTGCTTGAGTTCCTAATAAAATATTGAATAATTTTTAATATTCATTATTCATTTTTTTATTTAAACTTTATTAAACTTTTCACAATATAAGAAAAACAATAATATTAAAGATTTATATAGTAATTATTATATATTAGTGCCTGAAACTATGCAATTCTTGCTAAAAAAAATTTAAAAAAATTGGTTTTTGTTCAAACTAAAAATTCAAATTATTAAAAAAATATTCAAATTTTCACTAAAAAGTAAATTTTACGGTTATAATTCAATTTCACAAAAAATTCACTTGCACTAAAAATTCAATTTTTCACTCAAATTCAAATTTTCATTAACAATTCAATTATTCACTAAAAATTCAACTTTTCACTAAATATTCAACTTTTCACTAAATATTCAATTTTTCACTAAAAAAATTCAATTTTTCACTAAAAATTAAAATTTTCAATAAAAATTAAATTTTTCACTATAAATTAAATTTTTCACTAAAAATTAAATTCCCAATAAAAATTCAATTTTTCACTAAAAACTCAACTTTTCACTAAATATCCAATTTTTCACTAAAAATTCAATTTTTCAATAAAAATTAAATTTTTCACTAAAAATTCAATTTTTCAATAAAAATTAAATTTTTCAATAAAAATTAAATTTTTCACTAAAAATTCAATTTTTCACTAAAAATTCAATTTTTCACTAAAAATTCAATTTTTCACTAAAAATTCAATTTTTCACTAAAAATTCAATTTTTCACTAAAAATTCAATTTTTCACTAAAAATTCAATTTTTCACTAAAAATTTAATTTTTCACTAAAAATTCAATTTTTCACTAAAAATTCAATTTTTCACTAAAAATTCAATTCTTCACTAAAAATTCAATTTTTCACTAAAAATTCAATTTTTCACTAAAAATTCAATTTTTCACTAAAAATTCAATTTTTCACTAAAAATTCAATTTTTCACTAAAAATTCAATTTTTCACTAAAAATTCAATTTTTCACTAAAAAATCAAATTTTCACTAAAAATTCAATTTTTCACTAAAAAATCAAATTTTCACTAAAAATTCAATTTTTCACTAAAAAATCAAATTTTCACTAAAAATTCAATTTTTCACTAAAAATTCAATTTTTCACTAAAAATTCAATTTTTCACTAAAAATTCAATTTTCACTAAAAATTCAATTTTTCACTAAAAATTCAATTTTTCACTAAAAATTCAATTTTTCACTAAAAATTCAATTTTTCACTAAAAATTCAATTTTTCACAAAAATTCAATTTTTCACAAAAATTCAATTTTTCACAAAAATTCAATTTTTCACAAAAAATTTAAATTTTCAAAAAATAAAATCAATATTTCAATACAAATTCAATTTTGACTGAACTTTACTTTAAAGGGCCGGTCGAAATTCACAAAAAAAAAATTGTCACGCTCTATTAAATAGGGGGAGAGTGTCGAAAAAAATTGTCGCTCGGACCCCTAGAACCGACTAAAATCGAAAACCGACCGAGATCATAAGAGGTTTTTGAATTGTTACAAAAATTTAAACTCAAATAGTTTAATCTCAGTTTATTTAATAATTTTAAACCATAAAGATTAAATTGTAAACCATACTTACTAAATTTAGTTCAGAATCGCAGGTTCGAATTTCGGCCAGGGCAATTTATTTTTTTTAATATTTTTTTTTGTAATTATTACTTACGAATTATGAAAAAATTTATTCAAAGAAAAATAAATAATAAAGCAACTAACTTTTGTCACATTAAAAATACTTCTAGCTATTGAAATTAATAACAAAAAAAAAGAAAATAAAAAAAGTGAAGAATTAAGAAAAATAAGAAAAATTAAAAAAAAAAAAATTAAAAAAAAAATTAGGACCACGGCCGAGATTCGAACGTGTGATAATGTCGCCATGTTATTAACATATAATTCAAAATGCATTTTTCGACGACAATATGTTTAAATAGTTCTAATAGTAAATGACAGTAAAGCTAGTTGGCGGTATGTTAGAAGAACTGTAGGGGACAAGGTGTGCGCTGATGACATGAGAAAATTTCGAAAGAGATGAAAAATAATTAAAGACTGTACAAAGAGTTATTAATTATAAAAATATAATAATAATGAAAATAATAAAAATATATTATTTATAATATAAACATATATTTTTTAAACTTTTTTTACAAAAACAAATCCGTATTTTCAATCTTTTTCAGCATTAATTTTAATCCCGTAAGATTACATGCAAAGTAATACAACATGTATTACAATGTAATGCAGAGTTTGTAATACCTACTTTTTTAATCTTTTAGGATTATTACAATCGAGACATATATACAATCCAAAAAAGTTTAAAAAATAACCCAATATTTGTAACCGTGAAGCAAATTTATTCAAATAAATTATTTGTGAATAAAAATTTATTCTAAATAAAAATTTCAAATAAATTTGTAATGTCTTCCATACAAACCAAATTTATTCGTTATTCAAATTGTTTGAATAAAAAACTAAAAAAAAATTACAAATAAACAAATCGAGCTTTTTATGTTGAATAAACAAATAAAACCATTTATTCATTATTTGGAAAGAAGCATTAAAATAAATTATTCGTTATTTTTTATTTTTATTTGAAATAAAAATTGCCCTACACTGTCACGTGGTACCTCCCCCCCAAAAAGATAAAAAAAACATTTTTTTTAAACTAAAATTCATGGAAAAAGAGAGCGGCAAAATGAAATATTGGAAATCCTTTACATTCAGATATATATTGCCATGGAAAGTTACATGCCAAAATAAAACAAATCTGGAACTGGAAAAATTAAAAAATAAATTAGACTAAGATAATTTGACTGCGGTGCTTTTCATCTCAATAAATTACTAACTTAAATACGGCGCTTCTAATCACATTGATTAACTCAGTGTGCAATAATAATGGGCGTTTTCGTAAATCAATTCAGAGCAGTGCTCTGAATAAAACCTGAGTATTATCAGAGTTGCAAACACTCTGAGTTCAACCTAGAGCTTCAACTGTCAATTGTGAATATAAATAAAAATTGCTTTCAAATTTCAAATATAAAATTGTGTTTTATTTTTTTTTTTTAATTGAAAAGGCTGTGAGTATTTCTTGTTTTCCATTTCTGGCGGCTGCCTTTGACATATTAAATAAACGTCAAATGTGGCTTACGCAGCCTTCTCGACAAATTGAAATCGAGCACGCCGAGTGTGCTCTGAACAACCGACTTCGATAATCTGAACGAATAATAATAATAATATAATAGTTTGGCACTACAGTCCTATAAGAACTTAGGCCGAGCTCTCCACCATTTTGACCTGTGCGTGTTATATTTGTACTCAAAGTGGTGGGACCTACAGTTTATTGCCGAATCCGAACGGCGGGTGAGAGCTTTTCAGAGGCAATGTTATACTCTCGTATGTTTGCCATTTACTGCCGAGAGGTAGCGCGGTATAGAAAAATGTTTCTATGAAAAGATGTTGTTAGCCCCAGTCCAGACTTGAACCGGGAACCTTTCGGCTCGCAGTCCAACACACTAACCACTGAGCTACCGCGACTACATATAAGCAAACATAAATTTCTGACTCTGAATGTTCAGAGTTAAAAAAACAAATGCAGATCTCTTTTTGACAGTTCGAGCTCAGTTCAGAACTAATAAACGTAAACCCCCAATATTAATTTTTTTTTGGCCATGCTACTGTATATTTAAAGAATTTTTAAATTTCTTTTTTTTTAGTTCGTCACTCCCCTTTTCTTGGAATTTTAGTTTAAAGAAAAAAAAAAGGAGGTCCGCATGACCTTGAAGTAAGTAAGTTTCTTACTCAAAGTTTTTGTATCATGTGATAATTTTTGTTTTTTTTTTTTGCCACGCCCACTTCGTAACAATTCAAAGACCACTTATGACCTCAGTCGGTTTTCGATTTATGGGCAGTTTCAAGGCGAAGGGCGACATAAGCACGGGTCGTTTGACAGTATCTTCAGGCTTTTCACTAAAAAAATTCAAAGTTTTCACTAAAAATTCAAAATTTTCAACATAAATTTATTTTTGCATTATAAGTTTCATTTTTCACTGGAAATTCAACTTCAATTAATATATAAAATATTAATAAATTTATTTTTCCATCATAGTCGCTTACGTCGAAAACGTAACATAATGACAGACGTAAAAAATTGAATTTATTTGTCATTCGTCGCTTGAAAGCTCTTCTTTGCTTCGCACGACGAACGACGCGACGCGCATTTTTGCAATAGGGTGAACTTTTTATAAAAGCTCAAACAGCTGCTGCAATACACGCAGTTGTTTGTAACCGGTCGCCGGTGTTTTTCGTTGTTTGCTGAACTTCGTTTAGTTTAATTTTACAAAATAATTTGCAAATTTCTTTGCTACAGTTATCTAATCGCATAGTTACTGTAAAGATTTTAATAATTTATTAATCCAGTGTATAGAACAACGTGTTGACTGCTATAACATGGCCGTTCCGAATGTAGTGCTGAACAATGGACGCAACATGCCCATTTTGGGTCTGGGCACCTGGGGCGTAAGTAGTCAATAATCATTAAATAATAGATTAATCGAAATGAAATTATTTCATAAAATGTGGTTTTATTTGTAAAATATTCTAAACATTCATATTGTAAACACATTTTTGCAATGATTGATTTCTTCCGTGTTCTGTAGTTGTAATAATTCTATTATATTTGCGTCCATGAAATTTAATTAAAGACTGTGTGCATTGCATTTCTTATTAAGTAACTTTATAGAATTTCATACAATGTTTGCGGTGGCGTGGAACGGCAGCTGTTCTAATCTAAATTGCGAAATGGCCAGGCGCTATCGTCGGTCTCAACGAATTACACTACTCAACAGGGGAGTTTCTACTATATGTGTTGAAATTTGTATTCGTATTTCGCACTTCTTTATGAAATCCGAACCGGTGCGAATTTCCGTTTAATATGCGGAAACTAGCACCATTATTAATTTTGAAAAATCACTTGTCAAAATAAAATAATAAATTGTAATAATTTTGTTTCAAAAATACTAATATTTCAAAGTTGTAATTTAAAAAAAATATACCAATGACCAATATTGGACCTCCAAAGAACATCAAGCCGAAAAATTTGAAACACGACAAATGGAATATCGATGAAAAAACCAAGCCGAAACGTTTAACATCGGTCAATTCCATACACTTTAGCTATTGACTCTAATAAGTTGTATTGATGGTGGTTGACATCGATATCCTTCCGATTTATGAGTTCCCTGTTCAAATTTTGGTTCCTTCAAATTAGTTTCTTGAATTTTAAGTTTTTTTTCGTTCGAATTACCACTCAATAGCTGAAATTTTGCACCGTTGCGAATGCCTGTCTATATGAGTGGAAACTGGCCCCGTAAGACTTTTTTGTAACCTTATTTTTACATGGTATCATAGGTAGTATACGAAAATGAGTATACGAAAAAAATTATGAAAATAATTAATTTTGATTGTTTAATTACAAAAATGTTCCACAGGACCAACATTTTCTGAAATAAAGTATATATGGGGAAATAAAGTATATATGTACGACGGCCACCTAAATTTTTAAATGTTGTCGATTTGGTTCAAACTTTGTTTGTGATTAGTATCTATGAGTCTTATAATTTGTGCAAAATATTATACCTTTTTATGATCCGGTTACCGAATACCAAGAGTCAATAAATTCATTGATTTGCACAAATTCATTGATTTCACAAATTCATTGACATCACAAATTCATTGATTTCACAAATTCTTTGATTTTTCATTGAGGTTTCTCTTAAAGTTTCTGTTAGCATAAGAAAACAAATGATGCTTTCGCAGTATAACTAAATAATAACCTCAAGTGCTATTTACAAATAGTTCTAATTTAAATTTAATTACTCAAATAGGTACATATTTCGACATGTTACTTCATTATATTGTTAATCAATTTATATAAGTAATTGTTAAGTTGTTATGTACTTCAATCAAACAATCGTTTGAAAATTTCATGCAATATTTTATATTCTTATCATGAAATGTTGTAGAAATTTCTATGTACATGAAGTAACTACATGCAAACATATCTCATTCTACGTGTTCCAGTTGTTTCTATTCTTTTGCATACAATTCAATTAACTATTGATAAAGATTGCAAAATAATCAATATAAATTTTAATCGCAGATACTTAAGCTATTGATAAAATACTGTTTATTAATAAATGTAAAAGAAAAATGTTATCTTTATGCTAACTGGTTGCGTGAGTATGCAAGTTTTTGTAGACATATTTTCCTGACATACAAAGGGTAGAGTTATAAAAATCGAATCAAATGTTCATATTTAAAACTCCAATCAACACGTATAATGTGGGCGGGATTAGACCACGGGGAGTGGCACCTCCCATATAGCCAACTTATTAGAATTGCTATAACTCCTGACCTACTAAGAGCAGAGTTGTAAAAATCAAAACAAAGTATCATCTTGAACATTGTAACCTTCACCTAGAATGTGAGCGGAATTGGAAAAAGAGCGACGTAAGAATGAACTAAAATGGGAAAAAGGGGTGTGAATGTATCCTAATTTTAAAAAAATATATTTTTGCATTTACAAAAACTTAGCACGGGCAACGCTGTGCACGGGTCGAGCTAGTTATTTATGTTCTTAATTTTTTTTACTCTTTTTTTTCAAACTTAGAGCCCTCCTGGCGAGGTTGCCCAAGCCGTTAAGGATGCCATTGATATTGGCTATCGCCATATTGACGGCGCTCACGTCTACCAAAATGAACACGAAGTAGGCGAGGGCATTGCTGCCAAGATTGCTGAAGGCGTCGTCAAGCGGTTCGTCTTTAAATGACTGATTTTCTTAATTTCTATAATTTTTAACAATTTTCATTTTATATTATTTATTAAAATGTCTGCAGTGAGGACATCTTTGTGACCAGCAAACTCTGGAATACTTTCCATCGTCCCGAACTGGTGCGCGGCGCCTGTGAGACTACACTGAAAAACCTTGGTCTAGCCTATGTCGATATGTATCTCATACATTGGCCCATGGCCTACAAAGAGGGTGAACCACTTTTCCCCAGCGATGCCGATGGCAAAACACTCTACTCTGATGTCGACTATGTCGATACATGGAAGGAAATGGAGAAGCTAGTCGATGCCGGTCTCTGCAAGTCAATTGGTATTTCGAATTTTAATAAGAAACAAATCGAGCGTGTTTTGGCCATGGCACGCATACAACCCGCGACCAATCAGGTTGAGTGTCATCCATATTTGACGCAGAAGAAACTGCTGGAGTTCTGCAAGGAGAAGAAAATCGTGCTTACAGCGTACAGTCCATTGGGTTCACCAAACCGTCCATGGGCAAAGGCCGGCGATCCTGTGTTGATGGAGGATCCTAAGGTAGAGATCAATATTTTTATATTCATTTTTTCTAATTATATTTTATAATTGTATAATTTATATTTTGTCAACACCCACAGATCATTGCCATTGCCGAGAAGTATGGCAAGACCGCAGCACAGATTCTCATACGCTATCAGATACAACGTGGCAACATTGTCATTCCCAAGTCGGTGAACAAGGGACGCATTGCCTCGAATTTCGATGTCTTTGGCTTTGAGTTGAGTGCCGAGGATGTTGCAACAATCGATGGTTTTGATTGCAATGGACGTTTTGTGCCGATTACAAGGTGAGACACACTTTTTATAAACTTGTGCAATTGATTAGTCTTTGTAGAAGTAAAATGTACTTAATATAGTTTCTTTAAAAACATTTTTTTTCAAAGTTTAATTTGATTAATATTATAACAATCTGTTGAATAATTTAAAAATTGAATTACCATTTAATAGTTTATCACATTAGTCGCATTTTATTCAAATGTTGATCTGATTGCTTAGAAATTGACAGATATCTAAAGTTTTTTTAGAACGAAATTCTGCAAAATGTAGTTAATGAGTTTTACTTCTGCTACGACGATATTAATAATATTCAATAATATAAATTAATTAATTTCTCTGGTTATTATAACTATAGTGATGCTGGAAATCATCCACAGTATCCTTTTCTAGATGAATACTAAATGTTATTTAAAAAAGAAACAAACGTAAATATTCTGTTAAAGTTGTCCGTAATCAGCCCCATCATGAAATATTTTCTATCCGTAAGTTTACCTCCGAACGAAATTGTGAATGAAAACACTTTCTTTTCATGCAAATTTTGTTCCGATTGAAAAATTCCGGGGAAATATTGGTCCTGATAAAGCTAATATTTTCTTTATATGGAGCAAGTTCCAGTCTTCGATGAAATTTCGATTCATTTTGTATACAAATTTTTATTTCCATACAAATTACATTAAAGTGAAAGATTTGTATTATTTAAAAAATATATTTCTTGCATTTGAGAAAAAATCTTTAGATTATAAATTTGCACACAAAATCAATCGAAATTCGATCGATAGGTCCAATAATTTAAATTTTCTTTTTTAATGCATGTTGTATTAAATATTAACACTTGTAACTGAGCCTGATTGAATGATATAACGAATGCGTTTGGAAGACTTATTTTAAATGTTAATAAGTTTTATACGTTGTTTTCTAAAAAGTGTTGTGAATTGAAACCGAAACAATATTATAAATCTATTGTTCCATTATGTTTTATATCAAAAACAAAGTTGTTAAGGGAAAAACCTTAAAACATTATTTAATAAAAGAGCAATAAAAATATGAATTCGTCATTTATTGTCATTATTGTATTGAATTTTGACTACCGTCAAGTGGTAAATGTAAATTTAATTTATTTCTGAATAATAAAATGAAACCTTCGTAGAAAATGTCGGCTCTAAATGATGTATCGTGACCCATATACAAAAAGGACGTAGTCCATTTTTAAAAATTTAGGAAAATAGAATTAAAGTATAAAGTGAAGTAGAAATTAGTAAAACTTGTTTTTTCTCATTTTACTTTTGGTCAATCAATTATCATAACCAAGGAGCGGATTTATTTGGTAATGCATATTTTAGTGAAGCCTCAAATTTAAGTCGGACAAAATCGGAATTAATTTTCGTTAAAAACTTATTTGAATTATGTTTAATATGTTTTGCATATTTCAATATTTTGCATATTTTTGCATATTGCATATTTTGTATATAATATGCATATTTTGCATATATTTTGTATATTTTGCATATAGTTTGCATATTTGTGGCATCATTTTTGCATAAATCATCCAAATTTTTCATATAGACTCGCGTTTAATGATTTATGTAGATTACTAGACTAATTATTTCAACTTAAAAAATGTATCAATTACTTTTTATAATAATTACCAACAAAGTTAAAATTTAAGATTTTCATAAAAATGTATGACTTTGACTTAGAATACAGTGCAACAACTGGCATAAATATACTTATATCGAATAAATTCTTCGGCATTTCTTAATATTTTCGTTCTGATTTCAAAACGAATGCCATACTTGCTTTCTTAAATCGATCATTTCGTGCCTATAATGTCTTGTGATGTTGACCGATCGTTTTGTTTACAGTCGAAAATTTAGAAAATACATTGATGATGACTGTAAAAATAATTAATTTTTATTATGTGTTGAACGTTAAAGAAAAACGTGTTTTATTTTTATATTATGAGGATCAAATATATTTTTTCCATATTTTTACTGTTATTTTAATATAAAAAACCTGCATATTTTGCATATAATATGCATTTAATTTGCATATTTTCGGAATATCATTTTGCATATAAATCCGATAAATCCAATACAAAAATGTGTTTTTCAAACAAATTCAAATCGTTGAAGTCAAAGCAAACGGATTGAATTCATTAAAAAAAACAAATTTTTGTTCTGAGACATCACATTTAAAACCGTTTGTTTTTCATATTTTATAAGAAATTCAATTGGAATTCGATCGATAGTCGGAACATGGCCGATATACAAAATAATTATCGGTTTTTTTATATATAAGGACTGCGTCGAATATAATTGTCCGTTACATATCTTCCCATAATGTGCTATTGCAAGATTCAAATTAAAAAAATTTGATCATAGTAGCTCTGAATTAAATGGCAGAAAATAATTTGTGTCAGTTATAGTCAACACAAAATTTATTTAACGCGAAAATGGCAAACGAAGTGGAAATGCGAGAAAATATAATTAAAATTTTTCAAAAAACCTAGTTGGTCTTTTAAAAAAAATTGCCAAGGAGGTAGGGGCTAACCCTAAGACCATTTCTCGCGTTATCAACCGCTTTAAGGAAGGCCTGAGTATTGATCGGAAGAAAGGTTCTGGTAAAAAAAAAAAGGCCCACATGATCGTGAAAAGTCGAAGAAGGTTGTGAATATTTTAAAGAAAGATCCAAGCATATCTGGAAGGAAATTGGCGAGAAAGGCGGATTGCTCAGAATCTTTAGTGCGCAGGACTAAGAAAGAAGCTGGGCTGAAGACGTACAAGGTCCAAAAAGTTCCGGATAGAAATGCCGTCAAGAATGAAACCGCAAAACAACGAGCTAAAAAGCTGAACCAAGATTTTTTAAAAAATTCGATTGCTGCATAATGGACGACGAAACTTATGTTTTAGCGGACTTTTCTCAGCTACCTGGGCAGGAATTTTATACAGCCGATTCTCGAGGAAATGTCGCTGAAAAATTCAAATAAAAAAAATGTCAAAATTCCCAAAGAAATTCCTTGTTTGGCAGGCAATTTGCAGTTGTGGAAAAAGGAGCAGCTCATTCGTGACATCGGGTAAAATTAATAGCAAAATATATGTGATGGAATGCTTGTAAAAGAGATTGCTTCCATTTTTACGCCAACATGAAGTGTCCACATTTTTTTGGCCTGACCTCGCTTCATGTCACTACAGCAAAGCGACCTTAGAGTGGATCCAACAAAATGCAGTGATTTTGGTGCATAGAGAAGCCAATCCACCAAACTGTCCAGAACTCAGGCCGATTGAGAGATACTGGGCTTTAGTAAAAAGGGAGATGAAGACAACAAAAAAAAGTGGTCATTACAACATTAATGGAAGGGGTTCCGGAAAAATTAAAACTTTTTATTAAAAAATATTAATTTCTGGTTTTTTATATTTTTTTTTTAAATCTAAAAATAATTTGCAAAATAAAATATTTTTTCTATAAAAATTCGATTACTGGATTTCTAGATTTTTTCATTTTTGTAGCGGACAATTTTATTAGACGCAGTCCTTATTCTGTTCCCAACAAAGAGATTTACTTTGTTTGGTCATAACATTTTATGGGTACTTAGACCACATAGTGGTGTAACGGATTAATTCGTTGCATTTAATACACCCCTACTGTACTTCATCAAAATCTATTATTTTTGTCCATATCTCAGAAACGAAAAGACGAGAAAAAAATTTTGCCATGTACATTCCATACATCAATTTTAAATAATTTGCGGTTTCGGATTTTAACTTCATTATCTGTTTTTTCTATTACCTAACGTTTTTAAGAAAATTACTATCGTAATTTTAGGCTCTTTTCAACCACCTTCAAAAAAATACACACCCTTACAAAAATGGTTTTCAAAGAAACTGAAACGCAATTTTATAGATATTTGAATCTAAAATCAAAAAATAATGTTTTTTTTAGACTATTTTTGCATGATTTTTTTTAATATTTCGGATCAAATGATAAATAAGAAAATGAATTATTATTATGCAGTAAAACTAACGGTCAAAATTACAAAATGTTTTTTTTTCAATTGGTTCTAATTTTTAAAATATGCCCTATTAACACAGTTTCCAACAAAAAAAAATGTAAAAGTTTGAAATACTTGTATATTTTACATATAAATTACTGAAAAATAGCTGTTTTGAATCGAATTTTTCATAAAAAGACAATGTAGTGGAAAAAATATCTGAGTATGCAGTAAAAATAAGCAGCACCATCGCATTATATAGAATTGATGTATAGGAAGTCCATGGCAAAAATCGTGTTGCACAATCGCACCATTGTGTTTTTGGTTTTGTTATAAATTGATATTTCGTGAAAAATTTTAAGATTCGCCCTTTTGGAATTTCTGAAATTAGTAACAAAACATATTTGTCCAATTGATTTCGACTTTTATAGCTTGAAATATCAATTAAACCGACAAAAACAATTTTGTATATTTACAAAAAAATTGCATTTCAAAATATTAAAAAAAATTGAAATTAAACATTCGTCATTATGGCCTGAGGAATACTGTTTAACAAATAAATATATTCGAAAAAAACCCAAACATTAAAAAATGTCTACTCAATTATGTAAATATCGGATTTTAGATTATTTCAAATATTCAAATAGCATTTTATGTCATAATATCGTTTGAAAATGGTAATAATATAGTTTTGAAAAAATTGTTAACACTTTCAATTCTTTAAAAAAATACACGTATATTATTCTTTAAAAACTAATTAATTTTCTTTTATTTTAGCGCTTATGGACACCCCTACCATCCTTTTGAAAATGATGAATTCTAGATATTGCTTTTGGACAACCCCGTACCATCGTTATGAAAATGATGAATTCTAGGTATTGCCTGAAGAAGCTCTATATGAATATAAGTCAATGTTTGACACCGAAAAATATTTATATGAATAAAAGAAATTACTTGAGATCAAATTAAAAAAAAAAAAATTACGTTTTTTTTTTTAATAAAACAATTATTTTTCTTTAAATAAAATATTTTTCGTAATTTACAATCATCAAAAATTATAACTTAATATAATTGCAGAAAGCACTTAATATAAGAACGAACCAAAATATATTCATATCACCAAATTCTAATCGTTAGCATCAACCGAACCATAATTATTTACACACCAAATAAACGAGCAGCATTAATTGTAATTCAGCTGTGGCAACAGCATCCGCATCCGGCGGCATGTGGATGTTTAACATATGGCTCTCTGAGTATTTTGTTGTTTTACATGGATAATCTGCTGTTATTGGCCCTGCCTTCCAACTGTTTATGTTGTGGGTTGTGTGGTGGGGCTTGTTTTCATCTCTCCCAATTTGGCGAATTTTATTAATTTCTTTTATATGGTTTTCTACTATGCCAACTGCAATCAACATTATCATCAGAATCCTTGATGAGCACTAATATTTGTATCAATTAAGTTTTATCTGCATTTGTTGGAAGCAAACAAAACAAAAATAGAAAAAATCATAACAAATTGTATAAATTGTAGTAATTTTTCCTACCCTTACTCTGTAGTTTTATTTGTGGCTTTGGTTAGCGCTTGCACCTACACCTAGCGGCTATTTAATGTATTAATTTGGAAGTTTTTTTATTTTTGAAGGGCCCTGGAAATTGTTCAGGTGTATCGTGAGATTGCGTGCGAAAAAGAGTTGCCAAGCGCTATTTATAGAAATTAATAAATCAAAAGTAATATAGAATACTTTAAAAAATTTAATTTGTGATCACAAAAATTAGATTCTTTTATGAGTCATATTGCTTCGATATAAAACAACCCAAAGGGAAATTTGTTCAGGTTAGCCTTATTTCACATCCGTTCCAAACTAGAATGCGATAAAGCATCCCTAAAAAAGGCCATATGACAAAATCTTATTCATGATCGGCCTGGGTTAGTTTAATTTCAAATCGACGTAAGGCAACCTGACCAATTCTTTACAAAGAAATAGGCCTATATAAGGTAACCTGATATGATACCAGAGCTGTAAAGGTTGGATTACGATTACTAAAGAATCGTAATCAAAAATTTACGATTTTTAGTAGTCGTAATCGAAAATTTTTTAGCGAATCGCACAGTTCAGTATCGCGTTTGTTGCCAATTTTTGACAAAAGTTATGCTAAAAATGACTGCGCCAAATGTCAAAAACAGATGTTCACTTTTTCGTGCAGTTTACTTATTTTTCAGAGATGACTTTAGAATCTTTAGCGAATCGCACAGTTCAATATCGCACTTGTCGCCAATTTTTGACAAAATTTATGCTAAAAATGACTGCGCGAAATGTCAAAAACAGATGTTCACTTTTTCGTGCAGTTTACTTATTTTTCAGAGATGACTTTAAAATCTTTAGCGAATCGCACAGTTCAGTATCGCGCTTGTTGCCAATTTTTGACAAAAGTTATGCTAAAAATGACTGCGCCAAATGTCAAAAACAGATGTTCACTTTTTCGTGCAGTTTACTTATTTTTCAGAGATGAATTTAGAATTATTAGCGAATTGCACAGTTCAGTATCGCACTTGTTGCCAATTTTTGATAAAATTGATGTTAAAAATGACTGCGCGAAATGTCAAAAACAGATGTTCACTTTTTCGTGCAGTTTACTTATTTTTCAGAGATGAATTTAAAGTTTTTAGCAAATTGTACAGTTCAGTATCACACTTGTTGCCAATTTTTGACAAAAGTTATGCTAAAAATGACTGCGCGAAATTTCAAAAACAGATGTTCACTTTTTCGTCGAGTTTACTTATTTTTCAGAAATGAATTTAGAATTATTAGCGAATCGCACAGTTCAGTATCGCACATGTTGCTAATTATGCTAAAAATGACTGCGCGAAATGACAAAAACAGATGTTAACTTTTTCGTGCAGTTTACTTATTTTTCAGAGATGACTTTAGAATCTTTAGCGATTCGCACAATTCAGTATCGCACTTTCTGCCAATTTTTGACAAAAGTTATGCTAAAAACAAGTTGGGAAAGTTAGGTCACATGGGTAAGTTCGGTCATATGGGGCGGACTTTTATAGTCGGTCGGGCCCGACTATGGAATACCCTACACCATTGGTGAGATATTTAATTGTATATCTTAATTTTAAAGTTTTTAATTATACTGAACCACCCTCAGAATATTATTCACATATCAGAAATTTACATCTTATATCCCCATAATTTAAAAATCGATATAAAAGTATAAAAAACGAATACAAAAAATTGGAAAAATGTAAATGGGCAGACCACTCCTATATTCAAAAATTTTGTAAGGATAATATTTCATAGATTTGATTTTAATAATTTACGGTTCAAATTTCCACTATGAAAACCCGGGAAATAATGAAAAAAAAAAGTGGGCGGATCACGCCTATTTTTGGAACATATATTTTTAGGTGAATTATAACAATATGTTTTAAATTTTATACCTATATCTTGAATACTTTTCGAGTTATTAGTTCCTAACGAGTTATATAAAAGTGACTTGTATGGGAGGTGGGCGTGTCCGTTGACCGATTTGGCTCATTTTCAAACTCAGTTCCTACTTTTGGCTAAAATATATTGAGACGAAATTTCATCGCATTCTGATCAGTATTTCTCAAGTTATTCTGTATTCGGACAGCAAGACGGACAGACAGACAGACAGACAGACAGACGGACATGGCTAAACGGACTCGGATGGTGATGCTGATCAAGAATATATATACTTTTCCATACCGGACACGCCTCCTAAGGGGCGTTACAATATCTGCACAAACTTAATATACCCTGTACCTTATAGGTGTAGGGTATAATGACTGCGCGCAATGTCAAAAACAGATGTTCACTTTTTCGTGCAGTTTACTTATTTTTCAGAGGTAAATAAGAATTTTTAGCGAATAGCACAGTTCAGTATCGCACTTGTTGCTAATTATCGCTCAAAAAAATTTTTTAGCGGTTTTTAATGATAGAGTTTTAGCTTTAGAGAAGCGCAGAATCGGGCAGCAGGATAGTAATTTTAAATTGCGTCACGTTTTAAATTAGGCTCTGATGAAAAAAGCCTGATAATTACCTTATTTAAAACAAGCCTGATCTGATCATCAACCTAAATTTCCTGTCGGGGATTTCAATAATAAATACCCCCAGGTAATACTTGGTAAACAATTATTTTTACTATTGTAATTGGTCAACCGGATGCATACCATTAGTTCAATAATATTCAAACAATTAGTATAAAACGTTTTTAAGGTGAATTTTTAGTTTTATTTAATATAAACGAGGGACGGTAGATAATATAATCCATTAGATCCTCAAAGTTTGCATTAAAAACGTTTTGTATTAAAAAATATTTTTTATTTAATATTTTGCTATATCATATTTGCTTCAATTTCCAGCAACGTTGCCGTAACAAATGCACGAAGGACAATTTTGGCAGAATGAAGAATGCAATCTCGAGGTTATAGCAACCGAATGTGCACGGTGTAGTAAAATATGGTACGTTCATTTTGATGAAAATATGGTTAAACAAATGTGTTTCCGTTTCAACAATGTAACGTTGATTGGTTATAAAACTTTAAAATTAACATGAACAATAAAATTATTGGTAGTATAATTAAGTACTTAATTCTAATTCTGAGTATATATCATGGCAACTCTGCCATATGTAGTACCAGCACATATCACATAATTGCCACGATAAATATTAAAATACATGGCAAAGATGAGGAAATTAAATACAACATAATTTCGGTGAATACGCACACATAGCAACCATATTCCATAATACGCTTTTCTTGCGATGCTACATAATATAGGTACTAATTACGTAGTTAGTTGCATGCAAAAGGATCCAAAAGGCATCAGAACAAATAGTTGCTATAGACGAACTAAGTAGTAACCAGCAATGAAACTATTAAAAGGCAACTAATCGGCATCATTAAGAAGACGACAAACAAAATAAATATTTTAGGCACCTACTACTATTTTTTATTTTTTTTTTTTATCATGTATGCGTGTGATAAGAGTTATAACGACTTTATTATGTATTGTGGAAAATTACTCATGCAGGGTACATCATAGTACAATTAGCTGCGAGCAAAAATACACTTTCATCTCATCAAAGGCAAATTGGAAAAACTATAGTTATCAAGGCAAACAACCAGGCAACCAAGGCTAAATGCTTAGTAGAGCAGACGCAAAGAGTAGTCACGGTGAGGCGTAAATAAACGTAGCAAAAATTAACAAAACGCACGGTAGCCGCGGGCTATTTGGCGGAAATGATGGTCGTTTCCGCGTATATAATGCGTCGTCTATGCCAGCGACGACATTGAAAATTATGGGTGGTAGATTGGTTGGTTAAGGCAGAGGCTGTGCGCCCATTAAATAGATAAGAAATTGTAAAAACTCTTTCAGGGTTGCCGTCTGACATTTAAAAAGAACGGCGCCCATTATGAGGACTTAAATGCTTAGCTTTTTATCCGCTATCACTAAACTGTTCAACACAATAAATAAAATTAGAAATAATGTTCTCACTTTTCTAATATTCTTAGTTGGTCTGTGTCATAAATCAAATTATTTGATTAATCAATTTCTGATTAATTGATTAATCTAGATTTTCGATAAGTTTCAACTATAAGTAAAAAAAAATCTAATTATTAGTGAAAATTTAATTTTGATAGAAAAATTGAATTTTGAGTGAAAAATAGAATCTCTAATGAAATATTATATTTTGATTGAAAAATTTAATTTTGAGTGAATAATTTAATTTTTTGTGAAAAATTTATTTTTATTAAAAATTGAATTTTGAGTGAAAATTTGAATTTTTAGTGAAAATTTGAATTTTTAGTGAAAACTTGAATTTTTATTGAAAATTTGAATTTTTAATGAAAATTTGAATTTTTAGTGAAAACTTGAATTTTTAGTGAAAATTTGAATTTTTATTGAAAATTTGAATTTTTATTGAAAATTTGAATTTTTAGTGAAAATTTGAATTTTTAGTGAAAATTTGAATTTTTAGTGAAAATTTGAATTTTTAGTGAAAATTTGAGTTTTTAGTGAAAATTTGAATTTTTAGTGAAAATTTGAATTTTTAGTGAAAATTTAAATTGAATTAAATTGAAAATTTGAATTTTATTGAAAATTTGAATTTTTAGTGAAAATTTGAATTTTTAGTGAAAATTTGAATTTATATTGAAAATTTGAATTTTTAGTGAAAATTTGAATTTTTAGTGAAAATTTGAATTTTTAGTGAAAATTTGAATTTTTAGTGAAAATTTGAATTTTTGTGAAAATTTTAATTTTTAGTGAAAATTTTAACTTTTAGTGAAAATTAGAATTTTTGTGAAAATTTTAATTTTTAGTGAAAATTTTAACTTTTAGTGAAAATTTGAATTTTTGAATTTGAAATTTTGATTTTATAGTGAAAATTTGAATTTATAGTGAAAATTTGAATTTATAGTGAACATTTGAATTTTTATTGAAAATTTGAATTTTTAGTGAAAATTTGAATTTTTAGTGAAAATTTGAATATTTAGTGAATATTTGAATTTTTAGTGAAATGAAATTTTTAATGAATATTTAAATTTTTAGTGAAAAAATTAACTTTGTTCACTAGTATTACCGCGCATTTGTTGCTTTTTACGCTCATTTTTTAGAGCCGCTTTGCGTTGGAGAGTAAATTGTCCTGCGGCTATTTGTGAAAAATTAGTTCATGTTGAAAAGGATTTCGTTTTTTTTTTGTTGTTTTTCTACAATGTGATGAACAGCAATAAAAACTTGATAAATTAAAAAAAATCTTTGTTTTTGCAGATTATTTAATTATGAAGGTAAATGTTATCCTGCGGTTACGATTTTCATTGTTAGTTGGATTTAGAATACTTATTTTTTTTGCTGCACAATTTTAATGCATTTACTGTGTATGTTATTTAAATGTGTTTAATTACAGAATAGATTTGTATCTGTTTTTAGTACTATTTGTCAGTGAATACATTTTATTTAGAATTTGATTTCAAAATAAGACTGATATCGATATATTAAAATTTGAAAAATACCATATTTAACTTTGAGTTGCTATAAAATCAATTTGAAACATTGTAGAGGTTTCAAATTTTGAATTTTTTATCTAACATAAAATTGGAATCTGTGGTAGGAATATCATTTGAATCAATACTGTCGAATTCAACAAATCACAAATATTGACAAACTCTAGAAATACCATAGTTAACATTAAATGTCTGTAGAATATTAACATTAAATGTCGGAATAATGTAAATGGATCAAATTTTGCAATTTATATTCTAAATAAAATCTGAATATTGAATCTACACAGAAATCTTACGTGTTTTGTAAGACCTTATATAATAATAATAGTTTGGCGCTACAGTCCTATAAGAACTTAGGCCGAGCTCTTTCACCATTTTGAACTGTGCGTTTTAAATTTGTACTCAAAGTGAAGGGACCTACAGTTTAATGCCGAATCCGAACGTGGAGTTAGAGCTTTGTTTTACTGTCGTAGGTTTGCCAGTTACTGCCGAGAGGTAGCGCGGTATAAAAAATCTTTCTATGAAAAGATGTTGTTAGCTCCAGTCCAGACTTGAACCTGGGACCTTGAACATATTGATATTTAAAAACAAACAAAAAAGAAATTGGGGGCATTCCATTGTGACGGGCGTTACATTCGTACGATTAAAAACCTTCTCATTTAATAAATAAAATAGGATAGATATATTTGTAAGATACAGAGGATATATCTTATGGTCCTCTATGCATGCATAAAAAAACTTTTGCAATAGGTCCTATATCTTTCTACAAATTTGAAGTTAAATGCTGTGACGGGCGTTACAC
The DNA here is from genome assembly GCA_951804985.1 of Dryomyza anilis. Lineage (NCBI taxonomy): Eukaryota > Metazoa > Arthropoda > Insecta > Diptera > Dryomyzidae > Dryomyza > Dryomyza anilis. The sequence continues at coordinate 99,686,296 of OX638131.1, read as the reverse complement.
GTACTTTTTCAAAAAACCGAGTTTACTCCACAAAGTATTAAATTTTATCTAAATTAATAGAACTATGGAGATTAAGTATATCTCAGTTACTTCATTAATAATGCGAGTTCTCCCCTCTATAATAAAATTCTGAAATGGTTACTTTGATCACTGACTTATAAAGTATCAAAACTTGTGACGGGTGTTACACATTTTGTGACGGGCGTTACCTGTACGAATTCTATACAAATATGCATGAAAATTCAAATTATGAATTGCAATTTTTTGATGAAAAAGAACCAAATGTTTGTGGTAGGAATGGTAAACCGTTATTTTAAGGCACACCGTCCTCATATAATTTAAGTTTAAAACAAAACATTTCGTTTTGAAAAAAATATGTATTATATGACCATTCTTTTAAATAACTACTCTGTCTGCATCATTTGTAATCCCTTTCCATCGCAGCTTATATAAATATTTTTCTCATTTCGAAAATAATGATTTTTTTGGGATTTTTTTTGATTTTTTTGTAAGGTTTGGAATTTCCCATTTTTTATCTATGCTTATTGAATATTTTGGAATATTTACTACTTTTTCTATGGTTAAATAATAATATAATTGATTATTGTTGCATATTTTAACAAATATATAACTTTCAAGTTTTTTGTTTTGCTACGATTGTTATTTGTGACGGGCGTTACAATATTTTGGATGGATATAGCAACCATCTTGAATATCTATGATACCTAAGACTATAATAAATAAGTAGATACGACAAAAAACTTTACTTTTACCAAGTTTCCTAGTTGTAGGTTTGCAAAAGAGTTCGCTAAATAACTTTTACTATTTTTTTTGTGACGGGCGTTACAACTTAAAAAAGTAAAACTGTTTGGTTAATGGTCAGTACACATATCACTAATGCAATGTGTCGCATACTTTCGCAAACAAATTACCTTTCAAATTGTATTATTGAATTTTCTTTCGGATTTAAAACAACGAAACTACAGTATTTTATACATTGCCTTAATTTTGTACTATAATAAATTTCAAAAAAATATTTGACTTTAATGGGAAAAAAACACATTTGCCATGCATTTTGGTAAATTCTGATCAGAGAATATGAAATTAGAAGTATGTCTTATCCTAAAAACCATTAAACGGAATCAATAGGTTTAACTTTAATATATCCCACCTTGGTAACGTTTTCAGTGGAATGCCCCATTGGATTTAAATAAATGTATTCTTGCAAAATTTTTCTTATATACGAAGTTGGCACTCGTTGAGCAGAATTTTCTACATACGTCTCTTTTGTCATCGTTTGAAGTATGTATAGGGTCATTTTAAACATACTAATGTTTGAAAACAAACAAAAAATGAATTCAAATGTAAATAAAGGTATTATTGCAGCTCTCTTCTTGTATACAAAGTTGACACTCGGTGATCGGCAATTTCTGCGTATGTGTCTTTTGTTGTTCGTTGAGAAAACGTATTCGCGTCGGTAATAATTTTATTATTTGTATATTAAATAAATATACAAATTGTGTTGCAAAAAGTACAAATAGTAACAGAGTATAACATAGTGCTGTATATTAGTTCTGAAACTAATACGAAAAAAACACAAATAAAAAGCAGTGTTTCGATTTTCAAACCGAATTTGACATGTTTTTTTACAAAAGCCTCCGTGTATTCCTTGGCTACGCTATGTGCTGTACTGAGACCAAACTGTAACTGTACCAAATATAAATCGAGTCTGGGTCGACTGGTTTAGCGTCTGCAGATGGAATTGTGCATTCATTGATACTGTCACTTGTACTTGCAGTTTTAAACGAATTATTTATTTATGCATTTAAAAATTTGTATATGAATTTTATTATTATAAATTCCCACTGTGCTTGTTTAAAATTTTTTATAAAAATTAATAAAAAAAACAACAATTTATTTTTATTTTATTTTCAGGATTTTTTTCCAAAAATATTTAAATATGTTTCTATGCAAACATAATACTTTTTGAACTGAAACAACTGATATGTTTCACTGGAAACATATTTATATTCCGGTCGTTCAAAATCATGTTTTATTTTTCATGTTATATTTCGGTTCAAATATTTATTTTATTTGGATGTAGTAATTATTATGTTTCCATTAGAACATACTGCATTTTAAGGGCCAACATTAATATGTTTACGGGATATTATAATGTAAGTCAGAACTCATTACAACACTGTTCAAGTCTCAATACAACCCTGTTTACAAATGATTTATCAGTCAATTATATATTATGTTTACATAAAATTCCAAACATACATGTTAATGTCTGCAAAATTATGTTTGGAGAACCCTTTTTTTGCAGCGTGTATGAAATCTCAATATTTGGTTTTTATTAAAATTGATATGGAGGAAGGAAGAAATTTATATACTGAACCTATGTTGACTGTAAAATCTAAATTTTATTTCGCAATGTACATCAATTTTAAACTCTAATAAATTTTCTATTATTAAATATCAATTAGTGCGTTTACTTAAATAATTAAATGAAAATATATTTTTAAAAAGCATGTAAGATACACCAATCTCACTTTCCCCAGAAAACGTCCATATTTGTTATCTTTACGTTGACATGCTTAATAGCACAAAATGCATCTTTGCATCGTATTAATTGAAATTTTTGCTTATATAGCAGCAAATAATAATGCATGGCAGTTAATTAAATAAACGATTTAATTAAACTAATAAATTCCGCAATGCAACGACTAAATCAAACACAAATGGATAAGCACACACACACACAGACGGATGTGTCCTTGTGTATCGGTGTGTGTGTGTGTAATTGCAAATGGACGAAGGATATGCATATCTGCTAATTTGTGCATAATTATTATCTGTAATCAGCGCACTCAGACCAAACATGCCAAAGGATGGATATCGCACACAGACATATCAATGAAATAAATTTGCATGCATTAACATATTAGCTGCCGAATTCAGACCGCACAGTACCACACTATGTAATTATGGCGTGGTACTATTTGATGGAGGTGCGGCAATTGCCACGCCCGCTAATTAAACAATGCAACAAATGTGCAATTTCTCCCTTCTTCCGATTTGATAACGATTCTAGCTAGAGTAATATGGGGCTGATATCGAATCTGAAGTCCGTTTTGCTCCATTACCTCTGGGTTCCTCACAAATCGCAGTAAATTATGAAAAATTTGGGTAAAAAATATTTAATTTCAGAAAATACTACGTAATTTTGTTTATTGAAATATAGACATATATACATAGAAAACAATTGCGATGAATTTCAATATTTTTGTATTAATTCACACACAAAAAATTTTACCAAAAATTTCACCAACTACCACGATTCATCATATTGATGAATTCATTCATTGAATTAAAATCGTATTTTTTAAATGTTTTTCATTTTCAATATTTTGTTTTAATATCAAATTTCAAACACAAATTTATCTCCATTTACACATTTATGTATTTATAATTCTTAAATGATTTATAATATATAATTACTAATTATTTGAAGCCTCCATTTCATCATATTAATGAAAAAGTGAACATCATATTGATGAGTTTTGGTCATTAAACCATATTAATTTAAATATCATAAATCTTATAAGAATTATAAATACGTAAATGTGTAAATAGAGCCCAATTTTAAAAATATTAAAAATGAAAAACACTGAAAAAATAAGATTTTAGTTCAATGAATAAAATCATCAATATGATGAATACTGGTAGTTGGTGATTTTTTTTTTGTTGTGTGCATTACACTGCCATACACTCGAGCCCTTCTTAAAGTAATCGGTTCCTCGCATATAAAATAGTGAGTCTGGGACTGGTTCCTGATTTTGTACTGATTCCTGAGATGTATTTCTATACTAATTCAGAACTAGTCAAATTTCCTACTGGGCTGGTTCCTGAGATGTAGTTCTATACTAGTTCAGAACTAGTCATATTTCCTACTGGGTCGTTATGATGCAGTAAAAGTTGGAACAAATATTGGATGCATTTATGGCGCTGATTCCGGAAATGGCATCAGTTTTGTCAAATTGGTTCTAGTTTTTAAGAAGACCAATTTCCCATTATTTTGGTCTTCTTTTATTTTTAAAATTCAAACATAATGGGAAATTAAAAAATGGGCTAGACCCAATTTGAGAAAAATGATGTCATTTTCAGAATAAGCGCTACAAATTTATACATATTTTCAGATTTTTTATGAGATTTTTTATTGTATGTGAGATTTTTCAAACATTTTTTAAGATATTTATATATTTCTAAAGTAACGTATTTTATTTATAAAATTTAATTTTAATATATTTTCGAAGATCATAAAATTAGGTATTTACAAATTATTTTTCTATGTAAATTTATTAATTTTTAATTATATTTACAGTAACCCTATTTTTGTCCGCTTTCAATAATGACGTTTTGAGCTTAAGGGGTTGTACCAAAGTTCATGTTTGAGGTGTTTAAAATTGAACATTCTTGAAATAAGACATATTGGCAATAATTGCTTGCAAGCAGAGTTCGGAAAGTCACATAAATGAATATACATAATGACTCACTCATGCATAATCCGCATAAGTGAGAAAGCACACATTTAATTTTACAACACACGACATGAGTGAGTAAGAGAAAAAAATCTAACTTACTCTCTACTCATAAATGGATAATCATCGGAGATTAAAAACTTTACTACTCATGAGTGCTGTCTTCAACTCATTTATTCCTCACGAGGGAGTAGCATTACGCATTTTATCTTTTTCTCATACTCATAAAAGTACAAGGCCAAATTGTATAAACGTGGTGCTCATTTTTTGTATGTATGCAACGAGTAATCGGTGTTTCCAGACGAGTTGCGTTGAAACTTAAAATGTTTTATTTTATAAATAATGCCCGATTTACACTGGCTGCATTCAGCGATCTCAACAGTTTCGAAATAGCCGTTTATAATTATTTGAGTAAAAATGTGATTGAATGTCATCGAATATTATCGATAACAAAACATGGACAGGTCTGATTTTATGAATGAAATAGCACAATGGAAGAAGTTATTTAAAATCAATCCCAAATGATCCGTCTTCCGTCTATGAATTAACAGTCACAAAAAAATAATTTTTTTTTTATTTAACGCGAACATCACGATGACTTGCCTTATGTAGTCCTGCATTTATATGCACCATTATAACGTGCTTGTTCGGAAAAAATATTTTGAATTTAAATTTGTTTAAAATTAGTTTTAAACTTTAGAACGTAATTTGTTAACTGTCAAGGTTTATGGCTTAAGGTATATGGATAGGCACTTTAAAAACAAACATTTAATGCCTTTACATTATTATTTTATCTTGTACAGACAAAAAGTTATAGCAAAAAAACAATATCAATTACATAATTTTACACAACATTTCAAAAATACCACAGATGGGAAGATTCCAACAGAAATGGCAATAATGATTTTACACTTTGCAAGCCTGTACAGTGAGTAGATCAACGCATTCTCTTTGTCCTTGAACAAATATGAGTTGACGAAAAGTGAGAGTTTGCTTGTTGCACTCTCTCATGTGTAATGCGGATGGAGAGGTGAAACGCAAAACTCTCTTGTGAGTAGCAAAATCTCTACTCACAAAACGCGACTCTCTTATGAGTTGTGAGTTTGCCGTATATTTTCTGGCTACTCACTCATGAGGTGAGTAGCAACGAGAAAAAAATATTTTGCAAAACTCATGAGTTTGAGTGAGCGTGAGTGAGGATTTCCGAACTCTGCTTGCAAGTGATCGTCACATTCGTAAACTAAATGTGATCGAAAAGTATTATTACATTGCAAAACATTCTTGTAATGACAGCCAAACATATTTTTGTTTTCGTTCAAACATATTTATGTTTAAAATAAATAATTTCAGACATATTTATGTTTGAATATGAAAACCATGTTATTTACATGCTCACATATTTATGTTCACATTTCAATTTAATGTAAAAATAAGTAAATTTGGTGCTAATAATTGTTTTACACAATATTATTTGATGTTTCTTTTTTTTACATATTTTTTTATGTAAATCATAAACTTAAACTTTTTTTATTTATTATACTACTTTTTTACTTTATACTTAAATAATTTTATTTCTATCTGTGGTTCCTAATTTGATGTATATTTTATACTAGAGAAAATACGAAAACTGATTGACTTACGGATTAATCGAATATGTCACAAACATGATCTGGTATTATCAGTAATTCATCTACCAAAAAGACGTTATGAATTATATGATAAAAACAATAATGTGAATGTCACTGAGTTGGGAAAGTTAGGTCACATGGGTAAGATCGGTCACATGGGGCGGATTTTTATAGTCGGTCGGGACCGACTATGGAATACCCTACACCTTTGGTGGGGATATTAAAGTGGGATATTTATTTGCATACCTTAATTTTAAAGTTTTTAATTATGCTGAACCTCCCCACCATCAGAATATTATTCATATATCAGAAATTTACGTCTTATATCCTCATAAATTAAAAAATTCATATAAAAGTATAAACAACTAAAAAACACGCCTATATTTAAAATTTTGAAAGGATAATATTTTATAGATTTGATTTTAATAATTTATTTACGGATCAAATTTCCACTATGAAAACCCGGGAAATAATGAAAAAAAAATTGGGCGGATCACGCCCATTTTTGACCACATATTTATCGTTGAATTCTAACAATACGTTTTAAATTTTATAACTATACCTTGAATACTTTTCGAGTTATTAGTTCCGAAAGAGTTATATAAAAGTGACTTGTATGGGAGGTGGGCGTGTCCGTTGACCGATTTGTCTCATTTTCAAACTCAGTTCCTACTTTTGGCTAAAATATATTGATTTCATCGCATTCTGATCAGTATTTCTCAAGTTATTCTGTATTCGGACAGCAAGACAGCAAGACGGACAGACAGACGGACATGGCTAAACGGACTCGGGTAGTGATGCTCAAGAATAGTGATGATCAAGAATATATATACTTTTTCATACCGGACACGCCACCTAAGCGGCGTTACAATATATGCACAAAGTTAATATACCCTGTACCTCATAGGTGTAGGGTATAATAATGTGAATGTCACTGAGTGCCGCTAGAAGTAGGTACCGTTGTTTATTATTTTTTTTAAATATACGTATAATTTTAATTAATTTAATAAAAAAAATAAATTTTTGAGTGTTGCTAAGTGCCCCTAGAAGTAGGCAACGTTTATATAATTAGTCTATTATTTCGTAAATTCGTTGTCACCCAGTAACAGTCATGATTAATTAAATGCATATAATTCAAAGAAACTTTTTGACATTAAATATTTTATTAGCAGAAATAAAATACAGACTTATGATGCCTAAGAGTACCCAAAACTAATGATGATAAAATTGTATATTTAGTCTTTAAGTAGTCAAAACTTATGGTGATAAAAGTTGCATATTTAGTTATGCTGCCATCTTTTATAATTATCATAACATATTTATTATGTATTTTAACAAGTATTTATAACAATATTTTTTGAGAGAAATATTAAAATAATTGTTCATGCTTTTAAAAATACAAATATTTATTTCAAAAATTTGTATATTTAGGTTCAACTAATTTTTAGTGCAAACTTACCAATACTTGCACTAAAACCGCAATATGTTTCTCTGGAAACATATTTACATTCAGGTCAATTGAAAACATATGTCATTTTGAATATATTAATGTCCTGGTTCAAATATTCTTCGTTGGGATGTAATAATAATTATGCTTCTGTAAAATTCTATATCATTTTCAGGGAAAACATTAAAATGTTTCTGCGTATTCGTTCAATTTTATTTAGAGGTCATTGCATTATATTCAAGTCTCATTAGAAACATATTTATAAATCTTTATCATACTATTATAAATATTTTTACATAAATCTTCAAACATTCATATATTTTCAAAATTATGTTTGGGACAGTCTCTTATTTTTGTTGGTGTGACTTAATGTCAATGGCATTCGTTTTGTTTTTAAGAACCTTTTACAATTCAATACCATTTATATTAATTTTGAAAAAATGTTTAAGTTGATGGCATTTAAATTTTATCCAATCATTGAAATTTGCATCATTTGAAATGTCTGTTTTCGTCTAAAGTTGCGTATACGACCCAACACTAATTGTATTGCAAAATAACACTTTGAATCAAACCAAAACTATTGAATTTATTGAATTCCATCGAATTCGACGATGTGCACGATGTGTGCGCACAATAGCTCTGTATGTGGTGTGATTTATAACATATAACAAGAACGTTAGACCCCGACTAGTATCTATCATGCGTCGGTCGGGTCGAACAACCTCTGAGAATAGAACATTTTGAATGCGCATAAATGCGTAATTAATTCAAGGTACGCGTTGCTGTGCCGTTTGGTAACATGACAACGTCATCAAAAGCGGAAACCGGAAACGGTACGGTATGTCATGCAGCAGGTCATCTGGATGTTATTGTTGTTGGTGCGGAACTGTTTTAGGAATTTCTGAATTTCACACAAACTACGCCCAGAGACGAAGACGACAATGCATCTGCATATGTAGCAACATACAGACAGACATATGGATATACAGATGGACAGACAGACAGACAAATAGAAACGGATGCAAATGCTCACGTATTTGTTTGCATTGCTATTGTGGGGTTTTGCGGTTTATCGGGGTAATTGAAATCGTGGTGGAATTCGGTCATTTGCATTGGAATTTCACTGCATTCAATAATAAATCATAGGCGGTGCAGCGCGGTGCGCATTCGGAATATTCGCAATATGCACGAACTATGTTGAGGAGTTTAATTTAAACAGGCTCTTAATGAACTGCTATTTGTTAATTAATTAATATACTATTCAAAAAGTTATTTATAATTCGTTGCTAATTATACTTTACTTCAAAAATATTAACTGTTTTTAAAATTACTTTAAAACAGTTGACGATTATTTTTTAAATATACGCTATTAGAAGGGTAGACTAAATCATTTTATTTTTTTACGAATATTTAAAAAAAAAAATATTTTTCGAAAAAGAAATTCGAAAAAAAAATTCCTTACAAAAAAAATTTGGCGGAATTTTTTTTTTTAATTAATTTAACAATATATATGTTTTATAAATCGTTGTTGTAGAACTAAAAATCACCAAATACATTTTTATGAAAATTTTAAATTTCTAGTTTGTTGGTTATTATTAGAGACTAGCTGGACCCGTGCACGACTCGTGCCAAGATTTTGTGAATTCATAGATATAATGCGATTTTATTAATATAAAAAAACTTTATTAATATTTTTTTTATCAGGGGCCCGTGCTTCGCTGTGGAAGTTTTTATTGGTTTTATAAATGTAGTAACCAAATAATAATTCTCCGCCAAAACAACTTTTCTCAAAGACATTTCAGACAGTAGAATATTTCGCCGTAGAATTCTTCCCCATAGAACGCTTTACCGTAGAATTCTTCCCGGTAGAATTTTTCCACGTAGAGTTTTTCCCAGTAGAAATTTTAGTGTAGTTAGTTTTAATGTGGTGAGTTTTAGTGTGTTGAATTTTTTGTTTAGTGAATTTTTAGTGTGGTGAGTTTTAGTGTGGTGAGTTTTAGTGTGGTGTGTTTTAGTGTGGTGAGTTTTGGTGTGGTGAGTTTTAGTGTAGTGAATTTTTAGTGTAGTAATTTTTAGTGTGGTGAGTTTTATTATGGTGAGTTTTAGTGCGGTGAGTTTTAGTGTGGTGAGTTTTAGTGTGGTGAATTTTTAGTGTAGTGAGTTTTAGTGTGGTGAGTTTTATTGTGGTGAGTTTTATTGTGGTGAGTTTTAGTGCGGTGAGTTTTAGTGTGGTGAGCTTTATTGTGTTGAGTTTTAGTGTGGTGAGTTTTGGTGTGGTGAGTTTTAGTATGGTGAATTTTAGTGCGGTGAGTTTTAGTGTGGTGAGTTTTAGTGTGGTGAGTTTCGGTGAGTTTTTAGTATGGTGAGTTTTAGTGTGGTGAGTTTTAGTGTGGTGAATTTTTAGTGTGGTGGGTTTTAGTGTGGCGAGCTTTATTGTGTTGAGTTTTAGTGTGGTGAGTTTTAGTGTGGGGAATTTTGGTGTGGTGAGTTTTAGTGTGGTGAGTTTTGGTGTGATGAGTTTTAGTATGGTGAATTTTTAGTGTGGTGAGTTTTAGCGTTGTGAGTTTTATTGTGGTGAGTTTTAGTGTGGTGAGTTTTAGTGTAGTGAGTTTTAGTGTGGTGAGTTTTAGTGTGGTGAGTTTTAGTGTGGTGAATTTTAGTTTTTTGTTTCATCTTTTTAGATTGTGTATGTGCTGAGTTATGTCGTTTTGAAAGTTTAGGTTGTATGGGAGGTACCACGCCCCTTTGTCCAATCCCGCCCATATATATCCTATGACACCCTCCGGACTCCTTAATATCTTGTGGCAAAATTTCAGTTAAATCGGTTTAGTGGTTTAGACGTGATGCTGGAACAAACAGACAGACAGACAGACCGACAGACTGACAGACGGACCAAGAGTTTTATATATATAGATGGGCGCGTGCCGTGCTTTTTTCGTGTCACGCCCGAAAATCTGAGTTCATGCTGGTTCTTGTCGTGCCCGTGCGTGTCTGAGCCTCCAAAATCAGGCATTTAGATTTTTTATAGTTTCTATCTATATATATAAAACTCTTGGTCAGTCTGTCGGTCTGTCGATCTGTCTGTCTGTTTGTTCCAGCATCACGTCTAAACCGCTGAACCGTTTTAACTGAAATTTTGCCACAGGATACTAAGGAGTCCGGAGGGTGTCATAGGCTATATATGGGCGGGATTCGACAAAGGGACGTGGTACCTCCCATACAACCTAAACTTTCTAAACGACATAACTCGGCACATACACAAGCTAAGAAGATGTCATCAAAAACAGGCACGCGCCCATCTCTAGTTATTATTATAAAAAGTTATTGATACATATTTAAAATTGAACTACCAATTGATAGATTCACATTTTCTTATCATTTGGTACAAATATTGAGATCATCGATTAAAAATTGACAAATATATAAAGATTTTTGTAAATGAATAATTGGCATTTTGGAAAATGTAGTTGGTGACTTTTACTTCTACAACGACGAAATATTGTAATTATAAATAAATATTTTATATAAATATAAATATTTTGATTGAAATTTGGTTTGATGAACAACATTCTTCTATGTGATGTACATATATGTTGTATTTTATGTATTTGTTCATTAATATGATATTGAAGAACATTTTTTTGGTGATTCATCAAATTAATAATGAATGCATAAAATTGATGTTTTTAGTTATCAATTGTATGAATCGTTCTTCAATACAACGAATCATGGTTTGAACAACGAAATTCATCAATATGATGATGATTTTTTTCTGTGTAGCTTGTCATACAAACTCCGCCTTTGTCGAAAAAATGTTTCTAAACTATTTTGACCCTGCCAACATTTTTGTCTAGGGTTATTTTTTAAAAATTATTTTTTTAAAAATTATTTTTTTAAAAATCACACTATTCAATATATGGATATACCTTACATCAATTTTATATAACTACTGACATAATTTTCGCCTCTTACGTACATTTTTTATGTAACAGCCAAATTTTAAAAAGTAAAACAGATTGAAAAAAATTAACAATTTTGATAGTTAGATTCAAGTTGAAACTAGTTGGTATCCAAAACCTATAGTTGAAACTTTCAACTATAGGTTTTGAATACCAAAAATAATATTAGATGCTTTTTATAATTAGATACTAAATGCCCCAATAAAATATTTAAAAAAAAAATGTATACATTTTTTTTTTCGTATTTAGAAGCAATTGTCTTAAAAAATATATCGGAATAAAATAACTTAAAACATTTTAAAGAAAAATGGCATTAACGTTTTTGGAAAACTAATTTTTAAATATTAACTAAATGTTTGTTAAAAGATACTTTGTTTTACAAAATCTCTTATAACTTATAATTCAAATATTAACTTAAACTTCAAATTATAAACAGATTATTGCACTTCTAGGCAAACACACTACCCACCCCCACCACACTCGGTCACCTATGCCTAACATATATTATTAACGGTCACATGTTGGCGCAAATGTATGGGCGTGTGAAGCATCCTCTAATTAGGTTTAAATAAACACCATTGGTACTGGTGTCACACCGTCCTTTTCGCTGTCAAGTTGTCAGTGAGCAAGCACCAGGCCAAGCCACATGCATCCCCGACAAACTATGGTGAGAACTCACACAAGTACCTACCTAAAAGACACTAATAACATAACCAACTTAGCTGCTACACATTTAGCCACAAATATAGCCAGAATCCAATGGGATTACGTACGGCATTAGCGTGACATTAATTAAGTTTATTCCACGTTGGGGGCAATAGTAGCAACAGGCGTCGCCGACTTTGTTATCTTTGTAAAACTGAAATTGCAGATTTGTAAGTTTTTCATATTGCATATTTTGAACATTTTATTTAAAAATAATAATTTCTAAATGCACTCAGATGAAATATACACGTTTCAAATATTAAAATCAAAGCATGGGAGTAAATAGAACTGAAATCTACATCATTTAAATTTACAGAACTGATAACTGGTATTTTAAAATCTTTAGAACACATTTAAACTTCGAAAATTCACGAGGGAATTATATTTATTTTCGGATTCGTTTGAGTGTAATGAAGACATTAAAAAAAATTTCACCAAAAACCAGTATTCATCATATTGATAATTTCATTCATTGAACAAAAATCGTATTTTTTCAGTGTTTTTCGTATTTAATATTTTTGATATTATCAGATTTCAAACAAAAATTGATTTCGTATATATAATTCTTATAAGATTTATGATATTTAAATTAATATGGTTTGATGAACAAAATTCATCAATATGATGTTCACTTTATCATGAATAGGATGAAACTGGGTCTTCGAATAATTAGCAATTAAATATTATAAATTCTTTAAGAATTATAAATACACTAGCTGGACCCGTACACGACTCGTGCAAAGATTTTGTGAATGCAAGGATATGGAGCAATTTTATTAATATAAAGAACATTTTTATTATTTACTAGCTGGACCCGTATTCGACTCGTGCAAATATTATGTGAATGCAAGGTTATTGAGCAATTTTATTAATATAAATAACATTTTTATTATTTATATCAGGGACCCGTACTTCGTTGTGGACGTTTTTTTTATTGGTTTTATAAATGTAGTAACCAAAACCATACTAATTATCAGATAAAACAACTTTTCTCATAGACAATTCTTTCTCAGACTGTGCTTTCCCGTAGAATTCTTCCCAGTAGAATTCTTTCCCGTAGAATTCTTCCCCGTAGAGTTTTTCCCAGTAGAAGTTTTAGTGTGGTTAGTTTCAGTGTGGTGAGTTTTAGTGTGGTGAAATTTAGTGTGGTGAGTTTTTGTGTGGTGAATTTTAGTGTGGTGAATATTATTCTGGTAAATTTTAGTGTGGTGAGTTTTAGTGTGGTGAGTTTTAGTGTGGTGAATTTTAGTGTGCCTGATTTTGTTTTCTATCCTCTTTTATTTTCCGTTGTTTTTGAATTATAGCTTAAGTTTTGTGCTTTTACTTTTACTTTTGTTTTTGTATTTGATTTTTGCTTTTGTTTTTGTGTTTTTGCTTTTGTATTTTTTTTGTATTTGAGTTTTTTGTTTCATCTTCTTAGCTTGTGTAAGTGTCGAGTTATGTCGTTTTGAAAGTTTAGGTTGTATGGGAGGTGCCACGCCCTTTTGTCCAGTCCCGCCCATATATAGCCTATGACACCCTCCGGACTCCATAGTATCCTGTGCAAAATTTCAGTTTAATCGGTTCAGTGGTTTAGACGTGATGCTGGAACAAACAGACAGACCGACAGACGGATCAAGAGTTTATAGATAAATGTGTAAAAGGAGACACATTTTTGTTGGAAAAAAATATTAAAAATGAAAAACATTTAAAATACGATTTTCTTTCAATGAATGAATTCATCAATATGATGAATACTGGTTGTTACTGAAATTTTTATTGTGTGAAGGTGTTATTCATGAGTTCATGAGTTATAAAAAATGTAATTTGTTTATTCTTAGTTTATAATGAGAAAACATTCGTACAACATTTTACAATTTCAAAGAGGATGACGTCTAAAATGCTTATTTTTCTTTGTGATAAAAAGCAATATCTTATTTATATTTAATTCCTCATTTACAAAGTGTTCTATAAAGATTTTATATAGATTACTAAAAGTTATTCTATGTAAGTTAATATAAAATTACCTTTATTTTTTGTATGCTATAATTGCAGTACATAAAATGATGAGAATGATAAATGCGTTAATTACAACATCACTTGTGACATTTTAATTATCGTCGTATCATGAGACATGAAACTGTGTAGGAGGCTTGCATTTGATTGCAATTTAAAAGTGGTGCTCATTAACAGACGGATGTGGTTGACATAATTAGATTGCAATGGATGGCAAAATATTTTCGATAACTCGCAGACGTTTTAAGAAAATATAATTTTATAGATCCTAATATATAACATATAACATTTTTCAATTTAGTAGAAGTGTTACTAATAGAGATAAAAGAGGTTAAAGGTTTAGAAGATGTCAAGGAGATAATATAAGTGGTTGTGATAAAAACTATACAATTATTGTGGCAAAATTGCAGCAGTTACAATGTTTGTCTTAATCATATTTCCAAAATGGTTGTGCCACACATTTAATGACATCTGAAATTATAGCATGATCCATTGATTTTAAATTAAAAAAATGATTCTTAGAACAATAACATGATTAAAATCAATAAAACCATATGACATAGAAAATCTTGAAAGCAGTATATGATCGATGCCGACTTTATTGCTTTAATCTTTATACATGATTGTCACAATCGTAAAATGTGTTACTATTTAGCATTATAACACAATTATTAATACATAGTAAGGAAATTATAGAAGAAGATATGATTAAAAGCAATAATACCATGATTTCTGCAAAAATGTTACTACTACAACATGTTACTATTCACACCAATCACTTTACATGATTGCCACAATCATATTTATGATCGTATTAAGCATTACATACCGACACAGTACAGTGTGTTTAAATAAAAGTGAATAGATAAAAAAAGTGTGAGATAAAGAGATAAAACTAAACAAATTATGTAGTTTATAACAATTATAAAATATTTAAAATTTTATTATTTGTAAATGGCAACAGATTCAATAAATGAAACAATAAACTCTCTGCTTCAAAATACCAGCGTTGTGACAACCATTCAATTTCCAAACAGCAGCATCGAAGCATTGCCAAAATTGTTAATAACAATCGAAACGTGACCGATTTGTGAGCAAACAAACAAACATGTTAACAAACAATCAAACAAACAACGAACGACCGACCGAACAACAACCTCAAATGATGATTAATCGTCTTGCGCATCCTTTGAGTGCATGTCCTCACATATGTAACGACAAATTGCTTCAATTTCTTTGGCAACATTGGAATTTTGAAGCCTATTATTAGGCGCTCAACAAAAACATAACTATACCATGGATTATGAAGCCGTATCGGAGCGGATACAGACGAGAGACAGGCGGAGCAATACAATGACTGGGCGCACAGTACATTTATGTGGAAGGGTAGCAAATTCTATAGTAATGGTTGCTATATATGGCCAATGCGTTAGCCACTGTTAAAACCAATTTAAGCCACATTTAATGACTATTTCGCAATGCCAATGGAGCGCTGTGTGCAGAAAAACACTCAAGCCAATAAAATATGTTAAGTTTTTCAGTTTGCTGTTTAGTTCGTATTAAATTTATAGTATGGATACTATTAAAAAAATAAAACTAATAGTCAGTATTTATGTTTTATGTAAACTTAAAATATAACAAATTGTTTAAAAACTAATATAACGCAAAGAAGGTAAAATTAAATAGGAAATTTTGAGGTAGTAATTAAAAGATAGTATTTTGAAAAAAGTAATAATACATATTATAAATACCCTATACATATATGTGATAAAGTGTGAGAAAATGAAAATTAAATGGGTCACCGTTCAGAATAGTCTAGGAGTCACGAATCCGAAAACGAATCCGAAAAATAACTTAAACTTGTAATCGATATATAGACAATTTAGTTTAATATTCGTACAAATGTTTTTTTTTCAGAATTCTATTTATTAATACCAATTAAACGTATTTTAGTCGAAATCAAGTCGGATGAAGCATTTCAATTCGAGTTTTGTTGTCAATTATTTCAATTTCAGAACATGTATGAATAATATAAATTTTTTCTAATTAAAAAATTCTATAAAAATATTTATTATAAATTTGTTTAATCTAATTTAAACATTGCACTGTGGGACATAAGTCAATTCTAGCTCGCCGTAAATACAGTTTTGTTCCAATCTTAACGAAACTTTACACTAAGCATACATGTTCTATGAATAGATTTCAATTTGAAAATTATCATGATTGGTCCATTGCCACGCCCACCTGTCAAATTGAAATAGTAAAATGACTATAACTTTTGTTTTGAATGAGATATTTTGTTTATAATTGGTATTTAGATACATACTATAATTGCATATGACCATTCTTAATATGGGCGTGATTGGCCAACTGTCACGCCTACCATTCTTTTTAAACTATATAACTTGACCATCGTAAGAGATATTCTGATAATATTAGGTACTATGGTACATATCACAATTCTTAACTACCATACCAAATATGAGCCAGTTTTGTCAATTATAATGACAGAAAAGGCAAAACAAAGTAACAAAATTTAGTTAAATTATTTTACGATTTTCGTACTTTTCTCATCACTTAAACTCATTTTAAATGACGTGTGGCAAACTAATGCAGGCATGTTTAACACCGTTAGAAAGTAGACATTTCAGACATTATGCCTGTAAAAAGATTTATGAAAGCAATTGCAAGCTTTTTTTTCCATGTCTACTTTTGTATAAAAAATACGCAATTTTTGTTTTATGTTTTTGACAGATAATCAGGAAAAACACGAATAGCCATTTGAAATTTTTGATACACAAGATCGTAGTTCTCTCAATTCCCAATAATATAAAACTAAAACTCTGTATGTGAAGTATATATTTAAAGAGTAATGACAGTTTTAATGTAATCCATTTTGATTTCTTGAAAAGCACTTGCACTTGTTTTTTCACTTTATACAAGCCTACAGAAGTATTTTTCACTAGGGTGTAACATTTTTTGTTTGTTCACTAGGTTCTCATAAATTATTAATAAAATAACATTTTTTTAAACTTTCTGCAACAAACTTTAATTTCAGATTTTCGGCGAGCTAGACTAAGCTTCTGTCCCATAGTGCATTGTATCGAACCACATTTATCGGGTGTATTTCCATGGCACGCAATCAGCATAACAGGATGATGATAAACGTTGCCAATTGTCAAATGTCAAATTTTCAACCATAAATTATCAAATTCACACAATAAAACACGCAACACACCACACAAACAGATTTAGAAACGAAATAACAAAACGCATTCGTTAGACACAACCAACCAAGTATATTGCATCAGCCACCTACATATAGTATTTCGAATTATAATGTATAATATATGATTGTAAGAACCAAAACATTAATAATGATTTGTCAATGAGTAACCAATGGATAATTTCTCTATTGACAAAGCATCAGGAAACATGTTTTGTTGTGAAGATGTTACAGCAAATATAATTAGAAATTAAAGGCAGTTACAATTATGTAGAAAATTGCCTTTTTTTTATAAAATAAATATATTTTAAATTGAAGCAGTTATTAGGTACACTATAATTCATACATATGTCTAAATATTGCCCAAGTTATTTTGTGTATAATAATTATAATTCGTATTTATAAAATGATGGTTCGAAATGAAATCATAAAATCTGAACGTGACTAAATAAAACAGTACGATATATTTAAATAAAATCTAAATATATAACTCATCGAATTGGAATTTTATTACTGTGAAAGACCATATGAAAAATTAAAAATAAAGTAGATGTTTTTCAGATCATATTTACTTTGAATGCTTCGTTATGTATACAGTTCAGAGTGACTATTTTAAATGTGACATACATCGTTCTTAACAGCGATCAAATACCTTGTTCTTATCTACGTTTGTTTGTCTGTCAGTCTTTTGAAATCACGTTTATAAGAAAACCACAGGGCCTAGATCAAATTAAGTTATACAAGTAATCAAGGATCCCAAGTAACCCAAGGCTCGAGAATTGGTAAAATCTTTGGTCGCATATGTTTACCATTTAAGTTATCTGTGACAAGTATAGTGGTATATGTGTTCCAAATTGGTGTTGTGTGATTTCCTTAGTTCCAAAGTGGTGGTTAAGAACATGTGTGAGACATATGAATAATATGTAACAATGCTGTGATATAAAAACCATACTTTCTGATAATAAAACATTTACAATAATGGGCGGAGCTTACTTTATTGTTATTAGATAGCAAAATATTGGCAATTATTAAATGTATTTTGTTTCATATATTTTACAAGCAGAGAATGTAGATCCGATGGCACTGATTAGGATCTTTATTATTCAAATCAGTTCCGCAGAACAAATTAGGAACATTTATGTTTGTTTCAAATAGGTGAACCAACACCTTAATGGATCTAAATTGTGGCAACTACGCCTGGGACGTTTTGGATGGCAATTGTATATTTTGCATGATTTATAACAAGCGCTTTAATGGCAAGTGTTTGCAAAGAAAAAAATATTGTACGTATATATAACAATTGATATTAATAGAAAACAAAAACATACTCCAATTAAAAAGATGAATGTATTTACTAATTATTTCATTGTATTCACACATTTTTTTTTAATAAAAATATTAATAAGAATTTAATATCATGTGGATACAATTAAATGATTATTGTATTTACAATAACGCCATGTGGAATATTTTTGGGCCGTATCAATAGCCGCTCAAATATAGCCTGATGCATTCACAGAATATTGGAATTGATGTAGCCAATACCGTGAACCGATATCGACGCAGGAGATTCTAAAAAAATGGCCCGAATATAAATATAGCATGAATATAAAAATGGCCTGAATATATTTAATCCAATTAAAAATGATTTCAATGTAAAACAATTTTTAATTGCTTTTACTAATTTATTAATTAATGATAAATTTATTCTCAACAACACATTTAATATGTATATAACAATTTAAATTTCAATATAACAAAAAAAGTTCTTAAATTTATTTCAATTAACGATTTCTCATTATTACGAATATTGAATTCAATACAATTAAAAGTTACATCGGCGGAGTTTCAATTAAAAATTAATTACATTGATTAACATTTTTGTTATATATATACAGTTTTTTATTTCTGTGTTTTATCAATTACAAAGTTTGTACCGAACATACAGACAAGAATGCGATCTAATAAAAACGTTTTAAAATGAGAATAAAATAGTCCTCGAATATAATAAACCCAATAAATATTTGAACAATTTTCCATTCATCCGTCATTTACTAGTGTCGAAAATAGTTCAGTAAATGTTGTCAAAGCGAATATTCTGAAGTAGTTGATGCCTAACTCAAAATCTAATCCCAACACTGATCGATGGAGTCATTCGTGCGTGGAACCGCGTGCGCAAAATAAGCTGTAGCTACAAATACAAAGTAAATCTCAGAACAGTGTATGGTACATGAACATACAAAGCCACTTACATCTTAATACAGGGTGCTGAGTACCATAAAACAAGAAAAACAAGACAACAAACGCAAAACAAGGCAACTCAAATTCAACTCAACTCCATGCAATTCCAAAAACACAGCAGCATCATCAACAACATCGTCGAAGCAAAAATGCTAAACATCTCGAAAACTGAATCCTCTTTTGAACGCAAATTCCTGCGTAATCCTTTGACGATGTGCAAATGAAAATGAAAATCAAAATGCTGCTGCCTGCCTGCCATACTTAAAACATTCACAGTGAGCAACTTTGTGCCAAAGGAAGTAGGACGAATGATGCTAGGCAGTGGTTGTTCCAAGGAAGCGCTGAAGGCCACAACGCTGGTTAGAAGGATACGCTTGCTAGGTTTTCAACAATAATGTTTGAATGATGATTTTAAGTGTTTTCGACAACAATACGTGGCTGAAAGTGCAGTTGACAGTGAACATCGAATTGTTGGCTGAATAGGAAACGCAATGGTTCATGATTAGTATTAGATGGCAGTAAGGAAAACCTTCAAATTATACAACACAAGGAACACAATTATATATGCCATACTTAGCATATGGGGTCGTTGTTGTTCTTGCATTGGCAGGTTGATCTTGTTCTTGCATCGGAAGGTCTATCTTGTTAGGTTATCTAGGAGCTACATTTTTTCAAAGTCCTTCTTTATTTTGCATTGCAGGTTGATCTTGTTCTTGCTGGAAGAATCTTGCATATCTTGCAATATTTAGGTGTCAAATTTCTTGCAGAATTATATATTGTTCTTGTATCGGTAGGCGAATCTTGTTCTTGCTTATCTTGCAATATTTATGAGACGATTTTTTGCAGGGTCCTTCTTGTATCAGTAGGACCAAAGACATTAAATAAAGTAAGATAGAAACTTTGCAATTGTGCTGGAAGTTTCAGGCATTTGCAAAATTTTTGAGGTGCTGCCTTTAAAGTCTTTATTTGGGACCCAAATTTTTGCAAAGGTGTTCTTGCTGCAAGAGTCTTGCATATCTTGCAATATTTAGGTGGCAAATTCTTGCAGAGTCGTTCTTGCAGTTGCTGCAAGAATCTTGCAATATTTAGGGACCAAGTTCTTGCAGAGTCGTTTTTGTTCTTGCATCGCAAGGCCAATCTTGTTCTTGCTACAAGAGTCTTGCTTTTTTTGCAATATTTAGAAGCTCTTCTTGCTGGGTCGTTCTTGTTCCATTTTTGAGGAGCTGCCTTTAAAGTCTTTATTTGGGACCCAAATTTTTGCAAAGGTGTTCTTGCTGCAAGAGTCTTGCATATCTTGCAATATTTAGGTGGCAAATTCTTGCAGAGTCGTTCTTGCAGTTGCTGCAAGAATCTTGCAATATTTAGGGACCAAGTTCTTGCAGAGTCGTTTTTGTTCTTGCATCGCAAGGCCAATCTTGTTCTTGCTACAAGAGTCTTGCTCGATTCTTGCTGGGTCGTTCTTGTTCTTGTATCGGTAGGTCGATATTGTTCCTCATGCAAGAGTCTTGCATGTCTTGTCCTTGCAGCGGTAGGTCGATCATGTTCTTGCAGGTATCAGTCATGTTTTTGTTCTTGCTGCAAGAGTCTTGCATTTCTTGCAATATTTAGGAACCAAAATATCTGTATTGTGTTCCTAATATATTCCCAAAATATTCCGCAAACTTTTTCTCGATTAGCTATAATACATTTTTGCACATTACCGAATATGGGTAACAAATAAAAATATTTCCTACTGAGTGTGGAACCTACACAAAGTCGCTCAAACGAAACTACAAATTGCTGATACCACAAAACAAAAGCCCAACTATTTTCGAATATCGCAATCATTTCTTGTTGTTGTTGTTCTTGTCATTGACATAATATCTATGCCCGACCGAACGACCGACGGAACAACCGCCCGTTTGGCACCAACTCCCTGCCGCTTGAATAACTCCCACGAAGCTAATTATATTAATTTGTGCTGCGGCGGAATCGGTGGGTATTAATCACAGTCTATTGGAATTGTGTCGCAATTAGACGTTAGTAATTAGTGGATTATATCGAAGGAGAGAGGATTAGGGATGTGAAGTGGGCGTCATATAGATAGCCAATAAGGCGTAGGACATGCTTCGGAAACATACTTCAAATTGCGAACAATTTGTCATTGATATGATGAAGCACATTGGAATGTTGATAAAGGACAAACAGTTTTTTTTTTAATCTTTTAAGTCATGTTAACTTAATTCCTGTGCAATATAAACTAATCGTTACAAACCACTGACGATAATTTTTTTCGATGAAATAATGATACATTTTTGCTACGAAATTCAGAGAATTTTTGACAGTAATAAATATGCTGACCAAATTTGGAATTTGGTCAAATTTGGAATTTGTTAAATAAATTTCGATATCAAATCCAACAAACTACTTAAAATCCTTTAAAAAAAATTGTTTCCAAATAGTGATGAGTTAAAAAAAAAATCAAAACACTTATTCTTCGTGCCGATTTTGAGAGAACAAAAATTTGAACGACCTTCCTTCCGTGTAGTTTTGATTCCGACCAAGAATCAAAACTACACTGTTAACCTTAGTGAATTTTTGACTTCTAAAAGTATCTTATTTGACCCTGTTTTAAGGAGCTCTCAAAAATATGACTCATAAATGATTCATATTTAGGAGCCCTCATAATTTAGACTCCTAAAAGTATCAAAAATAAAATTGTTGAAATAGACTAATAAAAGTTCTATATTTTAGAATATTTTAGGAACGTTCCAAAATTTGACTCATATAAGAGACTCATTCATGAGCACTTTACGAGACCCCTCAAACTCATAAAACTATTAAATTTAAGAGTATTTTAGGAGCACTCAGAAAAGAGAGTCATAAAATTATCTTATTTATGCTGGCTTTAGGAGCCTACTGTTTAAATAAAATTGATAAACTTATATTCATGATGAAAATGAAAAATAATAAAATATCAGTGTAAATTCAACAGACAAACATACATATTTAATGAATTTTTTTGAAATGAATGCATTTTCACATGGATGTCTGGACTAAGAAAAACATGAACATTAGACTGACAATGGAAAATCATGATTTCGAATCGTCACTCTACAAACTCTACAATTTTTTTTTATTTAATCCTAAAAAAATGACAAGGGATGCCAAAAACATATTCAAAATAAATATTAGATGGGAATCGAACTTTTGAGTCTAAAGTGTTTCAGGCTAGGCGTGACTGAACAAAATATAAAACGAAGGATGTCTGTTAAAATATTCACTGCTTCTGTATTTTTTATCCAATTTTTTTCATTTATAGTTTCTTGAAAAGCTAATAAAATTTTCAAACAGATGACATACCCACATTTTTAGTTTAATGCGTTTGAGAGAAATCATTTCAATTCAATTTTGAAATTGTTAATTTAGGTACGAAAACGCCTTATTTGAGGTCCCGGCGGGTCCATTTCCCATATTCGGATTTCGCTGTAAATTCTTCACATCGATTTTCTCATTCAATATAGCATTTCAAGGGGGTGACATTCAAAATCAAACTCGATGATTTTTTTTTCATACAAAGTCATTGTCAGTCTAATGAACATGTACTATGTTGGATTCATTTCAGACTCATTCTATATTTCTGAAAAACTCCAATAATGAAGTAATTGTGGTGTCTAGAAATTCTCAAAAATGTGAATGTTTTAAAATATTTTAAAATGACAAAAATACGCAGATTTTTGACTCTTTAAAGCGTGTCACTACCCAAGTTTCTGTAGCCTTTTGTGATTCTTTTTAGTACTCATATATGAGTGTTTTAGGAAGTCTCATAAATATTAGGGTTTTTGGGCTAATAAAATGCACCCCTCTACTCAGGGGTCGGGAGCCTTTTTGGGTTCTTTTAAGTTCTCATATATGAGTGTTTTAGTAGTATTAAAAGTCTCATAAATATGAGAGTTTTTGGACTCATAAAAAGGGGCCCTCTACCCAGGAGTCGGGAGCCTTTTTCGACTCTTTTAAGTGCTCATATATGAGGGTAGCACTCATAAATATGACACATTTAGGAGTCTTAAAAGACACAAAATGTTTGTTGGGTAAATTCGTTTCGTATAACAGAACTTGCAGCAAGAACAAAATGGACGCTTAAGAGATCGACCTGTCGATGCAAGAAAAAGACAAGCAAGTGTTGTTTTATCAGTTTCTTTTCACCAGTTTCAAACTCCCATGAGGCTACTAAATAGAATATTGTTTTCCAAATTTTCAATTTTTTTTTTCATATTTGTAATAAAAAATATATCGTCGAAAAATAAATTTCCAAGTTTAATAACATCTAAATTTAACCAAAATCGTAATTCCTCATAAAGTCAAATTGAATTCCATAAATAGAGCTAAAACAATTTAATTTTATTTATATTCTTCTATTTTGAATTTAAACATAGGAAGTAGAAATATTTTTGCTTATTTTAATGGCGCATAATCATAGATAATTTAAAGTCGACTTTAAAAATAAATTCGACTTTTTTGACAAATTTTGTATAGAATAATAAATTTCAAAGGAAGTATTTTTAAAATTAAAGTTGACTTTAAATTGTCAACGATTATGCGCCAATAAGTTTTAAATATTCAAAATTAAAAACGATTTTGTTTTTAAAGATTTAAACATGTTTTTATTTTCATTAAATTAAAGCTCGGTAAATATTTGTCATCAACTCATGTGTTCTTTGAACTGACATCCAAAAAGTCGCCTTCAGAAGTGAAAGTAATTTATTTAATTTTAAAATCATGACAAAAATGAATGAAAAGAGTTAAATCTATTGTTTTAAATGAATTTGAATAAATAACTAAATACCAAATGTCTCTTTTTCTATATTGTGATTTAAATTTGTTCATTTTTGCTTTAAAACAAATGAAAATAACAAATCTTTTATTTAATCCATCTTCATTTAATAAATACACAAGACACACACCAATAATCGAACAAAAGCAACAAGTAAAAATAAAAACAAATCACAGCAAAAATAAATTGCAAAAGTTTATACAACCCATGACCATCTAACTAACTATCTATCCGAATATCCAACCATCTGTCTATCCATCAATTTTTCCGTTCATCTGTCCAACCAGCCGTGCATTTATCTATGCATCTAACATGTTCATTCTTCATTTGTGTTTTAATCCTTTTTTGTGCTTGTTTCAGAGGACATCTCAAAGGATCTAAAATTACTTTATATTAAGTCATAAAAGTTTTACCTCTTGGCCTTTGCTGGTGCAGCTGTTAAGCTCTGCTTTCTTGGTCAACAATCAAGATGATGATGACAGAACATGTGTCGTCTTTGGTTTGTATGTATATTTGGCTATCACTCTGTCTGTATGTCTCTCTGTCTGCTATATGTCTTTGCATGTCTAGGACCTTTGTCAATAATAGCTTGCATTTAACTTTCTCAACACATCAGCAGCATCAAAATCATCATCATCAGGAGCGGACTCTTTTGAACAATGAAACAACACCCACATAATAATATTTCGTTGTCGATGATCCTTTCTCAAAATCCATAGATTAGTAAGGCAACCTGATCCATCTTTTACAAAGAATCCTTATCTGAAACCTTCTCAACGTAATCTAATCAGACACTAATGGTAAAAACCTGATTTGAAATTAGATTATTGTAAACAGATCTGAATAAACAACTTAATTAAAACAAAATACTAATTTAAATACGCAAACTAAATCGGTACTAGGCATTAAACCAACGTCCTTCTTTATTGACATCGACCTTTCAGGTTCAAAAATGTCCCGTCCTTAATCGAAACAATCGCTTGAAACTGGGTCAGAATGGTAGACGCTGATTTTGTTTTCGACGATCTTTTTTTAAATCCTTTTTTGTCACTCAACGGAGCTAAAAATACATTCAGATTAATATGACCAGTCATTCTAATACAAACGGTATATTTTTTTATACCCTACACTAAGAGTGAAAGGGTATATTCAGTTTGGTACGCCGTTTGTAACACCCGTAAGGAAGCATCTCCGGTATGGAAAAGTAAATACATTCTTGACCTCCTGAGTTTAGCGATGTCCGTCTGTCTGTCCGTCTGTCTTTTGAAATCACGATTACCGAAAAACTAGAAGAGCTAAATAAATGAAACTCCTAATTTAGATTACTTATATATATACGCTGTCTGTCAGTGAAAATGGGCATGATCAGTCCATTATGACCTGTGAACCGACCACTTATGTTTAAATTTATCATATTAAACACATCTACTGGTGAATTTTACTGTATACGTGTTCAGGTAAACTTATTTTGGTCAAATATATATTGACTTTATGCTTAAATACATGAAAATAATGTTCTCCCGTGAAACGACTTGTGGTTGCCAAAAAAAAATCGAAATTCGGTGTATCAAATGAATGGAAATTCTCCAGCGATTGAAAGTTTGTAGTTATTTACAGGACCTATATACAACTTTGAATGGTAACCAAAGGATATTTATAGTCGGCTTAGACCGACTATAATTTTGATAATCCTAACTATTATAATAACACCTACTATAAAATGTCCCTACCTTAAAATTTCCCATGTGATCTTACCTTCCCAACTGGTTTTTAATTTACATTGACCTTTCTGATTTACAAAATGTCCGTTCCACAACCGAAGAAACTGGTGCATTGGTAATTTTTCAGTTTTTACGGTCGTATTAAATCTGTAAATCCAAAAATTATCTAAAGACGACAAATTCCCCATTAAATGTTTCTATAAATTTTACGAATTAAATTATATTTATTAGTAACGCTATGTAGTCTTTGATTAATTATATATTTTTCGCCCGGCCTACAGAGGAAAACTATTTTGGTACCTATAGTCAGTCCGCCCCTGTTCATCATCATCGTCGGCATCATCAACCATTTCTTCGGCACCATCACGTGTAGCTTAATCCTTTGGTAAACTTTTCCAGGATATAATTTGTTTTAGTTAAATGTGCATGTTTGCTGAAATTTATAATTTGCCAATTTTGTCAATGCACTCACTCGTATTGTAAATCTTTGCAAATACCGTATTAAATATATTTGCACTTTTGTTTAACGTTGATAATAGCATAGCCGAAAAATTACTACCTTTGTGTCTTTGATAATAGCAGACTGACAAATTTATCAATATTTTCCAATTTATTTTATTTATCACTCAAGAAAATCAAGAGAATGATTCATTAAGAAAAATACACAGATTTAAAATTATATATTGGCAAATTAGTTTGATTAAATAATCTCCGGATTTAAATGATAAAAGATTACCTATCTTTCAAATTTTAAATTCTAATTAGACATGGTGCAGTTTTCGATTGAAATCATACTCGAATTTTAATTCGATTGAATTAATATTTAAATTTATCTTCTTTCGACCACTCTATCTCTTTTTTATGCCCTACACTAAGAAAGAAGAGTGTATTCACTTTGGTACTCCATTTGTATCACCCAGAGGAAATCAAGAAAATATAGTTTTACTTTATACTGGCCGAAGTGAACTGTTTTGCTCAAATATATATTAACTTTGTGCTTAAATATAGAAAATGTATGTTTTACAGAAAGGAAATTCTTCATCAATTGCATGTTTGTAACTATTTTCGGGATTCGTAAACCATAGAGAACTCTTGGTTGAACACTTTGAACGATAGCCACAAACATTACCTCATAATTGTAGTGTATTTATAGTCGGCTTAGACCGACTATAACTTTCATTATTCGTTCTAACTTCATTATACAAACTATCACAATTTGACTACATCAAAATTTCCAATTATAGATCGAAAATAATCACTAAAATAACCGACTTCAAAATTTCCCATGTGACCCAACCTTCCTTTATGTTTTTTAATTTAATATGATAATAAATTAATCTTTTTGGTTCCGGACGGGAGAATATAACCTTCTTATACAAAAATCGAATTTTTCCGTTATTGTAAGTAACATTCATCATTATTTTTAAGCTTTTTGAAATATTAATTAAGGTTGCCTGAAAAAGCAAAGGGCAGAGTTATAAAAATGGAAACAAAGTATCATATTTATAATTATAATCGCCATGTATGTAAAATGTGGGTGTCATGAGGCGAAGTTTCGTGACATATATTGACATGCCCTAAATGTTCCGCTTATGAGTATGTATCGACGGATACTACGGAATTGTGATTTCGTTTGTTTACGGAGCTGCGTAAAAATGTTGATTATTTTAAGATATTGTCTTAACGTGCTCAAGGTCCAGTCGGTACAAATTGGGTGTACCAACAAATAAAATAATAAACAATTGGCAAAATGCATTGAGTGGCAAATCGTACAGCGGTTTCAGACGCAGCCAAGCCCCTTCGCTAAAGTTTTCCTTTTCCAATGAGCACAATAAGTATTATGTGCATTGAAGAAAGAACCAAAAACAAAGAATGCAAAAACTGCATCTACTCAAGATTGATGCACATAATTCTTATTGTGTTCATTGGAAAAGGAAAACTTTAGCGACTTGGCTACCTCTGAAACAGCTGTACGATCTGCCACTCAATGCGTTTTGCCAATTGTTTGTTGTTTTATTTGTTGGTACAAAACACCCAAATTGTACCGACAAGACCTTGAGCACGAAAAGACAATATCTTAAAATGTTTTTTTTTTTAAGATATTACCAAAACTTTAAAAATGCTAAAACTCCAGATCTACTAAGAGTCGAGTTAAACGACATAGGCATTTACAAAAACTTCGCACGTGCGAAGCTGTGCATGATTTTTATAAATTTTCTTTCATTTTTAAGTTCTATAAAATAACACCCTTTACTAAATTGTAAAATCAGACGAGCTAAAGGGAACCCGTAAATTAAAACATTTGTGTTTTTATTAAAGCACTCGCATTTTATATGAAATTAAAGTTTTCCAAGTGTGTAAGGAGTACCTACCTTTTTTCCGATGGAAGAGATAGAATATTGTATAATAAATGTATTTGCTTACTTATAGCGCTTGGTGACGAAACAAACATTGTACTGAATCAAGTGGCTGAGACTTCTGTGCCAAAATACGGAATTTCTTAGTTTAAAGGATTTAGCAGTCACTTTTAAAAGCTACACAACGTAATTATGTTTATAATTTTATTTCAGTTCACTAATATTAATATTAATTAATCCATTTTACTTCACTTTATAAAATTTGATCTTAAAACAAGAAAACATGCGCGGATGGAGGACATACACAACGAAATTGTAAAGTAGTTGAGTTAAAATAGCGATTTACTTTATATTTTAAAAACAGCTGTCTTAAATTCCATTTATTTGCTTATATTTAAATAAAAAGTATTTTAATTAGTTGCAATTAATTAAAGGTTAAAAATAAAAACAGCGACCGTCATTGCACTTTTTGCATTGTATTCGAGTCGGCAATGCAGCGCCTCTAACGACGGTGAAAAGCAACATGGTTTGCGTACTTGCTAAACGCAACTAAAGGTTCTTGAAAAATATAGTTTAGCTAATTAAAAAAAATACTATAAAAAGACTCTTCCCTTATTCAAAATACATTTAAAAGAAACTAGCACTAACTTTTAATTTTAATAAAACCCTCTAATATGTGATTCGACAAAAACTGTATTTTCTTCTTTTCTTTAAATAAAAAGTTTTTTGTTACAAAAAACGAAGTTTGTTTTCAAAGTCAATGCATTTTTCTCTTTATAAAAACAAAAAATAGTTTATTTCTTAGACTTGATCTTCTTGAGGTAGAACTCCAATTCCTTGCCTTCAAGAATGTAGCCGTCAGCGCGGCCGCATTGTCCAGGGCGGGATGAGATGCAAGCTGCAAGTGTAAAGAAAATAAAATATATTTAGTAAAATAAAAATTGAATAATATAAAATTCAATTGCAATTGTTGTTTAAAAATCAGAGTAACTATGACAAGCAAAATTCACACCCAACAGGCTTGGGTCGCACTTAAAACAAGTTTGACCCAATAAAGTTGCTGGATCGCTTTGAGAGATTATCATCATCTTAAGAATGCCCTAAAATTCTTCTTCATGCAAAACTCACCCAGAATACGACCAGAAATGAACTGATCTTCGAGGGCACCCTCGACGGCGGCGAACTTTTGACGTTCCAAATACTTCTGCATAACTTTTTCGCTGCGCTTCTTGTTCAAAACATCGTTTTCGTCCTCTTTCTGCTGATGTTTTGGGTTACGCTTGCGGCCCAGAGGCAGCACGTAGTGCGACTCATACCACTGACGGAAGGGTGTGGCATCAATGATGATGATGGTGTTCTTTACCAAGGTCTTGGTACGCACCAACTCATTGTTCGAGGCGTTGTAGACAACATCTACGATACGAGTTTTACGTGCAACACCCTCGGAGGCCCAAGAGAAATTGCCGGTGTCCAGACGGAGAGCGCGGAACTTGGAGTTGCCGCCGCGTGTGCGCACTGGGTGCACGCGAGAGACACCAATCTGTAAGTGTAAAAGAGAAAATGGTAAAATAAGTGTCAGAAGAAATGTAGGTCCGCCATTTTTTGAGGTTAGAAATCAGGACAAATTAAGGTTATGCTAATTTTTTTTTCATAAGTAGCAACTTTTGTGCTTTTTGATTAGACACATAGCTTCCTTTTGTTCCTTATTGCATACTCATGAAAAATGCTTGTCCGACTTACCTTGGTGTTGGCTGCTGGGCGGCCTAACTCGAACTTGCGCTTCTTGCGGAGGGACTTGCGTTTGCCGCCCGTGGCGCGGCGCTTGTGAGCACTATCGCGGCTGATACCTACATTGCAAGGAGGAAGACAAAATTACTATGCTGCACTTTAAAAACATTTCTCACATTATATGCTGCAAAATTTTCAAGAAAATCTATTAAACACTTTGTTCAAGTAAGATGTATTTCATTTTGTGTCAACTTGCCACCATATTTTTATTTTCTGTTGGTTTTTCACATCTGCGCTAATCCTCGAATTTGACCAACAACTTTTGGCAGCATAATTTAGCTGTAATTCGAAAATTTTATTTCGCAAATAATTATTTCATTTCATTCGTAGTTTAATAAACTTTGCAATGCACATAATTTCACTAGATTTGCAGCAGTAATTCGTTGGATGTTTTAAGATTTTCTTGAAAATTTTGTAGCATTCGATGAAAACCCGAACTCACCCATCTTGAGTAAAAACAGAGAAGGAAAGGAAGCAAAAAAGAAACGCAAGAGCTCGTGTCAAAATTTTTGTTGGTTATTTCATTGTAATAGATGCGATGTGTGAAACTGTCACGCGGTTTGTAATAGTTTCTGGCTGTTAGAGATGACACCAATATTAATCGAAGTGTGTTATCTAATATCCTCTAAAAAATGTATATGATAAATTTAACTTTTAATAAAATATTAAGATTACTTTATTATTTTAATAATTTTGAGTTTAATGCTCTATCTTTCAAATAGTTTGCAAAATAGGAAAATGGATTCAGAAAATTGGTTTAGGAAGAAGAGGAAAGATGATCTGTGTTCAATTAAAAAAAATGATCATATCTTATTAATTTTTATCAACAAAAATTAAATAAAATAAAAATGTGTACAATTAAATAATATTTATCAAAATGATATTTTTCGACAAACAAATAAACATTTAAAAATAAAAACAAATACAAATTAATTGACTCATTGGGACAAAAGCAAATGTTTTGGTCTACAATTTTTTTTTTAATTTTTAGTAAATTTAATTTTTAGTAAAAATTTATTTTTTTAGTAAGAAATAAAATTTTGAAAAATTTAATTTTTTATTGAAATTTTCAATTTTTTGGAAAAAAAAAATTTAGTAAAAATTTTAATTTTTAGTAAAAATTATAATTTTTAGTGATAAAATTTAGTTTTTAGGATGTGTGCGAATTCGACTGAATTGCAGACTAAACCAAATTGGACAACTTTTCATTCGATCTTAGTCTACTCGAACATTTTCTAAATTGAAAAGTCAACACTGCATTACCGACAAAATGTAGTTTAGTCAGCAATTTAGTTGAATTCGCACATTCTCTTGGTAATCAAATTTCACTAAATATTCGGTAATGCAGTGTTGCAAAAAAAAAACTTAAAAACATTTAAAATGTTTAGCAAGAACATTCTATAAAAGTCCCTTCAATTGTTAGTGTTTAAGATAAGTAAAAAATACATGATATTTCTTTGGGGCAAACACTAAGTGTTTCCCAGAATGCAATCTATTTTAAAAGTGTTTGCCCTAAATACTAATAGCTTCTCGAAAAAAATGCTACATTGGCTGCATTCAGCGATCTCAGCAGTTGCGAAACTGCTCAGTAACTAATCGCTCACTGTTACTGAATGCACCGCTATCTCAGCTGTCAATTTACAAATTAATTTGTTATTAATATTTTATTAAAGTTACATACAATTTTTTAATTGATTAAAAACATATTTCCAATCTAAATTCCATTTTTGTTTATAAATATTTGAGTTAAAATGTCATCGATAACAAATGCAGCTCAAATGTAGCGTAGAAAATGGCGACCGCTCACTAATCATGTTGAAGGTAGCATGCCATTCAAGCTCAAATTGTTCAACAGCTCTACAACTGCTGAGGTCGCTGAATGCAGCCATTGAAAGAGCTTGTCCCAAAAATCGTACAGCTTGTCACATATGATGCAACACTTGAACAATTGTATTTATCCGTGTCATGCAACACTTGCACGAATAAACATGGATAAGCTTCTTTTGTCGAATAAGAAGCAACATTTTCTTATTGTGCGACAACTGAAGCTAATTATTATCATCTATATGGTATACCAAATTTTGAAATATTTGTGGGAAACACTTCAAGTATTTGTGGGAAACACTTTTCGTGTTTGTGGGAAATTTTTTTTAGTAAGTGTAAGTTGAAAATAGTATTAGTA
Source organism: Dryomyza anilis (assembly GCA_951804985.1). NCBI lineage: Eukaryota > Metazoa > Arthropoda > Insecta > Diptera > Dryomyzidae > Dryomyza > Dryomyza anilis. The sequence goes on along the minus strand of OX638131.1, from coordinate 99,653,690 downwards.
GTAGAGATAGGAGGAAGTAGAGAGAGGAACAAAATTAAGGCGAACATTTTTTTTTATTTTTTGTATTTTCATTGCTAATTCATTGCAAATACGTTGCTGACTCATTTCTTACCATATTGCTGGAATATTGCTATATATTCCTGCAATATTCAATCAGGCGGACATAGAGAGATTGCTGGAACATTGCAATATTTAAATCTTCTGGCAATATTTCAATCTTGCAGTGCAATGTCCCAGCAACGTTCCTGCAATATTTTCGTGCTGTAAGGGTAATAGTAAAACTGAAAGTTTCTGTAACGTTTTTAAGAGCATGGGGACAAAAATAACCGACATGTTTTTGTGCGTGTGATTTTGTATCCCTTTCTCACTCATCTACAATAAGATACAATTGAATATATGTTTGTCACTGTTCTTTTGGTAATAATTGACGATTAAATTACTATTAAATTTACTAAATATTTAACATTACATAAACTCTTATAACTTTTAGGTTAGTGACAGTTAAATTATTAGTAAACTTAACCAACATTATACCAAATAAAACAAAAAAAAAACAAAAATTCCATAGTTTTCATTTTTATTGCGTTGAATGTAATGTTTGCTTTGCAGATTTTCTGTTAAAGCGCCTTTTGTTAGCCTAGTTTTCAATTTTATTGCGTTGAATGTAATATTTGCTTTGCAGAATTACTGTTAAAGCTCCTTTTGTTTGCCTTGTTTTGCTTCCTTCGATATATTTGTTTAATGCAGACGACCCCCCACTTTGATGACATCTATAATATAAATAGATAAATAATGTTTATCAATTGTTTATAATTCAAGTTTAATGTATTTCACCTCCTACTGTACGGCTGCGGCAGTTCGAAGAAAAAAAGCACATGTAAAGAATAAATTACAAATAAAAAATGGTGGCAAACCAACACGCAAAAAATATTAGTTTTAATAACTAGTAAAATTACGGGTCGTATATACAATATTGGTCCAGCAGGTCCAGTATGAGTGAGAAAATATAGTATTGTCATGTGTTTGAGTTTCGGTAATGCCCGATTTACATTGTATCTTCTGTGAGTCTCACTGTATCTCCTAGGGGTGTATTTTTTCAAAAAAAAATACTATTTTTATATGAACATTTAAAAAAAATGCAACCCTAGGAGATACAGTGAGACTCACAGAAGATACAATGTAAATCGGGCACAAGGCATGTCTTGCTGTGCTGTTTGCTGTATTCCAATTTTGATCAATTTAGTTTACTCGAAAATTTGCTAAATTGAAAAGAAAACGCTGCATTACCGACATCATTTAGTTTATTCAGCAATTTAGTCGATTTAAGTTTAATTTTTTGTACTTGTTTAAATTTTATTCTAAAATTTCATTCAAAAATTGAATTATTATAAAATTTGAATTCTATATAAGTATATACATGTTTAGCCATCTGTGTAAATCGTTCGTCATTTACTTTTTTCGAATACTGTTTGAAAGATTCAGCATTTGTATATTAAGGGTTCGACTAAATTGCTGACTAAACTAAATTTTGTCGGTAATGCAGTGTTCGACTTTTCAATTTAGCAAATTTACTAAATTGAACTAAATTGGAAGACAGCAAACACACATGTGATAATCGATTGATTATAGACTTGAACAATTACCGGTTACTGAATGGCGATTGAATGAAAATCTGTACAATTTAGTTTAGTCAGCATTTTAGTCGAACTCGCACACACCCTTAAAAAAAAATATTTAATGTTTTGTTTTTCTTTTAATGTTAATGTTTTTCTTTTCAAATTTATCTATATTTTTGCCACCACTATAAATATCTGCACTTCCGCTTCCGGCGAAATTTATTGGAATAGGACCGCAAAGCAGAATTGATGACATTAGCTCTATTTTACAACGAAAAAATGGACCGCAAAGCAGAATTGATGACATGAACTGTTGTATCGACACAAACACGAAAAGATTTCATTTTCGAAGAAGCAGCTGAGAAATTAACAAAAAAAAGCGGAGATTCATCGGACGTTCAAGATAATTTCAACAATTTGTGTGCATTAAAAAAGAATTTTCACAGCATTAACTTATGCAAAATTAATTGCTAAAGACACTAAAGTGTGTGAATAAGTAAAAAAACTATTTTATTTGGCAAAAGAAGTGAGTTAAAAAGCATTTTATTGATTATTCAACTATTGTCACAGAGCATTTCACAAAACATTTTATTGTGTGTGCGTGAGTACGTTTGTGTGTGAGTGCGTGCGTGTATGCGTCAGTGTTTGCAATTTCACAAAAACAACAAAATCGACGCAATTTGTTGAAAAACAATAAACTTAAAACTTTTGCTTTCATCGCAATTGTGCGTCGTGCAAAATTATAGGGCAGAAAATGCTACAAATATAAATTGTGAAATACCCAGTGAATTGAAGAGAAGAAATTAAATACAAACGTTGCAAGGAACAACGAACATTTTGAACCAACAGAAACTTCAGAAAAAATCGCGTTGTATTGTAGACGACAGGATTTACGTTACAGTGGAATCCTTAAATATTTTCGGCATTAATAAAGGTGGGTTTGATGTTGCGAAAAAATACGTAATCATTTATGAATTAGGTTTTTTTTATTATTTAAGCGATAGTTACATCAATGATTCGTGAATTATTCGAAGTACAAACAGCAAACTCTATTGAACTCAAATGATATTTTTAACACTCTACACTCAAATTCTAAGTGTATTAGGGACATTGGTTTGTAATATTCCGAAGGATGCGTGGCAGATATAGAAAAGTCTATATAATCATGATCAGCATTATCTGCGTCGATTTGGTGATATACATCTGTCCATGCGTGATTTGAGATTTGGTGTTGACCATTCAAAGAATTTGCTCTGATCCGCCCGCCTCCTGTCTGTACGTCTATCAATTTAAATCACGTTTATATAAAAACGAAAGTAGAATAAAATTCAGACATTAGTTTGTATAACGATGCGTTTTGTGAAGGGGAAAAAGGGCTTGATCGATTGTCAAAGTTTGTGCTCGACCCACTTTTGTTCATATACCTCATATAACACTAGACAGTCTGTCCGTGTCTTTGTTCTAATCAGGACTACAAAAAAACGAATTGAGCTACATAAATGAAACTCGGAATTTATAATATTTGTACAACAAAGCGTTTTGCGTATGAAAATTGGTATGATCGATCAACGATGACAGGTATTATATCCACTTTTGTGCATATACCACATATAACACTAGACTGTCTCTGCGTTGGTCTGTTCAAATCACGACTACAGCAAACCAAATGGGGTATATCAATAAAACTCATAATTTAGAATACTTGTACATCTAAAATGGACGTGATCGGTCGACAAAGATCTACATTCACTTTTATACATATACTTCATATAAGACAACACTCTTTAAGAGACTTTTATCGACAGAAATTGACTTTAATTTTATATCATCCTCTTTATGTTATGCTTAAACACAGACACAAATAAATGTCCAAACTCACTTTACTTTACCATGCTTCTTTTAATAAACACAATTAAGCAATAAAAAAATAATATTCTATAGCCCAAAAAATAAGTTTTTATGCAAATTTCTATTGTCTAATTAAAATGTAATGTTTGAATTATTCATATAATTAATAAATTTCAACTTTTTCACATATATATACCAATTCTGGTACGAGTTACAAATTCAAATCGGATACAAATGTCATTTGTAACAATTGTTAAGGATGACAATTGTCATTGCTCACTAGAATAGTGCTAAAAAAGTGCCATTTAAACTATACTATTGCAATATACATTTAAAATGTCATGAAAAAATATTCAGAACGAGATTTTATTTTGGTAGAGTTTCGTGGCATCTTTATTGTGTATTATATTTAGTAAACGTATCATTTTATTTTAGTTTTTTGTTTGCAATTTTTATTTACTCTTCAAACATAAGGGAATCAGTTTTTTTTTTAAACGGTGCCATTTTTAATATAATTTTATTTAAAAAGTATTAGTACTAGAATTCAAATAACATTCTATATTTTTACATAGCTCACGTGTATCATTGCTTTGCATAGACAATTCTTATCTTAGTTTTTGATGACATGACAATTTTCATAATTATTTCAGCGTCTCTTGGGATCGATATGTATAGAAAATGATAGGACATTGAAGCATACATGTCGCTCTACATGTTTGAATATATTTTAAGTAAACAAATTATTGGTTTGTTTAAATATGCCACATTTTAAACTTTTATTTTATATGCAATTTGTGCTTGAAACAGATAACAAAAATTAAAAATGAAAATATATGCAGTAAAGCTGACAATTATCCCTCCAAGTATTAAAAATCACTTTGACTACAAATATAAAATGCACAGCTCAAAATGGTGAGAGAGCTCGATCTAAGTTCTTCAGGACTGTAGCGCCAAACTATGTTATTATTAAATTTTCTTAATAATTTTTGTTAAATTTCTATTTATAAAAGTAAAATAAACCGATTGCATTTTAAACTTGTCAATAATTGTTTTTTAAACATTTAGATAAATTATGATCGATACCGCCTTCTATAGAATAGAAAGTTTATAAAGTGATAAATATTTTTTTTTAATACGTTTAATAAATAATCGCGTGCAAAAATCAATTTGTCATAAAATCAAAATTTTACAGCAATGGTTTAAATTGCTTTTGGTTCATAATATAAATTTTATGCATTCCACGACAGTTTAAAAATGTTTTAGAATTTAATTTTATATACAATTTCTTTGATTTCTAATACTTTGCGTAGTTAATCTATTATTGTGTTCTTATTGTGCTTATTTCTTTGATGAGTAATTGTGTGCAAAACTGACCACAGAACAATTTTTTATTTTTAAATAATCATATGTCAAAATATGGCTACACATGTGGTTTTGCTGTAGCCTTTTACTGCATCGTGGTTCCAGTTCCAGTCGTTTGTAAATAACCGCTGTCGTTCTTGGACTTCGACTGAGAGAAAAGTATTTTAATTTTCCATGCATTTTTTCGCAGAATTCTACGTTGGAAGTTTTAATGACAGCAATTTAAAGCATTTCATAATTGAGAGAAATTGAGTCTTGTACATTATTTTATTACGATGGAATAGTAAAATGTATTGTACAAGCCAAGTAACAATTTTTCCAATATCCTGTGCATTAACCGACCAATAACCGACCAGTTCTCGACTAGTTTTACTGGCAGGGAACTACCTATATCATTAACCAGGGTTGGCATATTTTCTCCAGTCCAAAAAAAATCAATCCTCTTTTTTTTGTTTTTACCTTTTCATTTTCCTGCCCATAGTATATAGAAGTAAACGGCATAAATATAGGGTTTTTCAATAAGAGCGCTTGCCATTTCATGATGGAAAGATATACGAGCCAACAACGAGTCGACATTATTAAAATTTACTACCGAATTCGTATATCTTTCTGTCATGAAATGGCAAACCTTACTGAAGAGAAATGTCAAAAGAGCGTTTGCTGTCCCTGTCGCTCTACTTTTGTAGCGTCCCATTTGAAAAACCCTTTATCTGACCCACTTCCAAGATGGTGAATTACCATAAAGTATATTGCAACCGAAGGTTATTTAGTAGTTCTCGGAATCGAAAGTGTTGGAAGTAAAATCTTTAAAAAGCGATAAATCCTATTAAAATTGTGTTATTTATAAAAAATCCAATAAAACCCAATAAAAACCAAAAAAAAAATACGGTAGTTTGTTTTTTTTTTAAGACCGGATTGGTTTTAACCAGTTACTGAGCAGTTTTTGACTAGATTTACAGGAGACGGAACAGTTTTTGCCAATTTGTTGACTAGTTTTTCGGGCAGGGATCTACTCTTCAAATCACCACCAGTAACATATCATTTTTTGACTAGTTTTACTTGCGGTGATATACTCTTCAAATCCCTACCAGTAACTGACAAGGTTTCGACTAGTTTTTACTGACGACTTCATACTCTTCAAATTCCTATGAGAAACTTAGCAGTATTTGAGATGCCTAGTAAATTGTTGCTAGGAAAGTAAACATTATATTAATTATTCCCATGCAAATGTTTCGATTCAGAACAATGAGGTAAATTTTAATGAAAACCCTATAAGGAAAATCAAGTCACATGGAACGAATTTATAGTACGTCGGATTCGTATATTCTCTAAAATAATTTTTGAATTCTAAAATAATTTTTGAATTCTAAAATAATTTTTGAATTCTAAAATAATTTTTGAATTCTAAAATAATTTTAGTTTTTGAACTCTAAAATAATACAAAGTGAGAATTTAAATTCCAGCTTAAATAAAAAAAATAAATTTGAAAAACACAATTTTGAAATACATATTAAACATTTTAGAGATGTTACTTTACGATTTATGAGTTTCTAAAAATAAAAATACATTTTGTATGGGAGGTAGTCTTGTCGCTTGTCAAACGAATTATCTCAATTCCGAACTTTTAGTTGAAATATATTAAAACAAAATTTCATCACAATCCGAGACTAACCCCCAAATCATGTATCTTTTTATTATCGTGTGACTACGATTTGTTTCGAGTCCCCTTCGTCTAATATTTGTATAACGTATTTCAAACGTTTCGTTTGTTTCGCTCTTTGAATCGAACATTTGTTCAAAATTTTTGTTTTGCCAACTATTTTTCATAAAGAACATTTTTTTTTTTACTTTGTCGTATGATTTATATGCTGGCAACAAAAAAAAAACTTTCAAAACGAACATACTCAACGTTTCGTTTGATACATGAATCAAAAATTGTAGTCACACAATATTCAACCGACATTCAAACGAATTGTAGCCGATATCGGTGTCACCGGGAAATACATGATCGACACGTAAATGTCTGGCATTTTTCAGGAATATTTCGTGCAACGCACAGATATATAGCATATTTTGGGATGTGTATAGCATGTTGTAAAATTTTCTGGAATTGTATTGGCAGATTCACGTCATATTTTGGGAACGAGTAGTAAATAAACAGCTTGTGATACAAACTCCGCCTTTGTCTGCTTGAAATATGTCGAAAAAGTGTTTCTAAACTGCCTCGACCCTGCCAAAAATGTTGTCTAGTGAATTGAAGCAGTACTTTTATTTTAAGTTATTCTGTACAAAGAGACAGACGGACATGTCAATTAAATACTAAGGGTGTGTGCGAATTCGACTAAATTGAGCGGGTTTTGATTCAATCGTCATTCGGTAACCGGTAATTGTTAAAGTCCCTAATAAATCAATTATAATATGTCTGTTTGATATCTTCCAATTTAATTCAATTTAGTTTGCTCGTAAATTTGCTAAATTGAAAAGTAGAACACTGCATTACCGACAAAATTTAGTTTAGTTTTTACAGTGCTAGTTTAAACCTAGTTTAAGCTTTGTTTAATTAAACGTCTCATAAATTTAAACGACGTTTAACTTTGATAGTTGTTTGACAGTGAAAGTTTCAAATGAACTAAGCCAAGTCAAATAAATATGGCATCACTGGCAAATGTCAACATATTATCGATTATTTCTCTCATTTGAAACAGCTGATAATTTTATGAAAACATTTTATAAATCAAGACATTGAAAATAGATTTAAGATTAATAAAATAAATGAAATATACAAAAGATCGAGCAACTTCATTAAATGTGAGGATAGAAGTTTGATTTATACAACGCTGAAATACAAGAAAACAAACAGAACACTAACATGCCGACAGACAATGCGGGAACAAGAAACAGATAGCGTGGACGGACAGTTCAAAAAGGAGTGCAACTCTCATTCTTGTGGATAGTATCTGTCAAAAACATTAAGATTTTAAACGTAGTTTAAACGGCCAACGTAAGACGTTTAAACTGATTTTAAACGCCGATTTAAAATCCCAGTAAAACTGAATTCTGAGATTAAACTACGTTTAACCCACAAATCTAGTTAAACTACCACTGTAAAACCGGCCGTAAGTGGGTGATGTTGAGCAATAAATAAAAAAAAACATTTATAAAAACTTGAAAGATTTTTTAATATGAAAAACCTATACGTCATGTTTCAGCTTTCAATAGAGATTCTATTTTAATTGTATTGAAAAATACAGAGTCAAATTTTCAATACAAAATTCTAGTTTTATAAACGAATTCAAAGACGTTCATGTATTGTGTTCATTTCGACTTTTCTTGACAAATATTTGTATGACGATGCAAAGTGATTTACAGTATATACCCGATATACACTTTCCTAGATATTTTAGAAACAATATGGCATGTTCTAGCTTTCGATTGAAATCGTATTTAATTTTGATTTCCAATCAAATCGTTTATCGTAAGAATTAATTAATTTATTTCACTCAAAATTTAAATTCAAGTGAGAAACAAAATGAATATAACATTTTTTTAAAGTGTATCATACATTTTTTAATCATTACATGGTATTCCTGAAAAATGTAACCACTAACATATTTTGCAAATTCAAAAATATACTGCTGTTTTCTGCACACAGCACAAATACAACTTTACGGTACGAAAATAAATTTAGTGAATCATAAGCTATACCTTGTTAAAAGGGGATTTTGTATTTTATATATTATTATCTGCATTAAGGTACGAAATATGCAAACGTCGCTGAATTCCAAGTAAATGAATTCTTTGTGTTTACATGATGCGTTTATGATGTTAAAAGATTTTCATTTCTTATATTGTATAATGCTGGCTGGCGGCAGGTAGCTCAAGCAATATTAAGAAAATAAAAATCATACTGCGTTAAAAACCCAGCTGTCTTTAGTCTAATAATGCAGCATAGCACGTTTTATGCAGCGCAGGTACTAAATGCTAAACTGTGAAAAATCTGGAAACATGTATATCACTTACTACAGGCCTTTTAATGCTAAAACTTGATTCCAATCTTAAAATAGATTTCAATATATTAATATAAATTCTTTGCGAAACACCAGAACTCCTATGTAAAAAGCCCTTTAAACTACATTGAATTGAAACCATTTAAAAACAATTTCTTACTACAATTTGCCTTTACTTGCAGTAAGTGTCAATCGATATATTTTGTTTTTTTAAATCATCAAAATTTTATTTATATATTTTGTTGAATTTTTTTCGTTTTGTGTTTTTATTAAACTAATTATTTGTCATTATTTTTAGCGCAAAACAATTATGGAGCATTCGCTTAGCTCTGGCGGTTCGACAGCATCCAGCGGTGGTGGTGGTGGTGGTTGTGGCAGTAGTGGTAGCGGCGGCGCTGGTGGACGTGGCGATGCTGCTGCTGTCAACGTTTGCAGCGGCGGTAATGGCGGCAACAACGCTGGCATCTATGGATTGTCTGCTGAAACCAAGGAGACTTATCGGTGAGTGAGCCACATTTATTAAAATTTAATCACAACGATTTGTCGTTTTTTTTCATTGCAATATTTCATTTTATTCAATGCTAAAAATAGCTTTCACAGCGTTCGTTTTGTTATTGCATTTTTATTGTCGTTGGTTGATTGTGTTGTGGTTTTTGCTTTTGGTGCTTGTGCACTTTGCTTTCTCGCCACTTCTTTAAGTCACTGGATTCGCCATTATTTGCATTTTTACTACAACAACGATGAGTGTATTACTGAAACCATTCAATAATATACAAGTCATTTTAATGACTTTTTTTTAACTAGTTATAGATTTTTATGCGTATTATATATCTTTATGGAATATTTACTTTTAGTATAGGGTATACAAATATAGTATATACATTTTAAACATCCATTTGTAACAGATGTGGAAAACGTGTTTATATTCTTGATCAGCTGAACCGATTTAGTTATTGTCCGATGTCCGTCCATCTGTTTAAAACACGACTATAGCAAAACGAAGTGAGTTAGATCAATGAAACTCGGAATTAATAACACTTGTATATCGACGAGTTTTGTAATTGAAAATGGACTTGATCGGTGGACGTAGATCTGTGTTGGATCCACTTTTATTTATAGAGCTCCTAAAACACTCGACTGTCTAGTGTTGATGTCCGTCCATCTGTTCAAATCACGACTACAGAAAAACGAAGTGAGCTAGAACAATGAAACTCGGTACTAATAATATTTGTACATCAAAGCGTTTTGGAATTGAAAATGGGTGTGATCAGTCAAAGAAGATCTGGGAGCCGATATACTAAGTTTTGATCGCAATCGTTATAAAATGTCAATTCGATTGACTTTGTTTCTTTGATGTTCGAAAATTCGTTTTCTACATACAAAATAAAAAATATATATTTTTTTTTTAGATGTTGTATTCGCTTAACCTACAATTTTAATTAACCGTCATGTTCCAAGTTTTGGTCGCAATCATTATAATATTTCAATTCGATTGACTTTGTTTTTTTGATGTTCTAAAATTCTTTTTCTGCATACAAATAAAAATATTAAAATTTGTTTAGATTTTGTAAATTCAATTTGATTTTTCTTGTTAAATATTATAATTTCTATCGAATGTGAATTTCAAAATGTGCTCGTATTTGCAAGATCTGTAGACTCAGGTGAATTGAATACACCCCCCTCGTTATTATTTCATTCTTTAAAATATTCTTACTGAACAAATTCCATATGTGACTTAGCACTATCCCTATTAGTTATTTTTATTATAGATTTTTAAATTTCTTATCAATTTTGTTTTATTTTTGTTTACATTAAATTCCAACAGAGTTCCAGAATCTTTACTTGCATTTTTATATTTTATTTATTTTATTGTCTTTGCATTGGCATAAGTATTTAATAATTTTTACTTTATACCGCTTATCACGGCGCAGTATTGTTTACAAACACATGCGCTTCTTTCATTTATTATTGCATTTTATGTGTTTATTTTTATGTGTTTTATTTTTATAATAAACAGAAAATTTTCCATTTACATTAAAATTATTAAAACAATAACAGCTGGCATTTGTCGCAGAGTTGGCTCATTTAGCCTTTGATATGCCCCCTAGTATGCAAAACAATTGTAATGGTTTGTATGCGTTATCAATATTTATTGCATGTAGATGCTTAAAAGAATACTAAACTCTTGCATTATGAATCAATTAAATTAGTGTACAATAATGTAAGGTTTATATATTACAAAACAACATAAAACATTAATTACATTAGTCGCACTCTAAGAAGAAGCTTTTTATAAAATATATGATTTGTAGTTAAAAAAAATATAGTATTTTTGAGCTCTTAATATCTTCGTTTTTTTCGTGTTATGATTGCATTTAAAACCAAAATTAAAATTAAAGCATATTACTGTGGTTAAAAAAAAAAAATTATCTAATTTAGGTCACTACAAAAAAATTGTTTACAAATCGAAGATAAACATAATATAAATTCAATGGCGCGTAACTAAAGTCATTTTAAAACTGGAGTTTATTTTAATGTATAGCTTTTTGACAATTTTTTTCATAGGAAAACCGTCTAAAAAGTCATAATTAAATTTAAGCTCCAGGTAATGATTTATTTGGAATATAGCGATTGATTTAGTTAAGTGATTTCCCAATTATTCTTTTGTTTTCACTACTATACATTTTTTTTTGTAACCTACACTAAAAGTGAAAGGGTATATTCGGTTTTGTAGGCCGTTTGTAACACGTAGAAAGTGGTTTGTCTCTAGAAATCACGATTACAGGAAAACAAGAAAAGCTAGTTCAATGAAATTCCTAAGATATAATACTTATACTATCTATCTGGTATTGAAAATGGACATGATCGTTCCAATGTGACCACTTCCAATGTGAACACTTCAAATTCTTCATATAAAACTTACATCTACAGGTGAATTTTACTTTATATCGGCTTAAGTGAACTGTTTTTTGTAAAATATATTTTCAATTTATGCTCAAATATATAAAAAATAATTTTTTCCCGACGTGTGGTTCCAAAATAAAAAAATCGGCACACTTACCCATTTGTGCATATAGGTACTCAAACGAAAGGAAATTTATGAGCGATTGCAAGTTTGTAGTTATTTTCTCAAAATGGCAATATTTTACTATAATATGTCTCGAGTTTTATAATAAAAACTATAAATTAAGCATTGATAATTGTAATTTATCTCTCTCACTCTCTGTACAGCGCTCTATACATTGTGGCCAAACAATTGGACGACGAGCGCAAGCACATCAGCAACATCTCGCAGCTGTTTCAGCACGACATCGAGGAGAAACGCGCCCAGCTGGTGCAGCTCTGCAAGCAGATCATTTTCAGAGATTTTCAGAATATTGGCAAAAAGGCACGTGAAATACTGTGGCGCAAAGGCTACTACGAGTTTATAGCATTTGTGAAAAAGAATTGGCAAAAGGAGCTCAAAGATGCTGCCGGAAATCCGGTGGCACAGGAAAATCTGCAGAAACTTGAACGTTTTATATGTGCCGGAATTAGCAACTACAAACGCATGGCAGCCAAAATGGAGGAAGTCTATGATTTAGATTTGAAATTTCTAATTGATTTCACTATCATACACGAGGGCATCGGTGGCACCGATGGCAAACTGCATGAAATCGAGCTGAAAGCAGGTGGTGATGCCACCGCCGCCGATGCTTACGATAGTTTTGTGGTCGTGGACAAAGGACTGCCGGCCGTTTCTTTTGCACTGGACACCATACACTCGGCACTGCTGAGTCTCGGCGACTTGCATCGCTATTTTATCGACTATCGCATTGATTCGAAGTTGAAGATCAACAAAGAGCTGGCAGCTAAATATTATTTGGAAGCTTTTAAATTAAATCCAGCCATCGGCATGGCACAGAATCAGCTGGGCACTTTGTACTATGGCCTCAACTATGACTTGGACTCAATCTATCATTATTTGTATTCGCTCGTGAGCATTGTGCCCTTCGAGCTGAGTGAGAATAACGTGTGCAAATTGTTTGCCTCACACGCCAACTATCTGGAGCAGCTGGATCCGGAGAAGATTGAGTTTAGCCTGAAGGACTTTTATGCGCGCTTCTATCTTATTGTCGATATTTTCTTTTTCGACAAAGAGGTGCCGGACTTTAATGCGCTCTGTCATTGCGTGCTCGTGGATCTGCGTAAAATACTTTGCTCCAAATCGATCAATATCAGCGAGAGCTCCATCTTTAAGATTGTCGCCATACTGTTCTTTTGTCTGTCCAAACTAAAGATGATTAATTCACAGAAAGTCTATTCGTTGAATGCTTTTCTGGTAGCTGTCTGTTCGGATTTAATTGATGCCTGCATCGTTAATTTGGAGCAGCGGATACTCGCGAAGGCCGCGGAAAATGAAGATTTTCATGTGCAGTACTCGCAGCGCTTTGAGGAGTTTGATGTTATGGTGCGCAAGTCGCGCAATGAGTACAAGCACTGGTTGGCCAACGGCGAGGAAGCTGCAGCGGACTGCAAGAAATTAAAGGAGAAGAAGGCGCCGCTGTTGAAGGATTGCGCTTCGTCTGACTCGAAGGATAGTCAACGTTCTTTGGACAAACATAATGGTGTCATCGGTGGTGTTGGTGGCGGCGCTGATGTTTCTTCCACTGGTGATAAACATGGCGCCGAGCCAGTATCAACGCGTTCCAGCGATGAGGCCAAGGAGAGTGATCTCAAGACGCCGCTGTCTTGCAAGAGCAAGCGTCGCGGCGGTTTGAAGTTGCGTCGGCGCAGACGCAAGATTGCGCAGTCCGACGACAGCTCGTGCTACGACACGGAGAGTGACATGGACACTGACTTCTCTACCGACGAGGAGGATTACACGGATCTGAGCTCGAACTTTGAGACAGACTTTAGCGATATTGAGGCGGAGCACGGTGTAGAGGAGGAGCCGCAGGGTGGTGAGTTAAAAATAAATAAAAAAAAAAATAAAAAATAAAAATTTGTTATGTCTACAAAAAAAAAAAATATACTAATCGATAATTATAAAATATAAAATATAAAATATAAAATATAAAATATAAAATATAAAATATAAAATATAAAATATAAAATATAAAATATAAAATATAAAATATAAAATATAAAATATAAAATATAAAATATAAAATATAAAATATAAAATATAAAATATAAAATATAAAATATAAAATATAAAATATAAAATATAAAATATAAAATATAAAATATAAAATATAAAATATAAAATATAAAATATAAAATATAAAATATAAAATATAAAATATAAAATATAAAATATAAAATATAAAATATAAAATATAAAATATAAAATATAAAATATAAAATATAAAATATAAAATATAAAATATAAAATATAAAATATAAAATATAAAATATAAAATATAAAATATAAAATATAAAATATAAAATATAAAATATAAAATATAAAATATAAAATATAAAATATAAAATATAAAATATAAAATATAAAATATAAAATATAAAATATAAAATATAAAATATAAAATATAAAATATAAAATATAAAATATAAAATATAAAATATAAAATATAAAATATAAAATATAAAATATAAAATATAAAATATAAAATATAAAATATAAAATATAAAATATAAAATATAAAATATAAAATATAAAATATAAAATATAAAATATAAAATATAAAATATAAAATATAAAATATAAAATATAAAATATAAAATATAAAATATAAAATATAAAATATAAAATATAAAATATAAAATATAAAATATAAAATATAAAATATAAAATATAAAATATAAAATATAAAATATAAAATATAAAATATAAAATATAAAATATAAAATATAAAATATAAAATATAAAATATAAAATATAAAATATAAAATATAAAATATAAAATATAAAATATAAAATACAAAATTTAGAAAATAACAGAATAAATAAAATAAAAAGTAACAGAATAAGTAAAAGAAAAAATAATATAAAAAATAAATTAAGTAAAATGATGATGATGGTAAAAAATGAACGATATAATCTATTTTGTTTTCCAGAATTGGAACCCATCGCCCCAATCATCAATAATGCACATATCGCACGCTCCAACTCGCGCGAAAGCGTTGCTTCCAACAATGCTGCGCTGCCCAGCTTCTCCGACAACGAGGACATTGTCATCGAGGAGGAGAAAATTATTTACCCCGGCCAACAGCAGCCGCATTCAAACTCGCAGGACATTGACTCGGAGGAGTTGTTGCGTAGCTTTGAGGTATTGCAACTACACGCTGCCAGCGAAGCGTTGCTCTTTAAAAACGCAGACGATAACGAGGAGCAGCTGCCAACAATGCCTGGCAACTTAAATGCAGCAACAGCCGCCGCCGCAGCAGCGGCCTTAATGACTGGCGAGCCGCCCAAGAAGCTGATCTATCGCAATAAATACTTGAAAATTAATCCAAATATTATTGTAGACTTTGCACAACACGAACCGACGCTGCCAGCGCTCAAGATACTCTTTGACTGGCTGCGCATTAACAACGAAATACTTTTCGGCTGCTATCACTCGAATCCCGAATTCATACATAAGATAATGAAGCTGCTCAACTATTGCAACATTGACATCTTTACGCGCAAAGTTTACTTTGAACGCGATTTTCTCAATACGGCCAATGTGCGTGAGCAGCTCGTTGAGCTGTTCGATGTGCGCACAAATGTGCCGCTCGCCGAGGACTTTATTTTCAAGTCATTCGACATTTTCCAGGCAATGCAGCTGACGCTCGACTGGGAGACAACGCTGCGCGAATCGGTCACCGCCAATGAGGAGCACATTTTGCGCATTTTCAAGATGGTCGATTTTGGATTCTTCATTTGCAAGCAGAAGAAATTCAATTATCGCTTCTGTGTCAAGACGCGCAAATTCACCGAGAACATTAAGAAGAAGCGCGACGAGAAGAAGGCTACCTCATCGTCACGTCGCCGCGAACGTCGCACTGCCAAGACGTCGCGCAAACGTGTCGAGGGGCGTACGCGTCGCTACTCGGATCGCAAGAATGGCATCGTGCGCAAGAGCTACACCAGCAACGAGGAGAAGGACACCGTCGAAGAGTGCAAGAAGATACCACGCAAGGGTTATCTACGCAATCGCAATGCGGAGAAGAGCGCTGGCATTATTATCAGCAATGGCGGTGGTACTGGCACAGGCGGCGGTGGTGGTGGTGGCATTACAGGCAACTCCACGGTGGGTGGCTGCGAGAAGTTGCTGCAGTCGAGCAGCGGTGCCGACGAGGAGCGCTCGGAGGCGATGAACAAAAAGTGCGAAATTATGGGCAAGTTGTGGCTCAAGAATGAGGTGGAGATATTGGAGGAAGAGGTGGGATTTTTTGTTTTAAAATTGTTTTTTTAATCATCAAATTATTTTTATTAATTTAATAATTGTTTTAATTTTTTTTTTCAGCTACGCAAAGAGCCACTCAACATGATTATGACACCCTTCATTGTGGTCGATGCCAAAGCACTTACTGAATACAACGGCATTGTCAAGAATCTGGTCAAGAGCAAGAAATTTATTGTGCTCATACCGAATGCCGGTAAGTTTTCCAATAAATTTTTTTTTTTTTACTTTTTAGTGAAATATTAAATTTTATTAGAGAAAATTTGAATTTTTAGTGAATATTTAAATTTTCAAAATATTTGAATTTTATAATAATCTCTTTCTCTATCTCTTCTGGTGCAGTTTTCAACGAGCTGGATGACCTGAAGAAGCGCAGCGAGAATGCGCGCAATGTTATCCGCTGGCTGGAGCAGGAGTTCAAACATGGCAATCGCCATATGCGCGCCCAACGCGACAATGAAAATTTGACCCTTTCGCTGCTGAAAATACCACGCAAATTGGGTAAGTTTTGCAATTATTCAACTATTTTAAAATATTAAATTTTTTCATCACAAAAAAAAAAAACCTAGATCGCGAGGCAATGCTCTTTCTGCAGATTGCGCAGTTCTGCAATCATCTGGTGGCCAATCACTCTGACCCCAATGCCAGCGAGTTTCAGTCGAACGTCGTCACCTATCTGTCGGGCGATTTGTTGCACGAAAAGCAACGCTCGCAGACCAATTTTAGTTTCACCGGCATCCTGGACTCAATACCGGTGCGACATGATCAGATTGCCAACTTCTATGCCAAATTCAAGGTGAACAAAAAATGAAGCAGCGAACGCATTCAACGAACTACGCCCTATACTATGCCTGCCGATCCACCGGACATTTGCGGTGTTGGCGGTGGAGCTGGTGCTGCGGATGGGCGTCGTAATGTGTGTGTGTGAATTAAGCCGACATGTCGACCACAACAACAAAACAAACAAACAAAATCCTAATTAGAGCGCGCGCAATTTAGTGAAGATCATGATGAGCAAAAGTAGAACAAAAACAACAACAACAATGATGATGATGAGGACGATGATGTTGAATAGGAGAAGGTGGAGAAGATTAAGGAGCAGAAGCAGGAGAAGATGGTTAAGGTGTAGGTGGTGATGGAGCAGGAGTAGTAACCAGCATCACAAGAGCGGGGGACGGGCAGTTTAAGCGACGTGTGGCGCAACACAAATGTAGCAGCAAAACGTCAAAAACAACAACTACAACATCACCAACAACCACAACAACAACATCAAGAGAACAACAACAAAATTCAATGCAATTCAATCAAAAGCAAGAACTTTAGCTACAAAACCACATTTGTCTGTTTCGTGTTTGAGTTTTTGTTTTGTGCTCTTTTGCAGCGAATGCTTTGTCGTTGTCGTTCGTTCGTTCGTTAGCTCGCTCTATCGCTTGCTGTGTCTCTCTCTCTCTATGTGTGTCTTGTGTGTGCGTGT
The DNA here is from genome assembly GCA_951804985.1 of Dryomyza anilis. Lineage (NCBI taxonomy): Eukaryota > Metazoa > Arthropoda > Insecta > Diptera > Dryomyzidae > Dryomyza > Dryomyza anilis. The sequence goes on along the minus strand of OX638131.1, from coordinate 99,635,992 downwards.
GTGTTTCTGTCTGCGTAAGCTACAAAACTACAACAAACCACAACATCATAAACACAAAACTACAAAAAATAAAACCTATTTTAAAAAAGTCATTTCACATTTAAAACAAATCAAAAAAAAAAAACATCACAAGACGACGACGTTTGTTTTTTTGGTTGCGACAAATGCAAATTTATGCCAAAAAACATAAATATTAAAAAAACTAAATAAAGTAAAATTTTTTCTTCAAGCATAGCTGCTGCTGCGCGCCAAAAAAATGTCATCAATATTTTGTTTTTTTACATTTTTTGTTTCTTTTTGCTGAATGCAGCAGCGAGAAAAAACAATGTTTAACTTTTTCATTAAACTTTAGCGTTTTTACACAAAATTCTGTCGGCGCGCTGCTGCTGTATAACAAGCGCAAATTTGTTTTCTAAATATTATAAATAAAGAAAATTATATAATAAAAACAAAAAAATAATTGAAAAAAATCATAAAAAAAGAATCTTTAAAAAATATTAAAAAAAAAAACAAACAAAAATATTAAAACAACTACATTAAAGCGAAACTTTAAAAAGTGTTTAAACGTTTTGCGTTTAGCGCTTTTTAATTTGTTTTAAATGATTTCGATACAGAATTCGATACATGAGCCTTGAAATAAGCAGAAATACAAGTTAGAGCAATGCCGGGGTTTAGGATGCTGGACTGTTAATCACGCAATTATTAACAAATTTCGATGTTTCATTTAAATGCGTACATTTTTATGTATTTTCTAAAGAGTTTTTCAATAGGGACGCTTCAAAAGTAGAGCGACAGGGACAGCAAACGACACCATATTTCTTGCCGCTATTTTGACATTTCTCTTCAGTAAGGTTTGCCATTTCATGATGGAAACATATACGAATTCGAATTTCGATAGTAAATTTTAATAATTTCGACTCGTTGTTGGCTCGTATATCTTTCCAACATGAAATGGCAAAACTTACTGAAGAGAAATGTCAAAAGAGCGGCAAGAAATATGGCGTCGTTTGCTGTCCCTGTCGCTCTACTTTTGTAGCGTCCCTGTTGAAAAACCCTTGAAAAAAACTTTTGTATCGCTCTTATTGAAAATCCCTTTACTAGTGTTTTTAGTTTTTTTTATATTGGTGGACCCCTTTTTTGCATGTTTAGGTTTTATGTTTGCTTTAAAAAAAATATATATTTATTTATAATATATTATACTCACTTATTTATAATATAATAAATTTTGCATCCGATAAATTCCCTTTCTATAAATTTTGCAAATTTTGTACTAAAAATAAATTTAGATAATTTGTCTTAAATTCCAGTTTATGAATGCTTTCAAAATTTCAATTAAAATTTAATAAATTGAAATAAACCACTCTTATTGGGCTGTAAACAAACTTTTAATTCATTAATATAAAACAAATATACAATAAATTATTAAATCCTTTACGTTAAATAAATTCATTTCAATTATTGTTTTTTTTTTTGAATTGCACAATTTTTATTTAAACTTTAACGAAATTCTGCTAAATTAAAGTCTTAAAATATGCCCTTTCAATCTATAAAAAAATGCAATTCCGCAAAATAAAAAAAATATATTTTTTTTCCATTTATATAAAATAAATTCACTTCAATTATAATCATTAATAAAATCGTTTTAATTTCATTTAATCTTGTAAGCAACTCTTCAAAATTAATAAAATTCATTCAATTCTATTTAAAAAAAAAAAAAAAATCTCTAAAACAATAAATAAACTAATTTCAATTAAAATATTTAATAATATTCATATTCAATCTTGGAACAAACTCTATAAAATTAATACAATTTATTAAAATTCCTTAAAATTCCCTGTCAATAAATTCTTTAAATTCTTTTAAACATGTTTTAAACTCACTTCAATTAATATCTGTAATAATCTTTTTAATTTCATTTAATCTTGTAAGAAACTCTTCAAAATTAATAAAATTCCTTCAAATTTCCCTTTAAAAATTCTTCAAATTCCCTAAACATAGAATAAACTAATTTCAATTAAAATCTTTAATATTATTCATATAATTTCATTTAATCTTGTAATAAACTATATAAAATTAATAAAATTTATTAAAATTCCTTAAAATTACCTTTCAATATATTCTTTAAATTCTTTTAAACATAAATTAAACTCACTTCAATTAAAATCTGTAATAAATCCCTTTTATTTCATTTAAATCTTTAAGAAACTTGAAAATTCATTCAATTCCCTTTTAAAAAATTCTCAAAATTCCCTAAAACATAAAATAAACTAATTTCAATTAAAATCTTAAATATAATTTCATTTAATCTTGTAATAAACTATATAAAATTAATAAAATTTATTAAAATTTCTTAAAATTACCTTTCAATATATTCTTTAAATTCTTTTAAACATAATTTAACTCACTTCAATTAAAATCTGTAATAAATCCCTTTTATTTCATTTCAATCATTTAAGAAACTCTTCAAATTAATTTAATTCCTTAAAATAACCTTTAATAATTCCTTTAAATTCTCTTCAATTAATATTCCTCAAATTAAATTAAAACTTGAATTATTACTTGCAAAATTAAAGTCTGTGAAAATTTCATGAATACCATTATATTTGAAATCAGTTTACTGCAATACAAGTCATTATTAAAAAATATTAAATTTCAGTTTTAAAATTTCCTTAAAAAATCGTTCAACTAAATTCTGTAAAGTGAGTGGCGCATAATCATAGACAATTTAAAGTCCACTTTAAATTTAAAATCAGCTTTTTGACATTTTATTCTATACAAAATTGGTCAAAAAAGTCGAATCTAATTTTAAAGTTGACTTTAAATTTTCTATGATTATGCGACAATCATTTCGTTTAACAAATTGTTTTAGTTATTTGTAAATTTATTTCCAATAAATTCAGTCACAAAACGTACTTTATTTCTCAGTTTTAATTTTAATCGGAATTCGTTCGAAAGCTCGAAAATGGTTCAAATGTTCATCATTTTTGAGAGGAAACAGATAAACTGAACGAAATGTATTTATGAAAAACTTCAATTTATTTAGAAAAACAAATAAATTAATGCTTCGAATATGAATATTAATATTTGGAATATTAATATGAATACCTTGAGTATTAATACTTTGAATATTAATAAAGGGTTTTTCAACAGGGACGCTACAAAAGTAGAGCGACATGGACAGCAAACGGCACCATATTTCTTGCCGCTCTTTTGACATTTCTCTTCAGTAAGGTTTGTCATTTCATGATGGAAAGATATTATCTTTAAATTATCTATCATATGTGATTATGCGGCTATGCCTTTAAAGTTATTGATTATAGTGCTGAAGTGTTTAAAAACTGTTTATATTTAATTTGATATTATTACCCAAAATTTCCCATTTCAAAACCATTAACATGCAAATAGTTAAAAAAAAATAAAACCCTGGCAAAGCTCTAACTTTGGTTCACAATTATGTGGTGTGTGTTTTAAGAATTAAAACAAATAATAAATATTTCATTTTGTACAGACTATTGTAATTGTTTGTGGCACAAAGCAACGTGAAATACAAACAATTCTTGTTCGGGTTCAACAAATTTTAAGTTAGTATTTTTTTTTCTTTCTTTTTAAATAAAATGTAACATCTTTTATTATTATACATATTAATTTCATCATAAATAAAATGCTTCAAACCTTAAATATGTTTTTGTCTTTTTCACTTAGTGGTTTTAAAAATGCAACGAATAACGTCGCGTTATGAAATTTAATTAAAAAAATAAATATATTAATTTTTAAAATTTATTTTTGATTTCCCAAATAAATTAATGAATAAATACAAAAAAAAACATTTTTTTTTTGTGAAAAATATATTTATTTTAATATTAAATTGAAAATTGGTCTATGTCTCTGAAACTTCTCAGTATGCCATTCGTTTCGATATCGTTACGAGATCAATGCGAGTAGATGGAGAAATCACACGATTCGGATCCGTTCTCGTAACGATATCGAGCGTGAAATTGGACCTAAATGGTAGATAGAAATCGAAACGGTAGATAGAAATTTTATACATTTGAATTTTTATCGAAGCTATTCGAGAAAGCTTCGAGGGATCGGAGGTCTCCGAGTCATGGCAGACTGGGTAGAGCCAATTTTACAAAACTGATGCCATTTTCGGAATCATCGCCACAAATGTATCCAATATACAAGCCATGCCCCTAATATATATTTTTTAAATAATGAGAACTTTAGCAAAAAAAAAAGTTTTTGAACATCATTTTTATAATCGATTTATTCAGCGAAATGTTAAAAGAGTTTTTATTTTGAATTTTGAAAATAATATATATTTTGTAAGGAATCAAAATTCTTTATAAAAATTTATTTAACATTTCACTGAATAAATCGACATAAAATACGCTAATGAATTCGTTGTAAATTTATAAATTTAAAAATACTCCTTTGTATACGATTTCCATGTAAACCTTATCATTTAATAGTATAATAATTAGAAATTATGAAATGCGATTAGTGCTTAGATTGAACTGATTGATATTGACTGATTGTCATACTAAATACCGATAAGAGGGAGTTTTTTTTTCATAGAATTGTATAAAATGGTTTTCCCGAATACTTACAACACGCAATATGTACTGATGCTTTTGGACTATTTATAGAAATTTAATGCAATTAGAGAATCCATATAAAAACGGAAACAAATAAAACATTAAATATAGTAATTAAAGATGACTACAGCGGTAAAGTTGAGCATATCCCTGGTGCTGGCGATCACTTATTTTAGTGAGTAAATTAATATTTAATACAAAAAAAATATATATATGAATCATTCTTAATTAAAATAAATAATTTAAATTAGACAACACTATTGGAGAATTAAATCATATTTGGATTAACACATGGATTAAGATTTCACGATATTGTGTTTTGGAGATATAGTACGGTGATCTTAAAAAATGTCTATACATTTTCTAGGTTCAGATCCAGTCTAGTGCTACGATTTCGATATAAGATTGAGATCGAATTTTCGAAAATTGTGCAATAATACAAGGCAGGCTTGGATTACAGGGAGGCTTGGAATAAACGATTCTTAAAAGCAGTTTCCCGGCATACTTATGGAACGAACAGGGACCGGCTCAAGTAGCCTTTTATTCAGAAAATTTTTGAAATTTCCCAAAATTTTATCTAGGGTTTTTAAGTTTATTTAATTTGGCATTGTGTAATAGATCCACTTGACAAGAAATGGAGACATTTTTTTTTACCATCGATCATAGTTGGAATTGAAGGACAAACAAATTATATTGCAAAGGAAAATTTAAATTAAAAATGGTAGTTGTGAATTTGACTTAAATCTCAGGACTTCGAGAGTGATTTTCAAAAAAACAAAGTGAGGAATCATAGATCTAGTTTTATAGAACAACTGGGGTAGAGTGGGGCATGGGATAAAGTGGGAAATTGTATTTTTGTTGTCATTTTTTAATATGTCATCAACTCTTTCATCCTGGTTATTAATCAAATTTCGCGAACAAGTGAAAAAAAATCTTTTTAAAGTTTTTGAGAGTGCTGTTGCTTGCTACAAAAAAGTATGAACTGTTGTTGTTTTTAATTAGGAAGCGGATCTTTTGAAATACAAACGAGTTTTGCAAATAATTTGACATTGTTTAAATGGTACTGTTTTATACAAATTGTGGTAAAGTGGGAAACACTTTCTGGGGTAAAGTGGGAAACATATTTTAAGCAATGTTTGTTCTAATTTTTAGTGAAAACATTGTGTTATATGAATTATTTAATGGATTTAGTCAAGAAAAAACTTCAATTGTGGCCACAAACCAATGAAAAGAAACATTTTTACTTCACCTGAGATAAGATCTGAATTGCAGAATAAAACCGAGAAGCGAACTTTTAACAATAGCACCCCAAATAGATCAGTAAAGATTCTTCAACTCCATCAGAAATAGAATTTTAGCTGAAGTATTCTTAATGGATTGCAAATCCGTAAAAAGTGTAAGTCCAAAACATGTAGACAATTCCGAGATTATGCCTTTATTTGTTTTAGGTAATAACTAAAAAACTTCATGCAAATTCAAAAACTGAATAGGTAGTCGTGATTAGAAGTCCATCGGAATTGAATTGTAGTACATAGGAAAATAATACTAGGATCGAGAATAGTTTTATTCTTATTGTGCTACGTTATTGTAATACCTAATTCTAATTTTCAGTTGCTGATGCTCACGCAGACTGCATGATCCCTCCTAAGTACATTGAGGAATCGAATCGCGTGATGCTGGACACGGACGTCAATGGCAACTATGAGCTGTTGCTGCGCGACTCAGTTCCCAACGGCGACACGCTACATATGCTCTGTAATGCGAACGGACTGAGTCGCTCCACTTGTGGACAACGCGGCAGCAACTTTTCACCACGCCTACCCAACAGAGCCTGCGATCAGCCACGCGCCGTGGTGCAGGACATAAGCCACTTGTCGCCCAATAGGGCCTATAGTCTCTATAGTGTGGGCTATCAATTCGGACGCAATTACGTCGAACTCTATCGAACCGCCTATGACACGAATAATCTGCAGGCCAAATATACGCTGCACACGAGTTATGCCGGCAACGTTGCCGTAACCACGCGACCCGGCGTCGACTTTACCTTGGATGGTATTATGACCGGTCGGGATGCCGCAAGTTTTGGTCGGCGCGAAATCTTAGCACGCTTCAATGCTCTACTGGGCACGGGGCAACGCTTTATACTCAACGATCGGGTGACTATCATCGATCGCGGGCACTTGGCACCATCCGCTGATTTTCTTTACGATCATGACAAACGCGCCACATTCAAGATGCTGAATGTTGTGCCGCAATTCAGTACCATTAACCGGGGCAACTGGGGCTTGGAGATCGAGACCTGGGCTCGACAAATGCCAGCACGTGCTCCGCGTGGCAGTCGTCATGTGCGCTATCGCGTCGTAACCGGCGGTCATGATGTTCTGACGTTGGCTCATTCCGCGAATGCACGTCGCAAAGTGCCAATGTATTTGTTGGATGGCAACAAGAATCCTATTCCGAAGTATATCTACAAAGTGGTCGAAAAACAGGGCAGCTGTACCGTCTTTATCACGTACAACAATGTGTGGGCCAGACAGCGGCCGGCGGCTATTTGTCAGGTGGTCAATTGTCCGGCGGGAGTTACTTTGGATAATGACATTGAGAAAGGGCGCACTTACTGCTGTGATGCGCGCGATTTCAAACGAAAAATTTTGCCCGAACTGCCTATTTGTTGAGTTCGAACTATAATAAAAAGTAGAGCCATAATTACAGGCTATATTTAAGAGCTATAATTAAAAGCTATAATTAAAAGCTATAATTTAAAGTGTAATTAAGAATTTCTTCGAAATAAATTTTAATTAAAATTATAACTTTTTTATATATAGTATAATTTGAATTGATTAAAAAAATACGATCAAACATTTTTTTTTTTGAAAAATGAAATTATTCCAAAAAATCTTTAAAAAAAAAATTGGTTTGATGAACAGCATTCTTCAATATGATGTACATATATGTTGTATTTTATCTATTTGTTCATTAATATGATGAAACGTATTCTTCACATACAGTTCATCATATTGAAGAACACTTATTCGGCAGTTACCGAACATTCATCATATTTATGATCGCATTCATAACATTGATGTCGTTAGTCATTAATATTATTAATGGATCTTCAATACAATGAATCATGGTTTGAAAATCGGAATTCACCAATATGATGTACATTTTATTTCTGTGTATGTATATGCCATAAATTAAGCGATGCCACATTGTTCAATTTACTTTAATTTACTACACAATAGTGTCTGCAGTCCAGAAAAAATAGGGCTCTGGTTGAGATTTTTTTTTTTTGTTTTAGAAAAATAAAGGCCTATCGTTAAGAGTTACATGAGTTTTTTTTCAATGACTGTTTAATGTTTGTTAGTAAACAGACAGGTAGCTCAGTGGTTAGTGCGTTGGACTGCGAGCCCAAAGGTCCCCGGTTCAAGCCTGGACTGGGGCTAACAACATCTTTTCATAGAAACATTTTTCTATACCGCGCTACCTCTCGTCAGTAAATGGCAAACCTACGAGAGTAAAAACCATTGCCTATTGCCTAAAACCATTGCCTAAAAACCATTGTTGTTTTTGTAGAAAACATTTTTTTGTTTTGGAATATCGTCACTTGAAAATTTGTCTGGCTCAAACAACATTTTGTCGATTTCGAAAAACGATAAAAAAGATTTGCATTTGCGTTAAAATAGGAACAAATTTGCTAAATATCTCAGATTTGATATTAGATATCGAAAAACGGATATGGCCTTAGAAAGAAAATATTGAAGTCATGAAAATTTTAAAAATGTTGTTTTTCCGCAAAAAAAAACAGATTTATTTCTTTTTGGTCTCAAATCAAAATGGAAGATTTTATTTAAATTATCTCCAGAGCACCGTGTTCAATTAAAATCTTTAATAATATTTTTATAATTTCATTTCAAAATTAATAAAAGTCCTTTAAATTCCCTTTTAATCAATTTTCTAAATTCGTTAAAACATAAAATAAATTCAATTCAATTAAAATTATTAAAAATACTCCAGACAAAATATGCGGCAGCTAAGAGGTGGAAAACAGGCAGGCAACACAGCAGCGTTCATGCTGGAAACAGAACTTTCAAGACAATTTAAGTCAATTAACTAAATTTATTGACTAAAACAGCTGTACATATATAAATAATTTTCAATGTTTGTGAGGCAGATAACTGGAGCAAAGAAGAGTGAATGCAATCCTTTTTTACCTTTTTTTTTCCGAATTTAATCGCAAACTGGTACATGCACCATTAAAAATTTTTACTTCAATTGTTCATAATTTTTCTACGGAAACAGATAAACTGAAAAAATGTAGTATTTATGAGAAAACTTCAATTTATTTGGAAAATAACAAATGAATGTCCGATTATGTACAATCCTATTAATATAATAAATCTCTTTGTTGGTTTGTCCTTTTGTTTGTTTATTTGTTTGTTTGTTTGTTCCACTTCTCCGTCGAAACGGCTGATCCGATTTTCTTGAAATTGAATTTTTACCACAGATGTGGTATGGTCTGGAAGGAATGATAGGCTATATATGGGTGGGATTGGACAAAGAGGCGTGGCACCTCCCATACAACCAAAACTTTCCATACTATATAACTCCGCACTTTCACCAGCTACGAACATGAAACAAAAAACTCAAATACAAAAAAAAAATTAGAAGCAAAAAAACAAAAGCAAAAATACAAAAACAAAAGCAATAACATAAATCAAAAATCCAAACTAAAGTAAAAACATAAAATGAAAGAAAAAAAAATCAAAAATCAAAAACAAAAGCATAAACAATTTTTTTTCGACATTGTTTTTGGCGTTGTTTTTTTTTTTTTTGCGTTCTTATTGTCGTCCAAAATTTTTTTTAACAAATTTTTTTTTCGAAATTTTTCGAACATAGTTGTTTTTGTCGAATATATATATTTTTAAATTTCGAATAGACGTCAAAACTGCTGAACCGAATTGAATAAAATTTTGTCACAATACTAATGTTGGGCGTGGGCAGAGTATATGCTATATGTCGGTAAGATTGGTGGACTCCCATATAACGCCTATCAGCAATTGGGATAGCAAATTTTATTAAATTTTGGTCGGCGTTATTTTTAACCATTCTAAACGGTTTCGCCGAATGTGGGAGTGATTGGACCATTAGGCGTGGCACTCCCCATAAAAGATACATTTTACATTACGTGTACGTCAACAGTTATTATAGTGATATCAAGATATTTCAGGTTAACAACCATCCAAAATTCTTTAAACTCACCACACCAAAATTCCCCACATTAAAACTCACCACGCTAAAACTCACCATACAAAAACTCACCACACTAAAACTCACCACACTAAAACATCTATTGTAAAAAACTGTACGGGGAAAAATTCTACGGGAAATGATTCTACAGAAAACAATTCTACCAGGATGAATTCTACGGGAAGAATTCTACCGGGAGGAACGGGAAAGCGGGAAAGCGTTCTATGGGGAAGAATATTTACGGAGAATATTTCTACTGGGAAGAATATTACGGCGAAATGTTTTACGGGGAAGAATTCTAAGGGGAAGCGCAGTTTGAGAAAGAATTATCTTTGAGGAAAGTTGTTAAGGCGGAGAATTATTATTTGGTTACTATATTTATAAAACCAATAAAAAAACTTCAACAGCTAAGCACGGGCCCCTCATATAAATAATAAAAATGCTTTTTATATTAATTAAATCGCTCCATATCTTTGAATACACAAAATCTTGAAACGAGTCGTGCACGGGTCCAGCTATAATATATATATTTTAATTTAGAGCTTATATAAATCTTGATTATATCAACGTTGACATCTACTTGATCGTTAAATAAATCCATCAGTATAATTTCGTTAAACACTCATTGATTTCGACAAAAATATAATAAACAAGTTCATCAATATCAAATCATTTATTCTAATTAACTTAGCAATCAAAAGTTGCTGTACACATACATCATACAACTCAGAGAGCGGGACACATCTCTTCAGGATTGAATTCAATTTAGAATCAATTTTCATCATGCTAAGACTTTAAATAAATCACCATTAACAATTTGTGGTTATCATCTTGAAATTATAATTCAGAGCTCTGTCTATAATTATTAAGAAGCGATATCAACAAGATTACGATATAATAAGTAAACGCATATTTTTGTCATATAAATGCAACAATCATACAGCCATCGTTATTGATGTTAGAGTACATTGAAATCTGCAAAATCATTTCAAAATTGAAATGCTGATTTCTAAACCAATAAGTTTAATGATTTGGAATTCATTGAGTAGATCACCTGCCTTCATAAAAGAAGGCATTGTATATTGAAATCATAAACAACACAAATCGTTATAATTTGAGATAAATCGAGATTTGACTATCGACATCAACTCTAACAAGATTCATCTCCATCATTCGTAATATAATTCAGCGTAGATTGAAACATTTCATTGCGACTCCACCTGACTTCTAAATAGAAGTCAGATTAGATTGAAATCTCCAACATCAGATCATCATAATTATAATAATTTCGAAATTAAAACGTCGATATCATCAATGAGATCATCATATTCATCACCTGTCTTCGTCATAGAATTCAGCGTCGATTGAATGAAATCATTGCGTTCATCACCTGTCTTCTTAATAGAAAACAGAGTAGTTTGAATTCGCCAACATCATCATTATAATTTCAAAATTAATATATCGATATCATCAACGAGATCATCATATTCATCACCTGTATTCGTCATAGAATTCAGCGTCGATTGAAAAAATTCATGGCGTTCATCACCTGTATTCTTAATAGAAGTCAGAGTAGATTGACATCGTCAAAATCATTTTCAATGTAATCGAGATCCAAGAGGATGAACATTCATTTCACCGTCTAATTAATGCAAAGCAACTAAACTTCGATATCACTAATAAGAAGATCATCGATTTAATCGTCATATTTTATCTGAGATTTCATGAACTGATAATTTATATTATCGTGAAAAAGTAATAAGTAAATAAATAAATAAATAAATAAATAAATAAATAAATAAATAAAAACAAATAAAAACAAATAAAAGTAATAAAATCAAAAATCAAATAAATTAAAATATTGTTTTCACTTTATAAGATTGTTTTAAAATTTATAAGATTGGTACAAAAAAAAATGTGCACGAGTCGTGTACGGGTCCAGCTAGTATAGAATAATACTTTAATATTAATACTTTTAATATTAATATAAATAATTTAGATATCAATACTTCAAATATTAATACCTTGAATATTAATATGAATATTTTGAAAATTCAAACTTTCAATATAAATATTGATACTTTGAATATTAATAGTGATACTCTGAATATTAACACTTTTGAAGTAATTTAAATACATTGAGTATTAATACTTTATATATTAATATGAATACTTTATATATTAATATGAATACTTTAAATATTAATATTTTGAATATTACGAATGTATAAAAGTATTTTATTTTTATTAATTGAGGTAAATGATTGCTTGCTATATTCCTGATTTATATCTATTTATTCTGAAAATGTCTAATCTAACCATTTAATATTTAATTTTCAATACAAACGAATTCAAATCATTCAAACGTATTGAGATCATTTGAAGAACCATTTTTAATATTGGCAAGAAATATTGCATATCGTTTATTTAGAAATTTAAAAAAATACGCAATTTTAAAAAATATATTCAATATCCAAAATTAATTTCGAATTTTGGCAGTGCTGATATAATGGAAATTGATCATAAAAAGACAAATATTAAAAATATTGAAATGCTGAGTTATTGCGCCGATATAAAGCAGAAACTAAATTCAGGATCACGTTGTGCTACATATCATTCAAGCATCATTAATGTTTTGTATTGATTTTAAATAGAATTTTTGCATTTTTTAAATTTATTTTGCCTCTATCGAACGCTTGACCCAAATATTACATCGTCCGACACTATTTTGCAAACATAAGGAGGACCTATATATATTCTTAAAGTACGCTTAAAAAATAATATACACGTGTCTCCCAGTTTTTCTAGATCAAATCGTTTAAAATTTAAAAAAAAATTTAATGTTTTACCAATATCACTCATACGGCCCGTATTCCACATGATGATTTAATTTAAATTTTGTTTATGAAAATGATAAAATTAAAAATATTTCAATAATAACAGACTAAAACCTAATTAATTTTATTTAATTAATAGAAATTATGAAATGGGATTAGTGCTAAGGTCGAACTGATTGATATTGACTGATTGTCATATTAAATGACAATAAGCGGCAGTTTTTTGAATCCATTGAATTGTATAAAAAGATTTTCCCGAATACTACTTTATATCACGAAATATGTTCTGATGCTTTTGTGTTATTTATAGCATTTTTAAATTTAATGCAGTTAAAGAATCCATATAAAAAAGGGAAACAAATTAAACATCATATATAGTAATTAAAGATGACGACAGCGGTAAAGTTGATCATATCCCTGTTACTGGCGATCAGTAATTTTAGTGAGTAAATACATTTTTTTAAAAATATATGAGCCAAATAAATATAAATAATTAAAATTACGACAACACCATTGAAGAACTAAAATAAATTTGGATTAACACATGGTTTTAGATTTCACGATATTATGGTTTTGAAGTTATAGACCGTGATATTAAATATATAAAAACCAGAAATATTCAAGGATTTTGTGAATGGTCATAATAAACCTTTTGTTCTACGATTTTGATATAAGACTGATATCGAACTTTCGAAAATTGTGCGATACAACTGAAAGCTTATGGATTCGTAAAATACAGGGATGTTAAATAATCGTGTGAAATTTTAAAAACAGATTCCGGGCATACCTAAGGAATTCGTCGTCTTTGTCTGCTCAAAATCATTTGAAATTTTTTTTTTAATTTTATAAAATTTTATCTAGGGTTATTATTTTTAATTTTAGGTGTATGTAATTGGATCTATTACACTAGACAACTTTTATTTATCCACGATCTTACTTGGAATTGAAGTACGTCTAATTTTATCATATAATCTGGTTTTAAACGATATGCTGATCGTATATGATCTGACATATTTAATTTTGTATGAAGTAAGTGTAGAATTGAAACTCAAATCTGTGTTTTTCTTCTTCTCTATAATTTATTTTGTTATTGATATTCGTAAATGTAGATAGGCGGTATTGTTGTAACACCGAGGATATACTTTTATTTAATTATGAAAATCATATTTCAAGTGGTTTATTTTAAAATATTAGCGGAACTATTATCAATGAAATGTAAAACAAATCAGATAGAAAACTCACACCTCTAAAAAGCTTAAGTCCAAAATATGCAGAAAAATACTAGAATTGCCTGGAGTTCTGGACGGGACATTCGTACGTTTAAAACTTAAATATCTCGAAAGAAAATCAATGAATTTACTTGATCTTTTTTTGTGCATGTAGTATTTAAAAAGAACTAAACATCTGCAAAATATATTTAAAAATTAAAGAATTCTATACGGTAGATCAAAAGATATAAATAAAATTGTTGGCAGTCCGGACGGGACAAAAACGGAACTAAATATCGAGGTTCATATGGATATTTCAAAAAGTCAGCGCATTTTGCGTACAAATGTTTTTTTTTAATATTTTAAAAAAGAGTTGAAATCATGTGCTTTCTTTGTATATTTACATTTTCTTCCTAAATTTTACAGTTATTCATAATAATTCAAAGAAAAGTTCCGGACGGGACAAAAAATTCCGTATTGAAATTATCAGTACGATTTATATTCTAAAAAGACTTTTTTCGTACAATATATTTTTTTGAATTATCTCTGAACATAGCTAAGACAATTTACTTTAGTTTTGTATGTGTGCACATTGTTCCTAAAGTTTACAGTTATTTCGAAATAAATCGCAGAATTATTCCGGACGTTCCGTATGGAAATTTGCACTACGATTTTTTGCTAAAAAATAATTTTGTATATGACAATATTAATAATCATTATTACTCAAATTTTCAGATGTTTTTTTAAAGCTTTTTTTTTATAATTTTTTTTTTTTGATATTTTTTATACTGTAGTTTTACACTTTTGGTACTCAAAGTTCCGAATTGGACAGATTTCAATTAACTGTCTAGAATTACTATTAAAATGATGTTTACATTTTTGGAATGCCGAGGAAATTGTGCTTTATAAACAGTGGAATTTCATTTTTAAAAAATCAGTTTACTATGGTAATAAATGTATCTTTTAGGTTCCGGACGGGACATCGAAAACCCTTTTACAAAAATCGTCATTTTTCAGTTATTTTAATTTGGATCATTATTTTTAGCTTTCGAAATAATTATCAATGTTACCTGAAAAAACAGAAAATAATATTTTGTATCTGTATGTCTTTAAAGTTAATTAATTTGGTTACTCAAAATACATGAAAAATTGGTATATTTACACATTGCATAGTAACGTAACTTTATGTGTATTTTTTTATACGTTACCGTAAAGGAATAGAATTTATTTTCAGATATTTAGATTCAGATATTTAAGATTCCAAATCCAGTTATTTTAAAGATAAAATTTTAATTTTTCTGGAAATGCCCATATTTTGTTTTAGATAACAACTTTAAGATTTTAGGCAATATTCAAAAACTAAGTGCTATGTTATTGTAATACCAAATTCAATTTCCAGTTTCTGATGCACACGCAGACTGTATGATCCCGTCAAGTTACATCGAGAATTCGAATCGTGTGATGATGACCAGAGACGTCCGTGGCAACTATCAGCTGTTGCTGCGCGACTCAGTTCCCAACGGTGTCACGCTACATATGCTCTGCAATGCGAACGGACTGAGTACCGCAAACTGTGGACCTAACGGCGGCAATTTTTCACCAGGCCTACCTAACGCAGCTTGCAATCGGCCACGTGCGGTGGTGCAGGACATAAGCCGCATGTCGCCCAATAGGGCCTATGGGCTCTATAGGGTGGGCTATCAATTCGGAACCAATTTTGCCGAACTCTATCGAACGGCCTACAACAAGAACAATCTGCAGGCCAAGTACACGTTACACACAAGTTATGCCGGCAATAGAGCCGTAACCACGCGACCAGGTGTCGACTTTACCTTGGATGGTATTATGACCGGTCGGGAAGCCGCAAGTTTCGGCCGGCGTGAAATAAGAGCACGCTTCAATGCTCTACTGGGCGCAGGACAACGCTATATACTCAACGATCGAGTGTCCGTCTTTGATCGCGGTCACTTGGCACCTTCCGCTGATTTTCTTTACGATCATGACAAACGCGCTACATTCAAGGTGCTGAATGTAGTGCCGCAAGTCAGTACTATCAACCGGGGCAACTGGGGTTTGCAGGTCGAGACTTGGACTCGACGAATGCCAGCAAATGCTCCGCGTGGCAGTCGTCATGTGGGTTATCGCGTCGTAACCGGTGGCCATGATGTCCTGACGTTGGCTCATTCTACGAATGCACGTCTCAGAGTGCCAATGTTTTTGTTGGATGGCAACAAGAATCCTATTCCGAGGTGGACCTATAAGGTGGTTCAAAAAATGGGCAGCTGTACCGTCTTTGTCACGTACAACAATGTGTGGGACAGGCAACGGCCAGCGCCTATTTGTCAGGTGGTCAATTGTCCGGCGGGAGTGACTTTGGATAATGCCATAGATAAAGGGCGCACCTACTGCTGTGATGTGCGCGATTTCAGGCGAAGAGTATTGCCTGAACTTCCTATTTGTTGAGTTCAAAAATTTTATATTTGTATTATTAATCAGTAGAGCAATAATTAAAAGTGTAATCAAGAATTTCTTCTAAATAAATTTTAATTAAAATTTTAAGTTTGCGTTTTTAATGATAAATGGAATGGATGTGAAAAATTGAATTTTTAATGAAAAATTAAGTTTTTAGTGTAATAATGCATTTTTTTTTTTTAGTAAAATTTGAATTGAAATTTTTTTTGTGAAAAATGAAGTTTTAGGTGAACATTTTTTGTGAGAAATTTAATGTTTTTTTTTTTTGGATTTTTTTTAGTGTAATTTTATTTAATTAAATTTTTAATGCAAAATTAAATTTTTAGTGAAAATTTTAATTTTGATGAAAACTTGAATTTCCAAAAATTTCAGATTTCATACGGTTTTAAGATTACTGGATACCTCTCGGTAGATAATGGCGAACCTTCGAAAGTAAAACATCACCCGTGAAAAGTTATGATTCGGCGTTAAACTGTACACCCAGAAAAAAATACTATATAAGTAATAGTTTTTTACCATTAAAAAATTTCAATAGGATAAATTATTATTTTAATCGAAAAATACCATTAAATGCTAGAAAATACCATGAGACTGCTATTGAGTTTATATGAAAAGATTTATTTTTTGTATACTATTAAATCAATAATTGTTCTATTGACCAATTTTAATGGGATATGAGGGAATTTTTTTCTGGGTGTAGGTTCCGCTATTTGAGTCACAACTTAACATATTTAAATTGTGAGACTGTTCGGCCTAGGTTCTTCAGAACTGTATCGCCAAACTATTATTATAGTTATTTTTAGGACCGTTTGCAATTTTAGAAATCTTGGCTGTATTTTGGTAGGTCATGAAGTGATCATGTCATTATTTGAGATGATCGGAATATGACGAGGACCATCCTTGTAACGCAGTGTCCTGAACATGTACTGATTTTATTATCCGATTTTATTATTTACCCGACAATTGCCCGACATATCCGACAGAGCCCGAGCATAATAGGGTTTCTCTCATTAAATCTCGATCATTGCCTGATGCTAATTTCGTTATGAGGATAAATAATGTATCTATGATCAGGAACATTGACTACTTAGATAATGTAAACCCTGGTATGGTAAGCATGATAAGGACATGCAAAGGCAATGATCATATTTTCTCTAAAAGGGCTTACCCAACGAAAACCCGATCATTTCCCGATGGCGCATCGGCCAAATTTCTACTAGGGTACATTCATTTAAGGTATAATTTAAGGATTGATTAAAGTTTCCAATGGTCTGTGCTGTTTATTAAAAGATTCCAATCTTCGTCGCAAAATTTTAATCGTTTTTATATTCGTAGATACACAGATATACATGTGCATATTCTCGGAAATATCAAAAACATAACAGTATTCGTTGCAAAACCATAAAACATATTATTTTTCTTGTCAAAAAAAAAAAAATACTTTTATTTGGAATCTTAAAAAATAACATATTTATTTTCGTAAGGGAAAAAATATATAATAGTTTTCGATATGAGTTTTTTTAATGCCTATGTTTAGTAGTTAGTAGTAGCATTTATATGCAATTTTTTGATGTATCAAAAATTTAGGAGACGTACATAAACATAAAGACAAAACAAAACCAGTTGAGAAGGTTAGATCACATGGGAAATTTTAAAGTAGGTGTAATTATGATAGTTAGGATTATCAAAATTATAGTCGGTCTAAGCCGATTATAAATACCCTACACATATGTGTGGTTACCATTCAAAGAACTTTGACTGGTGACTATATAGGTCACCAGGGTATACGAATCCTGAAAATAACTACAAACATTCAATCGCTGAAGAATTTCCATTCATTTGATACCCATATTTACAAATGGGTAGGTGTACCGAATTTCGATTTTTTTTTTGTGAACCACAAGTCTTTTCACCGGAAAACATTATTATCATGTATTTGAGCATGATGTCAATATATATTTGACCAAAAAAGTTTACCTAAGCACGTATACATAAAAATTGATCTTTATATGTTCATTTTATATGAGGTATTTGAACATAAGTGGTCGGATCATAGGTCACAATCGACCGATCTCGCCAATTTTTTCGCACATACAGCGTATTAGTAATCTAAGTTATAAGTTTCATTTATCTAGCTCTTCAATTTTAAAAGTAGTAGGGATTTCAACAGACAGACAGACGGACAGACAGACGGACAGACGGACATCGCTAAATCGACTCAGGAGGTCATGCTGATCAAGAATATATATACTTTTCCATACCGGAGATGCTTCCTTCTGGGTGTTACAAACGGCGTACCAAACTGAATATACCCTTTCACTCTTAGTGTAGGGTATAAAAAGACAACAGTTCAATTAAAATTATTAAAAATACTCCAGACAAAATATACGGCAGGTAAAAGACGGACAACAGGCAGGCAACACCTCAGCTTTCAAGTTGGAAATCAACAGAAATTTTCAAGACAATTAAAGTCAATTAACTAAATTTAATGACAAAAACAGCTGTACAAATATAATTTATTTGTCAATGTTTGTAAGGCAGATAACTGGATGATAACAGCAGAGCAAAAATTAATGAATCGAAACTTCCTTTTTTGTGAATTCGATCGAAAGTTGGTACATGGCCTATTAAAGTTTTTTATTTCAATTGTTCAAATAAATGGATCAGCGAAATTTTAAATGAATTTTGATAAAGAATTTAGTTTCTTTAAATATATCTGTATATGAAAATAAAGCTTATGAATTCGTTGAAATTTATATATTTAAAATTAAAAAACAATTAATATAAATTATGAAATGATGTGCTAAGATTGAACTGATTGATATTGACTGATTGTCATACTAAATGACAATAAGCAGCAGTTTTTTTTTCCTTGAATTGTATAAAATGATTTTCCGAATATTACTTTATATCACGAAATATGTTCTCATGCTTTTGTGCTATTTATAGCATTTTTAAAATTAATGCAGTTAAAGAATCCATATAAAAAAGGGAAACAAATTAAACATCATATATAGTAATTAAATATGACTACAGCGGTAAAGTTGATAATATCCCTGGTGCTGGCGATCAGTAATTTTAGTGAGTAAATTAAAATTTTTAAAAATATATAGCAGTTCAATCAATATAAATAATTAAAATTACAACAACAGGAGAAACAAAATAAATTTGGATTGACACACGGTTTAAGATTTCACGATATTATGGTTTTGGAGATATAGTACTGTAATTTAAAAAAAACTAATAAAATAAAAAAACTTTTTAAAAATCAAGCTTTTATAAAAATCTGTACTAAAAAATTAAAAATAAATTTACTAAAAATATAAAATATATTTATAGTAGATATGTATATTTGTAATGAATACATATTAATATATGAAATAAATTAAATTCAGTGTTATTCAAATTATATTATTAAGATATACGTTTATAAGAAATAAATTTTAAAATTTACTAAGAGGTTTTAAAATACTAAAATAAAAGCGTGCGGCAAAATTATTGAATATTACAGTCCAACTCTAGCACTAATAAACTTTACAATTTAATTCAACTTTGCAATAGTTTTCAATATAATTTTGGAGACGGGGTAGATCTGTATGGAATCATCTATGTTTTTTGTAGGCAGTTCTGATATCGGAAGCCCAATGATATTTTTTTGGGCATGTGTTATGTTTTTACCTAAGGATAATCTGGTAAAACTTAACTTTTAATTAGAAATATTTATTTATCTACTTTATTTAATTCATGGAATTTGTCTAAATGATGTAGATTAACGTTATATCGTCGGTGATACTGCAAAACCGTCTATCTACATTTTCGAATACCTCTTACAAAAAGAATTTTACAGAAGAAACAAAACTATTTTCAATCTCAATTTTGCACTTAATTCATACCAATTAAGTGTGCCTAATTTCTAATTTATCCGATCAACATATCATTAAAAACCCGATTATAACACAAAATTAGCCGTAATTCTCACATGCAGTTAGACGGTTTTGCAGTATCACCGACGATATATCTCCTTGCCATAAAAGGTTGTAATTACACAGAGGTTTGTGGCACCTGCCAAATAAGCAAACCTTTTAAAATGCTACAACTCTCGACTTATAAAAGTAGTACATAGTTTTGAAAATTGAAGTAAAAGCTCATATTTTATATTATAATCGTCATGTAGAATCTGGGTGTAACTGGACAACGGGACGTGATATATCCTATACAATCTTGCCTTATGCTGTGAAGGGTTATAGTGTGCTGAGCGGTTGCGAGATTTAAAGTATAAAGAGTTGTAGGTTTGTGATGTATAAGATATATATATATATATATATATATATATATATATATATATATATATATATATATATATATATATATATATATATATGATCATAATTGTATTCCTTTGATAGTTAAAATTCATATTTAAGCTACACATTTACAAATGTAATATGCTGGTAATTTTTAATATTTTCGCCGCACGCTTTTATTTTTGTATTTGGAAACATCTTAGTAAATTTTAAAATTTATTTCTTATAATATAATTTGAATAACACTGAATTTAATTTATTTAATATATTAATATGTATTCATTACAAATATACATATCTACTATAAATATATTTTATATTTTTAGTAAATTTATTTTTAATTTTTTAGTACAGATTTTTATACAAGCTTGATTTTCAAAAAGTTTTTTTTTATTAGTTTTTTTATTTTTACTTTTTTAGTCGTTATATGGTCATTAGAATTAGCGGTTACCGAGTTATAATTTTTGCCCTTAACTCCTTCTGTCGATGTAATTTGAACTACTTTCTAGTCTTTGAAAATTTCCACTACGATTTCCTGTACCAAGCATTGTCGAGATCAGTTAAGTGATAACCGAGATATATAATTTTGATCTTAACACCCTCTATCGATATAATTTATAACTACACTCCAGAGTATGTTAAATTTGGTGCCCGCAAGAATAATTGTACAAAGTTTTTCATATATCGGTTCAGCAGTTACCGCGATATCTTTTGTCCTTACCGCCCTCTATCGATATAATTTCGAACTATACACTAGCATATCGTTGTTGTAGAACGAAAAGTCACTAAATACATTTTCAAAATGCCAAATATTCATTTACAAAAATCTTTATATAGAAGAAAATGTAAATCTATCAATTGATATTTAAAAATGCATCAATTACTTTTTATAGTATTAATTAACAAACTAGAAATTTAAATTATTCATAAAAATGTAGTTTGTGACTTTTCGTTCTATAACGACGATATGTTAAATTGGGGTCCCGAAGGATTCACTTAATGAAGTTTTGCATATATCGGTTAAATGGTTACCGAGATATTATAAAAAACAGTTTTACTATTTATATCAGGGATGTTTTTATGGGTTTTATAAATGTATGGGTTTAAAATAAATTCTTCCCAGTAGAAATCTGCGCCGTAAAATTCTTCTCCATAGAACGCTATCCCGTAGAATTCTTCACCGTAGAGTTATTCCCAGTAGAAGTTTTAATGTGGTGAGTTTTAATGTGATGAGTTTTAATGTGATGAGTTTCGGTGTGGTAAGTTTAGGTGTGGTGAATTTTGGTGTGGTGAGTTTTAGTGTGGTGAGTTTTATTGTGGAGAGTTTTAGTGTGGTGAGTTTTAGAGTGGTCTATTTGAGTGTGGTGAGTTTTAGTGTGGTGAATTTTATTGTGGAGAGTTTTAGTGTGGTGAATTTTTATGTTGTACATTTTATTGTGGTGAGTTTTAGTGTAGTGAATTTCAGTGTGGCGAGTTATAGTGTGGTGAGTTTTAGTGTGGTGAGTTATAATATGGGGAGTTTTATTATGGTGAATTTTAGTGTGGTGAGTTATAGTGTAGTGAGTTTTAGTGTGGTGAGTTTTAGTGTGGTGAATTTTATTGTGGTGAGTTTTAGTGTGGTGAGTTTTAGTGTGGTGAATTCGTTTTTCTTTATCTTTCCTTTTTTGTTTTTCCTTTAGTTTGGTTTTTAGTTTTATGTTATTGATTTTATTTTTGTATTTTTGCTTTTGTTTTGTGCTTTTGCTTTTGTGTTTTTACTTTTAATGTTTTTTTTTGTAGTTGAGTTTTTTGTTTCATATTCGTAGCTGGTGAAACTGCCGAGTTATATCATATTGAAAGTTTAGGTTGTATGGGAGGTGCCACGCCAATTTGTCCAATCCTGCCCATATATATCCTATCATTCCTTCCAAAATTTCAAGAAAATCGGATGAGCAGTTTTATTTATTATATTAAAATTATTTGATCTTTCTAGGTGAAGATCGCATTTCAGAGGGTCCATTAATAATTAATGTGACCTCTAGCGGAGAAAATTCGAAGTTCTAAGTTTGCCAAATTTTTACCCGTTGCCAATACTATACATGTTTTAAATTTCAATTTTCTAGGTGAAGAACGCACTTTTGAGGGTCCATTAATAGCAAATGCGCCCCCTAGCGGACAAAATTCAAAGTTCTGAGTTTGCCATATTTTTCCCCGTGTCTAAAACTATACATATTCTTTATTTCAACATTCTAGGTAAAGAACAGATCTCACACGGTTTAAAAATAGTTGTAGCGCCCCCTATCGGCCAAAATACGAACTTTAAAATTTATTTTTATATGTGCCACATCGAATACTATATGTGTTCCAAGTTTCACTCGATATTTCTAGCCACAAAAGTCAAAACCAAAAGGGCGAATTCAAAAAATTGAAAAGGGCTAATTCCTTCGTTTTTTGCTATAACTATTTATTGGTATAAGATAAAATAGTGGTACATAGGCATTAATTGTTTGTTTTTAAAGCACCTATCGATAATCATCATTATTTTAAAATATTTTTTTGAAATTTTATCATTTGCAAGAAAAATGTTTGGCTAAATATTTTTAAGTAATGATGCTAATCGTTAGGTGCTTTAAAATCAAAAATAAATGCCTGTACCTCACTATTTTATCTTGCACCAATAAAGAGTTACATTTAGCAAAAAAAACGAAAAGATTCGCTCTTTTGGCAGGACTAGATTTTCAATTTTTCAAATATCTTCGTTTTTTTGCTATAACCTTTTATTGGAGGCATTAATTGTTTGTATATTTTGCCAAACATTTTTCTAGCAAATGATAAAAAATTAAAAAAAAATATTTAAAAGTAATGATGATGATCGATTGGTGCGTTAAGAACAAACAATTAATACTTTCGCACCACTAGTTTATCTTATACGAATAAAAAGTTATGGCAAAAAAACAAAAATATTCGCCCTTTTGGCATTTTTCAAATTTTCACCATGACCAAATTTTCAATTTTTCGGATTCGCCCTTTTGGATTTGTCTTTTGTGGCAAAACCACACACGATGTTGACACAGTATACTTGAGGAAAAACTACATTCAAAAATGTAAAAAAATCCACTTATATACGTTTTATACCATTTATGTATATCCATTTTATATACGTTATAATAATTGATGAATAATCCAGAATAACAAAAAAAAAATACTAACTTTTAAAGCACTTCAAACTTTAAAATTTTATTTCCCAACATTTTTAAAAATGCACATTCGTCCCTTTGGCATGACAGTTATAGATGTATCCTTGATCAGCATGACCTCCTGAGTCGATTTAGCGGTGTACCTACCTATTTGTACATATGGGTACGCAAATGAAAGGAAATTCATTCAAGATTACAAGTTTGTAGTTAATTTCAGAATTCGTAAACCATGGTGACCTCTGGACCACATATAATGGTAATCGCACACATTATCACATTTGTGTAGGGTATTTGTAGTCAGCTTAGACCGACTATAACTTTCATAATTCTTACAAACTTCATTATACCAACTAGCACATATTGCCCACTTCAATATTACCCATGCACCCAGGAAAAAATACTATATAAATAATAGTTTTTTACTATTAAAAATAGTCAATAGGATAAATTATTATTTTAATCGGAAAATACCATTAAATACTAGAAAATACTATGACATTGCCATTAAGTTTATATGAAAAGATTTATTTTTTGTATACTATTAAATCAATAATTGTCCTATTGACCAATTTTAATGGGATTTGATGGAATTTTTTTCTGGGTGTGTGACCTAACCTTCCTTACTGGTTTTATTTTTATTGTGTTATGTTATTGTAATACTAAATTCAATTTCCAGTTTCTGATGCATACGCAGACTGTATAATCCCGCCAGCATACATCCAGAATTCGAATCGTGTGATGATGTTCAGAGACGTCCGTGGCAACTATCAGCTGTTGCTGCGCGACTCAGTCCCCAACGGCGTCACACTACATATGCTCTGCAATGCGAACGGACTGAGTACCGCAAATTGTGGACCTAACGGCGGCAACTTTTTACCAGGCCTACCCAACGCAGCCTGCAATCGGCCACGTGCAGTGGTGCAGGACATAAGCGCCACGTCGCCCAATAGGGCCTATGGGCTCTATAGGGTGGGCTATCAATTCGGAACAAATTTTGCCGAACTCTATCGAACGGCCTACAACAAGAACAATCTGCAGGCCAAGTACACGTTGCACACGAGTTATGCCGGCAATGCAGCCGTTACCACGCGACCAGGCGCTGACTTTACCTTGGATGGCATTATGACCGGTCGGGAAGCTGCAAGTTTCGGCCGGCGCGAAGTCTTAGCACGCTTTAATGCTCTACTGGGCGCAGGACAACGCTTTATACTCAACGATCGGGTGACCGTCATCGAACGCGGTCACTTGGCACCATCCGCTGATTTTCTTTACGATCATGACAAACGCGCTACATTCAAGGTGCTGAATGTAGTGCCGCAAGTCAGTACTATCAACCGTGGCAACTGGGGTTTGCAGGTCGAGACTTTTACTCGACGAATGCCAGCAAATGCTCCGCGTGGCATTCGTCATGTGGGCTATCGAGTCGTAACCGGTGGCCATGATGTCCTGGCGTTGCCTCATTCTACGAATGCACTTCTCAGAGTACCAATGTTTTTGTTGGATGGCAACAAGAATCCTATTCCGAGGTGGACCTATAAGGTGGTTGAAAAAATGGGCAGCTGCACCGTCTTTGTCACGTTCAACAATGCGTGGGACGCGCAGTTGCCGCCACCCATTTGTCAGGTGGTCAATTGTCCGGCGGGAGTGACTTTGGATAATGCCATTGATAAAGGGCGCACTTACTGCTGCGATGTGCGCGATTTCAGGCGAAGAGTATTGCCCGAACTTCCTATTTGTTGATTTCAAAAATTTTATATATGTATTGTTAATCAGTAGAGCTATAATTAAAAGTGTAATCAAGAATTTGTTCTGAATAAATTTTTGTATTTTTAATGATAAATGGAATTTTTAATAAAAGAACAAGAATTTTATGAGAATATTGAGTATTTAATAAAAAACTGAATTTTTAATGAAAAATTGAATTTTTTGTGCAATTTTGAATTTTTAGTCTTTTGTTAAAAATTAAATTTTATTGTGAGTACCTAAGGGAGTACCAAAAATAGTATTCATTTTAGAAAAATAAGTAAGATAATAGGTTGGAGCTACAGTCCTATATAGAACTCACCATTTTCAGCTGTGCGTGTTATATTTGTACTCAAAGAGGTGTACTCAAAGAGGACCTACAGTTTATTGCCGAATCCGAACGGAGGGTGAGAACTTTTCATAGGTAATGTTTTACTCTCGTAGGTTTGCCATTTACTGACGAGAGGTAGCGCGGTATAGAAAAATGTTTCTATGAAAAGATGTTGTTACCCCCAGTCCAGGCTTGCACCGGGACCTTTCGGCTCGCAGTCCAACGCACTAACCACTGAGCTACCGCGGCTACTAACATATAGATATAGATTTTTTTAAGTTGACGTGGACCTCCCATACAATTAAAATAATTAAATTGCACTGTTCCGTTATTTAACCTTTTTGGAGATTCCTGAATAATTCTCACTAAATAACCATTTATTCAATAATTCAGGGAAAACCAAAAACCTTTGTTTTAGAAAATTTTTGGTTGAACAGCGAGAGATATAAATAATAATAGATTGGCACTACAGTTCTATAAGAACTTAGGCTGAGCTCTCTCACCATTTTGAGCTGTGCGTGTTATATTTGTACTCAAAGTGGTGGGACCTACAGTTTATTGCCGAATCCGAACGGCGGGTGAGAGCGTTTTCATAGGCAATGTTTTTACTCTCGGAGGTTTGCCATTTACTGCCGAGAGGTAGCGCGGTATAGAAAAATTTTTCTATGAAAAGATGTTGTTAGCCCTGTTAGGCTTGAACCGGGGACCTTTCGGCTCGCAGCCCAACGCACTAAACACTGAGCTACCGCGGCTACAAAGGTTAACAAAATTTATCTCTCATTAGTAATTTTTGAGAAGCGTTGATGAACAATTCACTTTTCAGATGTAACTTTTCAATTAAATGTTTTATTTTATCAAAAAAAATTTGTAAAAAAATGTTTGGTCGACAAAAACAACAATGTTCAAAAATTTTAAACAAAAAAATTTGTTAAACAAATTTTTGGACAACAAAAACAACGCAATGATAGAAATCACAATTTTCCAAAAAAAAGAAAATCGACAAAAACAACAATTTTCGAAAATAGAAATTTTGTTAAAAAAAAAATCCTAGGCATCAAAAACAACGATGGTCAAAATCACAATTTCCAAAAAAAAAATGACAAAAACAACGATGTTCGAAAGAAATTTTGTTAAAAAAAATCTTGGGCGACAAAAACAACGAACTAGTCGAAGTAAACATTTTCCAAAAAAAATATACGACAAAAACAACAATGTTCGAAAATGTTCGTAAAAATAAATTTTGTTAAATAAAAACTTAGGCGACAAAACCAACGGTCGAAATTATATTTTCAAAAAAAAAAAAAAAATTACAAAAACAACTATGTTTGGGCGACAAAAACAACGCAATGGTCGAAATCACAATTTTCAAATAAAAAATATTCGTCAAAAAAACGATGTTCGAAAAAATTTGTTATAAACATTTTTGGGCGACAAAAACAATATGTTCGAAAATTTTCGAAAAAATAAAAAAAATAAATATTTTACAAAAACAACAATGTTCGAAAAAAAAATGTTTGGTCGACAAAAACAACAAACTAGTCGAAATCAATTTTTTCAAACAAAAAAATATACGACAAATAGAACTATGTTCAAAACATTTTTTTTAAAATCAATATTTTCCAAAAAAAATAAAATTGCGAAAAAAAACAATGTTCGAAAAAAATGTTAAAAACTTTTTTGGGCGACAAAAACACCGAAATCACCTATTTCCCAAATAAAAAATCAACAAAAACAACAATGTTCGAAAATTTACAAAAAAAAAAAAAAAATGTAAAAAAAAATCTTGGGTGACAAAAACAACGCAATGGTCGAAATCACATTTTCTAAAAAAAAAAAATGTTTTACAAAATCGATGTTCAAAAAAGGAAATTTTGTTAAAAAAAATCTTGATCGACAAAAACAACGCAATGGTCAAAAATACATTTTCCAAAAAAAATATATATATTTTACAAAAACAACAATGTCCGAAATTTTCGAAAAAAAATGTTTGGTCGACAAAAACAACGCAATGATTGAAATCACCATTTTCCAATAAAAAAATATACCACAAAAACGACAATGTTCGAAAAATTTCGAAAAAAAAATTGTTAAAAAATCACAATTTTCCAAAAAAATATACTCGACAAGAAAACAATGTTCGAAAAAATTTGTTAAAAACATTTTTGGGCGACAAAAACAACACACTGGTCGAAATCACCAATTTTCAAAAAAAAAAAACAACGCAAAGGTCGAAATCACATTATCTTAAAAAAAATGGACAAAAACTTACTTACTTACTTAAATGGCCCTTACAACCGTGGGTCGGTTTTGGCCGCTGAGATGAAGCCGCGCCAGTCGGATCTGCTTTGCGCGCGCTGACGCCAGTTAGAAATACCAAACGTTGCCAGGTTGTCCTCAACTTGGTCTTTCCAACGCAGATTTGGACGCCCTCTTCTACGCTGTCCACCTTCGAGTTTCGATTCAAGCACCTTCTTGGCTGGAGTGTTTTCATCCATTCGTTCGACATGACCTAGCCAGCGAAGCCGCTGGATCTTGATGCGCTTGACTATGTCAATGACGTCGAATATCTCATACAGCTCGTGGTTCATCCTGATTCGATACTCGTTAGCAAAGCAGATAGGGCCAAAGATTTTACGGAGAATCTTTCTCTCGAACGCTCCCAGTACTCTCTCATCGGTGGTGGCCAGCGTCCATGTTTCTGCACCATAAAGTAGGACGGGCATGATGAGTGACTTGTAGAGCGTTATTTTTGTCCGGCGAGAGAGGGCTCTGCTTCTCAATTGCCTACTGAGCCCAAAGTAGCACCTGTTGGCAAGAGTTATTCTCCGTTTGATCTCCAGGCTGACGTCGTTGTTGCTGTTTACGCTGGATCCCAGATAGACGAAGTCCTTCACAATGTCGAACTTGTGGGTGTCAAAATCAGCTTTTTGTCCAAGACGCACGGACTCTTTTTTGCTTGTTGACACAAGGAACTTCGTCTTGTCCTCGTTCACCGCTAGACCCATTCGACGCGACTCTTTCTCCAATCTGGAGAATGCTGCGCTGACTGCTCGTGTGCTCCTGCCAATGATATCAATATCGTCGGCATATGCGAGCAGCATGACACTTTTGTTGAGGATAGTGCCGCTTTGACGGAGTTCGGCAGCTCGAACTATTTTCTCCATCAATAAGTTAAAAAAGTCGCACGATAGGGAGTCACCCTGTCTGAAACCTCGTTCGGTATGAAATGGCTCGGAGAGGTCTTTTCCTATTCTCACTGAGCAACGTGTGTTGCTCAGGGTCATCCTGCAAAGCCTTATAAGTTTCGCAGGTATACCGAACTCAGACATTGCGGCGTATAATCGTTCCCTTATCGGAGTGTCGAAGGCGGCTTTATAGTCGACTAATAGGTGGTAGGTGTCGATCTAGGGTCTTTTCCTGGATTAGGCGCAATGTGAAAATCTGGTCTATGGTGGACTTTCCAGGTCTGAAGCCGCACTGATAAGGTCCAATCAGTCTGTTGACGATGGGCTTCAGTCTTTCACATAATACGCTCGATAGAACCTTGCATGCGATATTGAGTAGGCTGATCCCACGGTAGTTGGCGCAGATAGTGGGATCCCCTTTCTAAAGGATTGGGCAGAGTACACTGAGGTTCCAGTCACTTGGCATGCTTTCATCCGACCATATTCTGCTTACGAGCTCGTGCATGCTCTCTATTAGCTCTTCGCCTCCGGTCTTAAACAATTCAGCAGGCAGGCCATCAGCACCTGCGGCTTTGTTGTTTTTCAGCCGAGCAATGGCTGTTCTGACCTCGTCATGGTCGGGTGGCGGAATCTCAACGTCGTCATCAAGTACTGGGGTTGCCGGGTTTGCTTCTCTATCGGTGGAATTGAGGTCATCATCACCGGTCAGCAGTTTAGAGAAGTGATCCCTCCATATTTTCAGTGTGCTCTGGATATCTGTCACTAGATTTCCGTTCTCATCTTTACAGGAAGAGGCTCCGGATTTCGAACCTCCGGCTAGGCGTCTTATTTTCTCGAAGAATTTTCGTGCCACATTCCTGTCCCCATGCATCTCAATCTCCTCACACTCACGTCTTTCTGCCTCGCTTTTTTTACGCCTGAAAAGACGTCTCTCTTCCCTCCTCTTCTCTTTGTATCGCTCCTTCGCAGCTCGCGTAGCTACTGACTGCAGGGTGGATTTGTACGCAGCGTCTTTCTCTGCAGTGGCCGCGCGACACTCTTGGTCATACCACTGATTCCTCAGGGGGCGTTGGAATCCAAGCACCTCTTCGGCAGCCGTACGCATAGAGCAGGAGATATGATTCCACTGCGCGCTTATATCATCGAGAGGAGGAGTGCTTTGTCTAAGCAGGTGTGAGAGTCGAGTGGAAAAGGCTTGCGTTGTCTGTTGTGATTGCAGCTTTCCGACGTCTAGCTTTCTCTGCGTTTGGTTCCGTACGTTCTTCGCAGCGCTTAAGCGTGTGCGGACCTTGGCTGCTACAAGGTAATGATCCGAGTCCATATTGGCACCTCGGATAGTGCGTACGCTTGAAGCGTGCCTTCCGTCAATCACAACGTGATCAATTTGATTTCGAGTTTTTTGATCGGGCGACAGCCATGTGGCCTTGTGGATATCGAAATGTTCGAATCTAGTGCTACTAACTACCATGTTTCGTGCTGCGGCGAAGTCGATTAGCCTCGTTCCGTTATCGGAAGTGTTGGCATGGAGGCTAAATTTTCCGATTGTGGGACAATAGATGGCTTCTCTGCCCACCCTGGCGTTAAAATCGCCTAGCACGATTTTGAAATCGTGGCGGGGGCAGCGCTCGTATGCGTTGTCTAGGCGCTCGTAGAAGCGCTCTTTTGTCTCGTCATCTTTCTCGTTCGTCGGAGCGTGTGCACAAATTAGGCTGATATGGAAATATTTAGCCTTGATGCGGATTGTTGCCAGCCTTTCGTCCACGGGCGTGAACCTAGAGACAAGGTGGCGGAGTCTCTTGCCGACCACAAATCCACATCCAAATTCGTGTCTCTCCGCATGGCAGCTGTAGTAGATATCACAGGACGCTTGTTTCGAACAGCTCTGTCCCGTCCATCGCATCTCCTGGATAGCGGTGATGTCAGCCTTATATTTTTCGAGGACATCTGCCAGCTGGATAGAGGCACCTTCCCTATAAAGGGTCCGGACATTCCAGGTGCATATCCGTAAATCATGGTCCTTAAAACGTTTGCGTGGGTCGTCATCGTTGTAATCGGTCGTTATCCGAGGCTTCTTTTTTGTTTTCATTGGGCGCATGGACAAAAACAATGTTCGAAAAAATTTACAAAAACAAAAATGTTC
Source organism: Dryomyza anilis (assembly GCA_951804985.1). NCBI lineage: Eukaryota > Metazoa > Arthropoda > Insecta > Diptera > Dryomyzidae > Dryomyza > Dryomyza anilis. Next base: position 99,604,748 of record OX638131.1, on the reverse strand, counting down.
GAAAATTTAGACAAAAAATTTTTGTACGACAAAAACAACGAACTAGTCGAAATCATCATTTTCCAAAAAAATAAATATATGACAAAAACAACAGTGTTCGAAAATTTTCGAAATAAAAGTTTGTTAAAAAAAATCACAAACATTTGTTAAAAACATTTTTGGGCGACAAACAATGGTCGAAAACAACAATGTTCGAAAAATTTCGAAGAAAAAAATTTTGTTAAAAAAAACGTTGGTGACAAAAACAACGCAATGGTCGAAATCACCATTATCAAAAATATCGACAAAAACAATGTTCGAAAAAATTTACAAAAACAACAATGTTCGAAAATTTCGACAAAAAATGTTTGGTCGACAAAAACAACGAACTAGTCGAAATCATCATTTTCCAATAAAAAAATATACGACAAAAACAACAATGTTCGAAAAATTTCGAAAAAAAGTTTGTTAAAAAAAATTACAAACATTTGTTAAAAATATTTTTGGGCGACAAAACAATGGTCGAAATTGCCATTTTCCAATAAAAATATATTCGACTATGGGTGACAATATCAACGCAATGGTTGAAATCACCATTATCCAAAAAAAAAAAAAAATCGACGAAAAACAATGTTCGAAAAAATTTGATAAAATAAAAATTTGTTAAAAACATTTTTGGGGGACAAAAAAACTGGTAAAAAATACCATTTTCCAAACAAAAAAAAAAACAAAAATCTCGCCTGAATGCCAAAAATCCATATTTTTCTGTTCTCCTTTCTGTTTTCGATGAATTCCCTTTAAACGACACCAAGTGACTCTCAACCAAAGATCTTTTTATTTTTCATAGAATTAATTCAGGAACCTACGAAAAGGTTAACATTTATCTCTCACCTCTGGTAACATCTAAACAGACGCTATTTGACCCCTCTACGTCAATTCGTCTAGAAATAAGTGACATTTTTAATAAATCATCCAGAGGCTGTACTTTATGGAGATTTCATTGGCTTTTGCCATCTGCCTTTTAAATTTATAATGTACCTATGATACGCAAGTAATAATAAAACCAGTTTCTTTTATATATTTTAGTTTATATATTTTTATTATTTTTTTGTTGTCTTCCAATTTGATTGATTTTTATAAGTTTTTTTGTGTTCTTCTATTTAGTTTATGACATACATACAGCTATATATTTTGTATATATATATATATTAAATAATTAAAAATAGCGCATAATATATAAATTTATATTGAAATAAAACCAAGTAAATTAAGTCAATTTGTTTGTTTGTTTTGCAAAATTTTAATAAGTTTTAATAGTTTTTTAATTTTTTTTTTCTAACAACTCCAAATAATATTATTTTGTTTTAATATTTATAAGTTTTATACTGTATATAATATATATAGTGTGTGAAAGCGTGTTTTATAGATTATCATGCAACATGTTTTTGTGTGATTATTGAGCTAATTGTGTAGTTGATACTGCACATTAACATGTTTAATTTTAATTTTTTGGTCACTTTAAGGTGTTGGCGCATAGTTCAATTTATTGCTATGCATAATGCAAATTATGGCTGCTTGTAGGGTTTATTTTGCATATTTAGAATGCATATAAAATAAAGCACAAATAATAAATTGGAGCTACGAGTAGTTTTTATGTTTTGTTTGTTGAAAAAATTTCAGGGTTTGTTTTTTAGTTTTTAAAAATTTTATTTTAATGTTTTTATTTTTATTTATAGCATATAGTTTATTTTAACGTTAGCTTATAATTTGAATAAAATATACATACAATTCAACTAAAACAAAAAAAGACTAATTAAAAAGCGCGATAAAAAAATGCGGAATTAAATTCACGCAGATTTTTCTTTTTTTTTTTGTTTGTAAATATTTGGAATTTTGACGAAAAACAAATTTTCGAATTTAAAAAAAAAGCGAAAATACTTTTAACGAGATTACAGGGTGAGGTGTAAAATTAAAAACAAAGTATAAAATAAAAAGTTTAAACAAAAACTTAAAATTAGGTGGTTTGCTTAAAATTGAATGAGGTATAAAATTTGTTAAATAATAATTATTAATATAAAATTGTACAATATTTAAGAATTATAACAAAAAAAAAAAAAAAAAATAGATAACATAAAAAGAAATGAAAATAAAAATTAAAGAAATTGTGTTGCGTATTTCATAAAAGCTAAAAGCAGAGATTTACATAAAATAGGCTTAAAAAAAAGATATTTTTAGAAACCATTTTAAAAAGAATTTTTAAAAAAGCTTTATCAAAAGAGCTTTTTCTAAAGAGCTTTTTCTAAAGAGCATTTTAAGATAACTTTTTCTAAAGAGATTTTTTTCAAATAGCTTTTTATAAAAAATCTTTTTTTTAAAAGAGATTTTTCAAAAAAGCATTTTAAAAAGAGCTTTTTCAAAAGAGCATTTTAAAAGAGCTTTTTGAAAGAGCTTTTTGAAAGAGCATTTAAAAAGATCTTTTATTAAAAAGTGCTTTTTTCAAGAGACTTTTCAAAAGAGAATTTTAAAATATCTTTTTCAAAATATCATTTATCAATAACTTTTTTAAAAGAGCTTTTTTTTAAGAGTTTCTTTTAGTTTCTTTTTTTAAAATAATTTTATCAAAAGATCTTTCTCAAATGAGTTTTTATAAAAGATCATTTATAAAAGAGCTTTTACAAAAGAGCTTTTACAAAAGAGCTTTCATAAAGGAGCTTTTTGAAGAGAACTTTCTCAAAAAAACATTTAAAAAAAAAACTTTTTCAAAAGAGCCTTTTTTAATTGAAGAGCTTATTTTAAAAGCTTTTGAAAAGCTTTTTTAAAAACCCTTTTTTAAGTGCCTTTTTAAAAGAACTTTTAGCAATGCTTCAAAGCAACTTTAGAAAATTTTGAAAGTAACTAAAATATTTCTTTTTAATTTTTCATAAAACTTATTTAAACAAATAAAGTATAATATATGCAGACATACAATTTACATGCACACTTGCAGGGTATAATAAGCTTTTGTTTTTTGTTATTGTTTTTTTTCTTCTTTCTTTTTTAAATACATATACATCACACACACACACACGGTTATAATAAAGCGCTTTAGTAGCTACGATTTTTTTTTTACAAAGTTGCCGAAAAAAGAAATAACATTAAAAAATAAATATAGAACAAGCGAATAAAAGTGTTTTTTTTTCTCAGTTTTTAAAAAAGTCCAACAACATAGTACTACACAAAATTAAACTAAAAAAAAGCTTTAAAATTAGTTAAACTCTTAGAATGCTAAGCGTGTTGCTTTCTACGTATTTTGCTACTACAGCTTAAAACTAATAAAAACAAAACAAAAAAAACATTATTTCTTATTTTGCCACAATTATGCTTTAGATGACGCCCGAGACTGCCTTCTCGTAGGGTGTACCCAGTGTATCGCGTCGACGCGGCAATGTGCCACTCGCGGTGAGCGGCGCCGACTCGGGACAGCCGAGTGCACTGAGCAGTTCAACCAAAGCGCTGGTCTCCTCAACGCTGTACTGCGGCGCTGGTATGCCGCCACTATTGCTGCCGTTTGTCGTCGACGCAGTTGTCGAGGCAGTCGTTGAAGCTGTCGACGATATGGAGCTGCTGTTGCTGGCGCTGCTCGATGTATTCGTCTGATTGATGGAGCTGTTGGAGCCAACGCCCGCGGTGCCGTTCGATGCAGCAGCTGTCGCAGACGCCGCGGCTGCTGCGGCGGCGGCAGCCTTCAAGCTCTTGGCGGTGGCGAGCGATTGTGCGGCACGCGCATATGCCAAACATGTGCGACCCTCGTGATCGGTGTGTTTAATGTTGGCGCCATTCTGTGTGGAAAAAGAAAACAAAAGGTTTAATAAAATGCTGTTGCTCCTTGGTGAGCTTTAGTGATGCTTACCCATATTAAAAGCTGCGCTATGGCCAGATTGCCAATGGCGCAGGCCAACAAAAGCGGCGTACGCACGTCACGCGGACTGACATTGGCATTGGTCACCTCGCTGTTGCCGTTGGCCAAGAGTAGAACAATGGATTTCATGTCGGATCTGTGAAAAAGAAATTAAAAGAAAGTTTTAGTTAAAACTATTAATGCAAAAATAACTTAAAGATATATTAGAACCTATACAAATGTCGAATAGTGGCATTGGAAGCTTCCAAAATAATTTATATCGTACATTTTGCATTTTCTAGTACTAAAATCTAAACCAAGTACTAGAATAGGAGCCAAAAAACTATATCAGACTTTAATCAAAAACAGATCTATAGGATTTAATGTTTCTGACAGCGGAAATATCAATGTTTATAGCATTTATCCTATACCTAGTCGAAAAGTGTCATTAGAAACTTCCAAAAAACTTTTTATCGAATATTTAAAAATGTTTGTATTGTGTAGTACCAAAAACTGAACCAAGTACCAGAATATGAGTCGTACAAATATTTCAGAAAATAGTTGTATTATAAAATATAAAGGATACTATGAAAAAAAGCACCTTTTCGAAATGGTAATACATTTCGATATTGGTAAGGAACGTTTTATATACATCTTTGGTATTTTCGCATATTTTCGAAGATTTCTGACTACCCATCAAAATTATTTATTATAAAAATGCCATAAAAAGTTTTGATATTCGAAAAACGACCATATTCCAAAATGTGTATATAGAATTTAATGTTCTCGTCATCGGTAATATCAAATTTATTTCCGAATTTATAGTATTTAGAGGAGCGATATTGTAAAGTGTAGGCGATTAGTTAAATGTAAGAATTACGAAGTGAAATATATAAAATTAAATGTTCCGATATCGGGAAAATTCCATATATCTTTCTTGGCATTTGAGAAGCAATATTGTAGAATCGCTGATGATTTTGTCCCCTTTGTTGTTTTTCTACAATATGTATCCATCATCGGGAATATTAAAAATATATCTCAATTTAATTTAAACTAAATATTTTGAAAATAAATCTATAGGTTTCCAGAAATATAAAATTTATTTCCTAAGTCTGTAGTGCACCAGTTGAGAATACACAATATAGACTTTCGAATATTGCATTATACTCGATGACAAAGACTTGTTCTGATACGATAATTTAAGGTACATTTCGACAATGACAGTATATTTTTGAATCTGTTCTTACCTGATGACCGCCTCAATCAATTGCTGTCCCGGCGTTGCATTTGTGTTTGCATTGCCAAAGGCCAAATATTTCTTGGCCTCGTATTTGTTGCGTATCCAGGCCTCTTTGTCTTCACGCGCAGCATTCGGACGCGGCTTTATGTGCTGATGAGTATTGGCCTCCCATACAGAATTGGCGAGGCTATTGCCGATCGCGAGCATAACGCTGAGATGAGCAGCTCTAAAGAAGAGGAATAGAAAACAAAGGTTAATTTAGAAATATAGAGAATAAATCGGAGTTTTTTTTTTTAAACTAAAATAAGAGTCAAGCTAAATTAAACTGGAGAACTATAGACGGAAAGCTAGAGAACTATAGAGAAAAAGCTATAGAGATAAAGCTAGAGTAAAACTGCAGAGAAAATACAGAAGTAGAACTGAGCTCAAGAATCAATAAGTTGTGGTTATAGCTGGATTGTCGGATATAGTTTTGACATTCTTTATACAAAGTATAACTTTTAGAATTATATCTAGTAGGAACTTATAATATTCACGAAGAGGTTTTGAAGAAAGAGTACTTAGTATTCAAATAGACAAAGCTTCAGTACAAATCTTATCATATTCATTCTTATGTCATAACTCTCTCGAGATGTTTAAAACTCCGACTAAATTTACAAGATGTTCGAATTTTAATACTTACGGCCAACCATCGAGTCCCAGCGAACGAACTTTCGAAATATGCGAGCCCAAGTTGCGATGAATTCCCGAGCATTCGATGCACATCAGAACGCCCAAATTCAAACTGGCCCATTCGGGATCTAAGAGAGAGTGAGTGAGAGAAAAAGTTGTTGTTAGTTGGCGCAATATTAAAAATAGTACAGTCTAAAACTAGTGCGCGTCTCTTCGTCGCCTACTTACTTTGCGCATCGCAGTCGACACAAAAACCATTGCCCGCCACGCGCGTGCGTATCGTCGCCATCGACGCCAATTCGCTCGTAGTCGCCGGTTTCAAATTGCTGCTCTCGATGCCCTGCAAACTGCGACAGATCTCCTGCTCGATGGAGGCCACCCATTCGTTGCGCTCCTCCGAATTGGCAGCCTCAAAATGCCACTGTTTGCTATCGAGCGACACAATGTAGAACTCATAACCATCCGAGTCATCGACCTCGTGCGCCTTAACGCCGCTGCTCTTCATGCGACGATGTCGCTTCTTTACATTGGGTGTCTGCGCGTCAAGCTTGTTCGCCGCATTGACAGCGAGCAATTCGCGCTGCGAATCACTCGAAATGCCAAATGTCTGTGAGTTCGAATTACTCATGGCGATGCCCTCATCACCGCTCGTGTGCTGTGACGATGTCGAACGTCCAGGTTCGCGCAACGTATCAAATGCGGTGAGCAGTACTTTTTCCGTGAGCTTTTTCTGATGGGCTGCATTAGCGTTAGCGGCAGCATCCTTAACAATGCTCAGACAACCGATGCCCTCGCTGAGACCACCATTCTGCGCTTTGCCATTTGAGGTTGTCGATGTTGTCGAGTGTGTTGACGATAGCAACGAAGTGGTGAGCGCGCTATTCGTAATAATCGATTTAGAGCCGCGTGGCTTTTGTCCCGGCACTTTAACGGTCACATACTGCAACTGTATCTCTTTGCCGTGCACATCCTCCATGTAGTCGTGCAGCGACGGATGATACGTGAGACGTCCATCGTCGCAGAGCGTCACGTATTTTTTCTTCCACTCCTTGTTGAGCGATTTGCTGGAGCGCTTGTAGAGGTAACCTTGCTTGATGGGTATAGAGCGACCACTGCCTAGTTCACCATTCTTCGATTCTTTGTCGCCCTTCTTTGAAGACGGTATAAAGAGATTGGAGCGACGACGCGACTTGCGACTGGTCGTCGGTGTCGATGTGGGTGTTGGCAGATCCTTGCCGCTGCTGTTATCCTTCGATTCGCGCATTGGCACTAACGAAAGTGGCGCCAACTGCTCGGCAGTCTGTTGTTGCTGCTGCTGTTGTTGCGGCGGCGGTGGTTGCAACGACTGAAATTTGCTATTGCCGATGCTGTTGTTGTTCTCGTTGCGTAACGCCAACTGTTGGTGTTGTTGATGCTGCTGCGAGAGCCAGCTCTTGGCGGCTGAGGGCTGCACAGGCGGTAAACTGTGCTGCTGTTCCGTGTGTGCAAAGTCAGCGCTCATGCGCATCGGTATGTGATGCGAGGACGACGAAAGCACGTGCTGCCGATGCGGCAGTCCCATGTTAGAGGAGGAATTGTTGCTGTTGCCAACGGATGTAGCGAAGCCATTGGCGTTGGGGTTTGTGGAATGTTGGTAGGAGGCGATGCCGAGGCGGGTGCCTTGAGGAGTGGTGGGACGTGCAGTGATGCTGGGCGGTAGCGGCAGGCGTTGCTGCAGGATCTTCTGACAGGCTGTTGGAAATGAAACAAAAAGAGAATGATTAAGATAGAGTTATAAGCAGACTGGTTAATATGTAAACGTTCCGTTATATGAATATGGTGCAAAAAACGGAAATAGTCTGGAGTTGGTATACATATGGAGCCGGTATACAGAGTTAGTACACATAAGTCGGTACATCGACGGAATCGAAGGAAATATGATTCTTCGTACGGAGTCCCGTCGTAAGAATGTTTATTGGGCTAGAAGACCGCGGAAAAACATAGACGTCTATAACGAAATACAGTGTAATACAGACGGAGTCGGTAGACATATGGAGTCCGTATACAGATGAAGTCGGTACACCGACGGAATCGATTCGATTTTACGATATGTTTACGTTCCGTAATCGAATATGTTATGATAGTCTTCTCGTTTACGGAGCAATAAGTCTGCGTCAGGGAAGGATTTTTGATTCTTCGTACGGAGTCCCGTCGTAATTATGTTTATTGGGTTACACCAGATATAACTTTCAAGAATCTTATTAAAACTAGCAACCTCCGGAAATAGATAGACGTCTATAAAGAAGGGGAAAACAAACGGAGTCCTTTCAAAATATGGACCAAAGTATAATACAGACGGAGTCGGAATACATATGGAGTTAGTAAACAGACGGAGTCGGTATATAGACGGAGTTGGTTTCACTCTACAGACGGAGTCGGTAAACAGAGGGAGTCGATTCTTATTATGATTGTCTTCTAGTTTACGGAGCTACAAGTCTGCGTCGGAGAAGGAATTATGATTCTTCGTACGGAGTCCCGTCGTAATAATGTTTATTGGGTTATACCAGATATAACTTCCAAGAATCTTATTAAAAATAGCAGACTCCGGCAATACATAGACATCTATAACGAAACGGAAAACAAACGGAGTCCTTTCAAAATATGGAACACAGAATAATACAGACTGAATCGGAATACGTATGATGTTGGTATACAGACGGAGTTGGTATACAGATGGAGTCGTTATACTGACGTAGTTGGTATACATATGGAATCACTATACATACGGACTCGGTATACAGATGGAGTCACTATACATACGGAGTCAGTATACTGATTGAGTCGATGCGATTTTACGGTATGTTAACGTTCCGTAATCGAATATGTTAAGACGGTGTTGTCGTTTACGGAGCTATAAGTCTGCCTCGGAGAAGGAATTATGATTCTCAATGTGACAGGACTCCTTAATAATGTTTATTCTGTTAGACCAGGTATAATTTTCAAGAATCTTATTAAAACTAGCAGACTCCGGAAACACATAGACCTTGTTTTCGACATACGAGACTTTCATGGAGTTGAACACACATTTGAATAACGACTCGAATTTCCAGAGAACAAAGACAAAGAATATTTTGGAAATTTACTCACCATCTTGAAAAACACGTTCCACATTTAGTCCATAGGTGGCGCAAGTCTCGTAGTAGGAGCAGCGCTTGAGATCACTGGCCAGTTTGCGAGCGCGTGAATCTTCAATGACGCGTGGATTATGATCGCTAATGGAATCTACAAAATAATAGTGATATTTTCTTAAGTAAAAGACAGACACAAAAATAGCAGAATTTTTGCAAATTACCTTGAGTGCCGACCAAAATGATGGGAATATCCTGACTATTGCGAAAGTGCGCCATTTTTGTGTAGTAGTTGTAGACGGCGTTAAAGCTGGCTTCGTTATCCAGACTAAAGACAAAGATGACGGCATCAACCCAGGCGGCAAACTGTAAATGAAAAGAGAACATGACAAAAATTAATAAAAATCCAATAAAATGCTGAAAGAACTTAATAAAACAAACTAATAAAAGAGCTCCCCAAAACAATGGAGTGCTGCTGAACAAAGCTCGAAGAAGTAAAACCTTGAATTGAGGCCTACGACCGCGGTTGCCAAGGCGGCCGCTGTTCTGTTGTGGCAAATAAACTTGACATTACGAGAAGAAAGGCGCCAGACATATACACGAAAAAAAAAAAGAAAAAAAAAAGCATACTTTTAGGCATGGTGGCAAGCGATGTTAACTCTTTCATGAACGACTGACTTCATTTATTTAAGGCTAGCAACAACGAACGGCATTTCAGACACGGCGTTGCAATTCCGAAAAAACAGTGTAATGAACTTTTTAGTAGACTTTGTGAGGCAGGCGTACAAAAAATGCAGTTGAGTGCAGCAAAACATATACTGCGCAGGTACAAGCACTGAATCGGGGGGATGGATGAGGGAATTTGTTGTGGAAGCAAAGTGAACCAAAAAGTGTACAAAACTTATAAAAATTATTAAAAATCAATAAAAATATCAATAATAAATCGATTAAACTCACGTAATTATTCAAAAAGCGGCTATTTTAACTTTGAGCGCCTAAAAGTAGGCAATGCAAATGAACGCGGCACAAACGAAGACAACCGTTCGCTTTGACTGCTTACAAAGAACTGTTTTAGTGTCGTCAACTGATGCCACAGCAGCAGCAATCACAGACGTTGACTACAGAGACCGTCTAGCGAAGGCGACTTCGCCAACAGTCTATGTTATCCTGGCGCGTGCAATATAAAATACAAGACAGACGGACGCGATTCATGTGTATTTGGAAATTTAAGCATGAAGGCATTCAATTATTACATGTTACAATAACAAAATAAAAATATTACAAAATAACAACATCAAATAAGACCCAACAAACGGAGTTACTTTGTGCGCCTACGAATATGTTAATGATGTCCTGAACACTGCTGCGACTGAGTGGCGACATCAAGTGAGTGATGAGTCTGAATTGTATGCCGAGTAAAGTGTAGAGTATTCTTGTATATTGTGTGTTATTGTCATTGTAGGGGGTGGTAAACCGGCGAAGAGTGTGTGTGGTTGATGTTGTTTGATATCGTAAACATGCAGTCGAAAAACTACCCTCTGGGAAGAACACTGCGAGAATTTGTCGATGACATTTTTGAAAATGTAAAGAAGTGTTTGAGAAGAGATGTTTGAGATGTCCTCAAGGAGTAACCCAATTGGTAGTTTTTCTGTTATACATCATATATCTAATTATATATGCAATTATATAGATTCCTATAGACGATTTGTCGAATTCATTTCAATTTATGTTTGAATACAAAAAGAAGTCGTGATGAACGGATCTCATTTTAAAAAAATCTGTTTTAATATAAATGCAATTGCATGATATTTTATTATATTTTATAAATCGACTAGTTACAGACACGGGATACTTTGGTTGGATCGCTTTCCGTATTCAGACAAAAATCCTTTCCTTCTAAAGATATTTGTCGATAACTTCTTTGAAGAATGTATAAGTATTTCAATGAAATAAATGTTGGAGAGTAAAAAAGTGTTCAAGAGTTTGTCAAAAAAACATTTTCTATAGTGTTACATATAAAATTTCGATAATTGGAGCCCTATCAGGGAGCTTATAACCCATTCAGACTCAAAACGTTGATTTTCTGTCAGTTCAAATGTTATTGAGGGCACTTTGTGTGTTTACAAAGCCATTTTTTGTTTTAAAGGACACGAATTTGCAAGAATTTAGAAGATTTGAAATCTAAATCGAAGGTTATAAGGTTAGGATAAGACTAAGATCAGGAAACCTGTTCGTATTCAGATCAGAGACGGATGCGAAATTAGATTAAACTTAACAAATTTTATAAACCATGTATAAACCATCCTTTTTGTTAACAGTAATACAAATTTAAATAATTGGGAACTAATCGCGGGATTCAGAGATTTATTTTTAATCCCTAAAGACACGGGATTGTCAAAATGCCTTGGGGTTGGAACCCCTAGTTCAGAAGCAATACTTTTTATACTATCTGGGATGTTCGAACCTTCCATCGAAATTGTATTTAAATTCCTTTTGCTGTTCCAGAATAAAATCGTATACATTGCCGAGTATTTGTGGAATTTAGATCGAATGTAAATTTCAGCCTCAGACAAACTGATCGTATTCTGATCAGAGACGGATGCGAAATAAGGCTAACCCTAACTAAATTTAAGAACCATGTATAAATCATACTTTTTGTTAACTGTAATACAAATTTCAATAACTGGGGACTAAACGCGGTATCCAGAGATTTCATTTCTAATACCGAAAGTCCCGGGATCGTCAAAATTCCTTGGGATTAGTTCATAAACAATACTATTTATACTATCTGGGATGTTCCAACTACCTCACATCGAAATTGTATTAAAATTCTCTTTGCTCTTCCAGAATAAAAATCGAATAGATTCCGTTGAAGTGCGGTGAAACGTACTAAGTAACATTTTTGTTGCCGAGTATTTGTGGAATTTAGATCGAAGGAAATTTCAGCAAATGCCCTACATAACTATTTTTCAGTTTGACAGCATGTTGAGTTTAATACATTTATTACACCCAGAAAAAAATTCCCTCAAATCCCATTAAAATTTGTCAATAGGACTATTATTGATTTAATAGTATACAAAAAATTAATCTTTTCATATAAACTTAATGGCAATGTCATGGTACTTTCTAGTATTTAATGGTATTTTCCAATTAAAATAATAATTTATCCTATTGACTATTTTTAATAGTAAAAAACTATTATTTATATAGTATTTTTTCTGGGTGTACATTCAATTTTTATCAAGTTTTCTTACAGTGTATTCTAAACTTGCGTTTACACTTAAAATTAGTTCTCATATAAATCATGCCATAAAAGTATGCATAATAAAAAGTAAGACAATTGGCACAGACGCCGCCTGAGATGAGGAAATGTTTTGAAAGTTGTGTACCGTACAGTTTAGGGTGGGCTCGTCATCCCGGACGAGGGTTTGTGCATCATTTCATCATGAAGTGAAACAATCCCAGTAGAGAAATAGTTTTAAATACGAACGTTCGATACATTGATGTAAGCGCCAGTTTTTCAGTCACATTTTTAAATTAAACGTGGTTTAAACTCGATATATTTTAAACTTATCACAAATATTAAAAATGTCAGATTAACTTATTAATAATTTTTAATTAATATTAATAATTATCTTTCTGTTTATATATAATTTAATAACATTCGGCCCATTTGATTAGGATCCATAGACGTTTTAGAAATGTGGAAAACTTTAAACCAAGTTTATACTTGCACTGAAAAACTGGAACTAAATGGTAGGTACAAAGATAGAAAATACGAAATAAAATTGAAATAAACGTAATTTTTAGTTGTTGTGTAAAATGTTTATAACCTTTAGTTGAAACAATCTGTTTTTAAATAAGATAATAATAAATGATCAGGACAGATAAAATAGTTAAGTGAATTTGTTTTAAACATGACAATGTTCTAATATATAAAAAGAGGGATTTGTCTGATAAATATGTTTGATGCCATCTGTTTCACGCTCAATACTACTGCTTCAATTATGTTGCACTATTGTGACAAACATAAAAATGATGCATTTTTTTATAATGGCGACAAACATATTTTCTAAAATTTAAAATGATAATTCTTTTTATAATGAAGACAAGAATATTTTTCAAAGTTTAATTTTAATTTAATCTCAAAACACAGAGTTTATTTTTATTTCATAGTTCCAAGTAATTTTATATTTATGAATGTCTGTTAAAAAAAAATTGTATGCGGCAACCTTTTTTTTCTTTCAACCTTTATCAAAATCAATGCTGACGACTGCAATAAATGTTGCCAGTTTTTGACGCTGCAATATCAAGTCTCAAGTGCACGTAACTGGCAACATACGAGCGACATTGTTGCGGTCACCAATGTGTTGTAGGATGTAATGGCACCACAAAACTCTTCCGATTGCGGGTGCATGAAAAAACCAACGAAGACTAACACGGCATTTACGAGTCAAGCAAAAGCGAAACGAAAGGCGCTCTTCGAGAAATCACAGCGAATCACGGACTTGCGGCAGTTTAAGAAATGAGGGTGAAATGTCAGATGGGTTGGTGGAACAGCGCACTAATATGAATTGCATAATATATGTGTTATGTCACAAGCAGCACGAGTAGTTGCAAATGCAGTGAGGACGACTAAGCTTCGAAGCACAAGGTTAAAATGTGAGTGTTGGGTTGAGAAAAAAAATGTTGTAGCATGTAGAGAGTTAGTGAGGCGTTGAAGTGGTGCTTTCTGCACTTGGCAGGACATGTCAAGCATGAACTCATTACCAAGGTTTGAATTTTTCTTTTTTTTTTTTGTAAAAGATTTGCTAAATTTAAATTGCATGCAATTGAGGATTTTTCTAAAAGACTTGGCAAGCATAAATAAAATGCATTTTAAGTCCAAGTACAAAATGAGGTAGGCGCGTAAATGTCGATGACAGTTTTGATGATGGCTGTTGACAAGTCAGCGTGTTAAGAGCGAAAGAGAGCGCAAATGATAGGCGCTGTCAAGCAGCTGACACTTAGTGACACTTGTAAAAGTATAAATATTAAATTGCAAAATTAAAATGTTAATAATGAACGGCATTTTATATTTTTATAATGTTTTTACAAAATAATTTGATATAAATCATACTGAAATTTAGTCTTGATCTGTTTTGAAAACCTTTTTACTTAAATATTTTACGTGGTTTTAATTTTTTTTTGTAGATAATGCAAATTTAGTTTATTTCTATAGGTCATGTTTTATAGCTTTGTATATTTTTTTACTTTATATTGTATAGATCTGTTTTGAAAACATTTTTACATAAATATTTTATGTAGTTTTAATTTTTTTTGTAGACTAAATTTGTATTAGTTTGTGTAGGTCATGATTTATAGCTTTGCAAAAATTGTTTGACACTTGACATAATGCATTGCAAAATTTATAACATGTGGCACCCCTGCGCTTAACCCAGCGGGAGCATTTGACATGCTTGACATTCATGTCATGTAATATGTTATAATGGCCGAAAAGAAATATTTAAAACTACGTTGTTGCTGGATTATATCACGTGGGGAGAGGCGTTTCTGCAAGTATTACCGGAGGAGGGCCACGAATTATAGTTTTACACAATATAAAGCCACACTTTCCTTTTTTTTTGTTGTGTTTTTGCAACTGACACGCGCTCAAAGGCAACTTTGTTGATAATATCAAAAAAGATTTAACTTCGATACAATGGACAACACAATCAATATAAAACATAGGCAACACCTAACATTACTGCTTTAAAGTAACCATGTAATAAGTGCGTAAAACAATGCCACGCAATGCAACCCTTAAAATATGCGCGCGCGTTACAACAGAGTTGCCAAACTTAATACCTTTAATCCTTTGGCGCAAATACAATGCGATTGAAAATTTGACAGCGGGTGATTTGCGTACTTTTTTTTCTTTTTGCACACAAAAATTAATTCCTTGCAAAATTCGAAAATTCAATCGATATGTGGTCTACTACATTCGCGCGTATGTAAATCGTTGCATATAATGTTTTATTTGTTTTTTGCAAGTTGCCAACGGCGCTCTTTTCTTTTGTTCACTCAAATGTCAATATTTGACAGACGTTTGCCAAAAAGGAAAAAAATGAGAGCGAAAACCAAAGGATATACGCTACGGGGCATACACGAGGTCGTGCACTCATTTATTGTTTACTTTGAAAATATTGGCGAAATGTATTTGGATTTGACGTAAACTTAAAACGTGCTCATATTTTAAATTTTATTCTTGGCGGGATTATAGTTGGCGGCATGCGCTAGAGTTACCCTGTCTCGCATATACGATTCAAGCACGGGACATGCGTTTTTTTTGCAATTATCAGCATAGGGTAAAGGATTATAGGGATTTTTTTTATAATACCTAAGTATTAAAGATTTTTGTAAATAAATACAGATTATGTTACAATGTAAAACTTGCATTACAGAAAGTTAAAATGTTTGTTTGAACGGTAATTATTTGTGGAAGGGTTTAAAAGTTTTAGAAAGACTTAACATTGTTTGAACTAATTCCAATTAATAGATAAAGCAAAGTCGTTGAATCGTTAATTGCAAAAAAGGCTTAATTTGAATTGATAGTAATTCTCAATTTTGTATTTTCATTATTAAGAGATTTTTTTTTATAGTGTTCAAATTCAATTTAGAGATATAGATAACGTTGTTGAAGAACTACAATTTACTACCCCACAAAATAATTATATTGACGTTCATTATAATATTTGATAAAAAAAAAGTGAAAAGTTTCCTACTTTCTGAAATATTTCTTTAAAATTATTCAAAATATAAAAACCTATTGTCATTTCGTTTGAATTTCCATTTATCTGTGTGTTTGCCGAAAATATACCCAAAATATTTCATAAAAATGCCAGAAATTTTTTCTCGAGAACCCAGACATAATATACAGCAGGTAATAGGTGTGCAACAGGCAAACAAACACAGCAACTTTCAAGTTGAATATGCACAAAGTTTTCGGCAGTAAATTGTATCAAAACCTCCCTGTTTGTCTGCCTATAACTTGCAAAACCTTCCACAAGGCAACATAATTTGAAATGGAATTCCTGCAAAGCCTTCCATAAATCTGCCGTGAGACGTACAGATTTAAAAAATGCCGATTGCCTGCGTTTAACCTGCTATATGTGAGTATAAACTTCTATAGGAAACTACATGCTGTGCGCTGCCTAAACTCTGCCAGAAAACTGAGAAATATAGACATAAATCTGTCTATTTTTGCCAGTAACCTGCGCATATTTTGTCTCGGGGGATGTTATCATATTTTGTGAAAATTTAAAGGCATATGCCCGGCTAGTTTTGAGTACGCGATGAACATAGATAAAAGCTCTGCTATTGATTGCTTAAAATCTACCAAAAAAACTACCTTGGGTCTGCCAAAAATGTTGTCATTTGATAGTTTTAAATGTTATATACTATTGAGGCTAATATTAGGTCTGATCGTTCAGAAATAGTGAGAAGTATAAAGATTTTTGTAAATTGACATTTTAAAAATACTCAATGACGTTTTTCATATAAAAATAATAAAAATCTAACTTCAGCAAATATTTCAGTTTAATTATACGACAAAACATGACCGAAAAATCATCAGAATACCTCTCTGTACCATGACATGTTTGCAATGTTCTTAAAAATAACTACGATGTTAGGACATAAACCCATGGCATATTTATACAACATGTCATGTTTGTACAAAACAAACTCTTGTTTGCATTTATAAACTAAAAAAAATGCATTGCATTATTTAGACTGCAGTGTGTTGTCTACACTAAATGGTACCTGATACTATATATTTTTTAAGTAGGTTTGGTAAATGAAACCACATGTGTTGTATCATCAACTAATTGCGCATGTTTTCCAAAGTTTTGTTGGCAATTTTCAGCAAAGGATTAGAATAACCTAGAACATGCAATATGAGGAATATATTTTGACAGTTGGTACCGTGTTTTGTGTTGACTAGGTAATGGTTATGAGGTAACTATAAAAGCGCATGCACAATTGTTGACATTTAATATGACAGGAACATGGAAATACTAGCTGGTATATGTGGTAAACGAGTAAAAAAACGTAAAGGCATTAATGGGTTCTTAGAGTATAAGTTTTGTAAGGTTTTGTAAGGTTTCCGGCAGCAAGTAGAAGGCATTAAAAATAAGGGAGTTGCTTAAAGGACATTTTAGAAATTGAATGATACTTTTTGAAAACTTAACATTTAAATTGGTATACTATATAAGAAAAACTTAAACAATTCAAACTTTTCTAATTCACAAAATAATTTAATAATGTAACACTTAACTCTCTAACTTAGCGTTCCACTCACACGTATCCTTCCACCCTCCCAAAACACTTTTCGAATGTTGTCCTAATGAAATTACGTTGCCAAATGTCGGCTATAATCATAAAAACAGTGGCAAAACGTGACACTTGGTCGCAGCAACAGAAACTACCTGTCAGTTCTAACTACATGGCTGGCATGGACCATGCCAGCCAGTAACATTTGCAGTATAAAGTAGTAGCAGATACCATACGAAGTAATAGTAGCAAATATCCGTTCGCCGGCAAAAGTTTCTTAATGAAGATGTACAGCTTGTCTGACAGCAATTTTATTGCATGAATACATAATATATAAAAATTCAACAAAACATGTCGACTCGAGTGGCTTTTGATACCGGGTCAAAGTACGTTTAAGGCATGTTAACCTATATTAAGAGTAGATGTATTTTTTTTTTATTTTTATCTTGAGTGCAAATAAAAAGGGCAAATATGTAATAGAAAAAAAAAACAACCCTCTCAATAAATATATAACTCGAATTCTATTATTTTGTTGTCATTTGTTCTATTGTTTCCACCCACAACACTTATAAAACACTTGCAGTAAGGGTTGCTTTTGTTTCGAAAGCATAGAGATCTATGGTAGTTCTCCACCACTTATTTTTTGCTAAATTGACCTCAATTCAAATATTTGTCTAACGCCTTATAATAAACCGAATATCTTTGAGAATATACCAAAAAAAAACAAATATAAATGTTTTCCAAAACTTATTACACGAGTGCAGCGCATTTAGTTGATTAAAGTTCATAATGTTTGATAGTTTATTCTGGGAATTTATATTAGAATCATTTTTGCAGCAAACATAATAATGACTTTTATGACTTTTTTTCAGACGTTTGGATTTCATTAGTCGGTATTAATCATTTTGTTGTAGTGACAGCCAATTCTGTGCATAAATTAGATGATTGCACTTATAATATATTTGCTGCATACAAATATTACTGATAATACTGTATTTTATGCTATATGACTTTTTTCAGCTATGTGTGGTAATCATAACACATTCATTATTCGGTGCTCATCATGCTGTTTGATAGAGTATTTTGGTAGTTTAAATTAGAGACATTTTTGCAGCAAACATATTACGTGTTTCTATGACTGCTATATGACTTCTTTTCAGATATGTGTGGATTTTATTATTCGGTATTCATCATTCTGTTGTAGTGACAGCCAATTCTGTGCATTAATCAGATGATTTTATAATATATTTGCTGCAAACAAATATTACTTATAATACTGATTTTGATGACTGTTATATGACTTTTTTCAGCTATATGTGGTAATCATAACACATTCATTATGCGGTATTCATCATTCCGTTACAGTGACAACCAATTCTGTGCATAACTTAGATGATTGTAATTATTATATATTTGCTACAAACAAATATTACTGATAATATTGAATTTTATGACTGTAATATGCCTTTTTTCAGCTATATGTGGTAATCATAACACATTCATTATGCGGTATTCATCATTCCGTTACAGTGACAACCAATTCTGTGCATAACTTAGATGAATGTAATTATTATATATTTGCTGCAAAACAAATATTACTGATAATATTGAAATTTATGACTGTAATATGCCTTTTTTCAGCTATGTGTAGTAAGCATAACACATTCATTATGCGGTATTCAACATTCTGTTATAGTGACAGCCAATTCTGTCCATAAATGAGATGATTGCAATTATAATATATTTGCTGCAAACAAATATTACTGATAATACTGAATTGTATGACTTTTTTCTGCAATGTGTGGTAATCATAACACATCCATTATTCAGTATTCATCATTCTGTTACAGTGCCTATCAATTCTGTGCATAAATTAGATGATTGCAGTTATAATATATTTGCTGCAAGCAAACTTTTCACTGCGTGCTTATACTAAGTTCATTTTAGCTTATTGTTAAACGAAAACAAATGTATTTCCTTTGTAGTTTTGTGTATTATAAAACTTTTTCTCCGAATTTAACTTGATTCTATTTGTTTTAGACAAAAGAAAACTTACTATAAACTTTAAAATAGAATGTTATAAAAGATTGTTTAAGTAATTCTGTTACAGTGCCTATCAATTCTGTGCATAAATTAGATGATTGCAGTTATAATATATTTGCTGCAAGCAAACTTTTCACTGCGTGCTTATACTAAGTTCATTTTAGCTTATTGTTAAACGAAAACAAATGTATTTCCTTTGTAGTTTTGTGTATTATAAAACTTTTTCTCCGAATTTAACTTGATTCTATTTGTTTTAGACAAAAGAAAACTTACTATAAACTTTAAAATAGAATGTTATAAAAGATTGTTTAAGTAATTCTGTTACAGTGCCTATCAATTCTGTGCATAAATTAGATGATTGCAGTTATAATATATTTGCTGCAAGCAAACTTTTCACTGCGTGCTTATACTAAGTTCATTTTAGCTTATTGTTAAACGAAAACAAATGTATTTCCTTTGTAGTTTTGTGTATTATAAAACTTTTTCTCCGAATTTAACTTGATTCTATTTGTTTTAGACAAAAGAAAACTTACTATAAACTTTAAAATAGAATGTTATAAAAGATTGTTTAAGTAATTTCAACTTATTTTTTGTTTTTGAAACTTTCGTTAGTTTATTTTTTTTTGTTCTACTTAAAAATTTCCAGCAAAACTTTGCGCTGTATGAATACAAGAAAATCTACTTTGTGCTGAAATAAAACTAAAAATGCTCAACTTTTCACATTGCCACACATAAAACACATATGTTGGCATAAAAGCAATATATATCCTAAAACCTACTAAAGTCGCATTTATAATGTTTTAAAGAACTTACTTACTTACTTAAATGGCCTTTACAACCGTGGGTCGGTTTTGGCCGCGAACTTATAAAAACCAAATATTCGAAGTAACATTCTATAGATATCAAACTTTGTAGTATTTATTTTGTGTACATTATTTCTTGATAAGATTTAATGGATTTAATTAATGAAAAGAAAATAAACTAAATTACTAAACTTAATTTTAATGTATATTCTATTGATTTTCTCGTCATAAGGTCAGTAAGTAATGTGTCGTCGTCATTAATCAGGTGTATCCAGTCACAGTATGCTATAAAATTAGATATTAACTTCAAGAAGGTACTAAGAACTATAGGTAGGAAAAATGTATTTCGAACGTAAAGAAACCTTTGCGTGTTTTTAGGCGCATTACCTGTCTACATGCTATATGCCATTATGACAGACATGGGTGCAGCATATATAAAAAATAAAACAATTTGCTATAAACTGAATATAAAAAAACGAATGCTTTAAAGAATGGCAAAAGGAAATAGTAGCACGGAAATGTTAAAGATAAGAAAACTACGCAGTTAGGGCACAGTCGGACGCCTAAAAGCAAACCAAAATGATAAGAAGAAAAATAATAAAAACTCAAATAAGAGTATGCACAAGTTCATGAAACTATTAGCTCAAGGTTAAAATTATAGCAAGAGTAGAGGCGTATTTTGTGGCACGATAAATTTTAGATGATTAAACTAAAAAAAGGGGCATGTTTTAAATATTACAAAAAATATATAACTGATACAGAAAATTTCTACCAGCGATATCGATGAATATATAATTTTTCTTCTCAGTTGTTTTGGATATTGTAAAACTGTTATTTCAATTAAAATGCTTCACATACCTGCATCTCTGGTGGTCCGCCTTCGTCTCGTATCAGCAGCAAATAACTTTGACCATCGATAAAAATCTCTTTCTTGAAGCGTCCACCCTCGGGTGACTCTTCCTGCATATAGGAACCTGTGAGATAGCGATGTACCAGCGCCGATTTGCCCGAGTTTAGGGAGCCCACGATGCCAAGTCTTATGTCGGGCACCGAACGTGAGATCGTCCATTCCTGGCTGTTGACAAAGGAATCTGTGAAATAAAAAATTAATTTAATTAATTAAAAATTAAATTGTTTAAATATTTGAAAAAAAAAAACTATAAAAATATTTATCGCATTGTGCTAAATTAAATTGATTTATTTTCAAATACAACATTTTTGTATTAAGTTATATTTAAAAAAGTAGAATATGGAATTCAAAACTTTTAATGTCATTCGAAAGTTTATACAAATATCTTTCAATTGATGCTATTATTATAGTGATCCATAATATTACTGAAAAAAATATACGACTTCCACAATTGTGTATTATTTGAAAGAAGTTTTCAATAAATCCCATTTTTTTAATGTATTGAGCTGTATTTCGAAAAGTATAATATAGATTTGGAAAAAGTTTATGTCATTCGAAAGTTTATACAAATATCTTTCATTTGTGGTAATATTATAGTGATCCATAATATATTATTGAAAATATACGACATCCACAATTGTGTATTATTTGAAAGAAGTTTTCAATAAATCCCATTTTTTGAATGTACTGAGCTATATTTCGAAAAGTATAATATAGATTTCGAAACATTCCATTTCATTCGAAAGTATATACAAATATCTTTATATCGATGCCAGTATTATAATGATCCATAATATATTATAGAAGATATACGATTTCCAAAATTTGTATGATTTGAAAGATGTTTTTAAAAAATCCCATTTTTTTAATGTATTGAGTTATATTTCAAAAAGTACAATATAGAATTTAATACTTTTTATGTCATTCGAAAGTTTATACAAATATCTTTCAATTGATGCTAATATTATAGTGATCCATAATATATAATTGAAAATATACGACTTCCAAAATTTGTGTGATTTGAAAGATGTTTTAAATTATGCCATTTTTTTTTAATGTATTAAGTTATACTTCGAAAAGTATAATAGAGATATGTAAACTTTTTATATTATTCTAAAGTTTAAAATAATATAATCAAATTAGCACCAATAATATAGTGATCCATATAATATTTTGGAAAATATACGACTTTTAAATTTTAATTATTTTATAATTTAATTTTTTTATCTTAAACGATAAACCTTTATATAGTTGAAATGACAGCTGTCAAATGCGCAAATCTCTGACAGCTGTCAATTTACCTTCTTTGCTATAATATATGCTATACTTAAAGCCATAATTTTAATAATTTGCATATTAAAAAAAGAGGTTGTATGTAATAAAACATAGATTTTATGCCATAGAAAAGAACGTCAAAGAAATGAGGCAGGTGGGCGCTATAATTAATAAGCTTAATTATAGCTTTGAACTTTTATATACAAAAGCGTGCCATAAGCGTCATTACGTGACGCCATAATCGGCAACGTGCTACTTTTTTTGCGAACACTTGATTATAGCATAATTAGCAAAATGAAAAAAATAAGATATGTAATATAAAAAATAAAGACGGCGGGTGTAGCGTCACACGCTAGTTTTTGGCGCTGTCAATGTCATTTTTGACAGTGATTCATGCGCAGTGTTATGCTTTAAATCAAGCATTATATTTTGATTTTATAGCTAAAACATTATATAGCCTATGTGGGTTAACAGGTATATTATAAAATCTGACTTGTTGATGTTGCTTGCCATAAACGGTATTCTTAAATAAAAACCTCTTTTTTTTGATACTCACTGACAGATAAATTTCAAAAAACAATACGTAGTATAACACGTTATGGCGCTTTTTATGACGCAGTTAGGTAAGCTTCGCGCTGTTTATTGACCTTGACAAACAGGACTACAAGGTAATTAAATTTATAATTCATAGGAAGTTTTTCGGCATAAACATTTAGTAATAAATAAATAAAATTTTATATTTTTGACACTATGACAGCTGTTTGTCCAAAAGTAAACGATATTTCAAAGATCACATTTTCTAGAACCTCTATTGAGTACATTTTACAAGTTGTCCAACATTTATTAATATGTTGAATTAATATGTTGAATGGAAATGTACTTCATATTTGTACTGATACGTGTTTACTTTTCGTACGGCGCGATACAATGTGGTCTCGTGTTTGTCGATTGTCGTGTCAGGCAGTTCGTTACGTATTTAAATCACAAAAGTGTCCAGCCATTAAAGATCCTTAACATAATTTCAACACTCAGCGTTGTCTGTCAATCAAAAAGACAGACAGTCAGACAGACTGCAGTGAAGAGTAGTGGAAAAAGAAGGCTACTTTGTAGCAAATATACAAGTCGTCATCGTCGTCTTCGTTGTCCTAAAAAGTAGAGACTACATATTATACTATAGAAGGTTTTGCTTGAGACCAGGTACCTTGATATATAAATAGTGCTTTTAAGATTGACAATGCGACATGTCGACTGTGCACAGAACCTGGTTAACAACATCTCTGCTCTGATTGTATGGTAATTTTGTGCCTACTTCAGTTATGCCATTCATTTGGAGAGGGTACTTTTTCAACATTTAACCTTATGTTTGAGAGAAATAGTTGAGACTAAGCAAAAGTAGTTCTATAAATGCTTGAGCTAATTAAACAACCTAAAGAAAACAAGTTTCCAAATATACAGCAATATTTCAAGTGGATGCTGCTGATAATGACGATGAGGATGAAGATGACGATGACGATGAGAAGGTTGACCACATTGAAATATTATTCTATAGAATGTAGTATTGAAAAAACATTACCCTTGAAATTAATGTCTATTGAAAGTATAGTTTATAATTTTCGAGCTAATTTGCAATGTGAACTGTTTATGCGTGCACATGATATGTTTTTTTTTTCAATATACAGCTGTATTTTGTATTATAATTGCAAAAAATATGAATTTGTTGCGCTTTTTGATTTTTGCATGTTGATTATCACTTGTGTAAAATGTCAAAAATGTCAAATATGACAGCTGTCATTTAGGCGATTTCAAAGATATTAAGTAGGTAGCAACAATTTTAATTTGTAATTGGAAAAAAACAAAAAACCAAAGAATTTTTTATTATTTTTCTCAAACATTATGTTAGGCATACTAATTACCACAGTCAACTAAAATTCTGAATGAAACAAATTGATAATTTTGTCGAAAACTGTCAAACATAATTAATTGAAAGGCTTGGTCAGCGCGGGAAAAAACGACTTTGTACGTGTTGGCATGACGGAAGTTTGAGCTACTTGTGTTGAATGAATTTTTTTTGGGTTTTAACTCTTTTTTTGTAGTAAGTATACCCTATTGGAAACATTTTCTCACACTTTGCAAGCTAATTACTAACTGTCTCGAGCGACACTCATCAACTAAGAAATGTAATCAATTAACACACAAAAACAAAGAAATTCAATTAGCAACCTACTGTTATAAAAGTTTCTACAGAACTAGTTTTACTGTTAACTGCAAAGGAACAGACAGAGAATGTAACAGCAAAGAGATGAACGACAGACAAGTTGATATGCAAAAATATAGAGTTATTACACGCAGTGCAAAAAGAGATATATAATTGTGTCAAAAGGAAATATAATTACAGCGATTATATATTTTTTCTAAATGTGTGTGCTGTGCATAGAAATATTTATGAAAATCTTATTAAGAGTGTGTATTATGATGAGAACTAGTTAATGTTTGTGCGAAATAAATAAAGAATAAGATATATGATAAAATGAATTATGTTTGTATCAAACATACAATTAATGTGTCAACTTCTTTCAATCATGAGTCAAGTGAGATGTGTATGACTCTCAAATTCTTTCAATCATGACAATTAACATAATATGCAGCATGAGTCAAGCGAGAAATATGTTTAGGTGTAGCATCATACGCTGTCGTCTTTATTGCTTTAATCATGTTGTACGTTTTCTCAATCATAAGATCATGTTACTCTCTAAAATGATACCAATAATCATGTGTCTTCGTTGCTTTTATTGCTATGCATAGAAATATTTATAGAAATCTTATTAAGAGTGTGTATTATGATGATAACTAGTTAATGTTTGTGGCAAACAAATAAAGAATATAATATTTGGTACTTAAAACAATAAAAAGAATTATGTTTCTTCCAAACATGCAGTTAATATGTGTATAACTGTCAACTTCTTTCAATCATGACAAATAACATAATATGCAGCATGAATCAAGTGAGAAATATGCTTATGTGCAGCATCTTGCGCTGTCGTCTTTATTGCTTTAATCATGCTATACGTTTTTCTCAATCATAAAAACATGTTACGCTCTAAAATGATACCAATAATCATGTGTTTTCGTTGCTTGTATAAATAAAGAAAAGTCAAAGTTGATTTTCGAATAGTTTAATGCAAAATACGTGCTCTATATAAGTTTTGACAGCAATCCCAAAATGAATATATGTTGACAGTTTAAGTGATAGTTGCATTAGTTTTGGGTAAAACCTGTTTAAGATATTTTATACAACTCGGAAGAACCACAAAAACACACAAACTATGAAATGGCATAATGAGAATGGTATATCCCGTGGTGTCCTTGACCCCTTTTACAAGGGGTAAAATAACCGGATTTTTATTCTGTAAAAAAATAACTTACAAGATATCTTTTAGAAGATAATAAAAAAAAAACAAACATCGTCTTTATGCAAATACAATATGCAACTATTATAGTTGACCCATGACCTAAGAAAATAGTTATCCATAGAACTTATTATACTATAATTCACATACAATTCAGGTTCAGGTTTTTTTTTGTTTTCGTTTCGTTTTGTAATATATCGTTGTAAACAAAGACACTGTTTGCATACAAATTTTGACATTAGCTGGCGATCATCTGTCAAATTGACAGTAAGCGTCCGCGTTTTTAACCCTTAAGAGATTTTTGTGCTGCTTTAAGAAAATGTAAAACGTTGTAAATTTACCGTGAAGTGTAAATGCGTTATTGATGTTTAGAACATTTTTTTATGTTGATCTCTTTTTTTTATTGTGGGTTTATTTGAGCATTTATTTTTGATGGCATCGCAAAGGTGTGAAATCTGAGACGGTTTGCTTTTGATCTATTTGTCAGCATTTTGTTAATCGTGTTATTTGCGCCAATTAATATGGCTTATTGTATTTTTATAGTTATTTTACATTTCTTAATATAAAAAGTGTGATTTTTTTTTGTTATAAAAAGAATAAAAAATATTTCATTTGACATATACAACTTGACATATTGTGCACTTTCTTTGACAGCAGCTGTCAAATGCGCCGCTTGACATTTGAATTCGTTGCGGTAAATTTGTCTTTGCAGAATCGCAATTTCACAGTGATTACGTTTTGTTTTTTGTTTATTTGTGTTGGCTGCTGTGTGCAGATTAATTGAAGGTAATCTATTTTAGGGAATTAGGAAAATTTGGCGTGAAAATGGTTTGACATAAAAGGTTAAAACTAGAGCGTGTTTGTGAAAGTGACACGAGATGTAGAAAGAGAAGATTGCGCGATTCTTGAGAAATACCAAAAAGATCAAGATAAAAAAGATGTTGCCACCTTTGTTTTTAATTAAAAATCTTTAAAAAGAAAAATATATTAAGAATAAATGCAATTTATTTAAATAATTAAAAAAGACAACTTTTTCCATACTTAAATTTTTATTGTTCTGTAGAGTTTTGACTATAGTTCAAAATAGCTTTAATTAATTTTGGGTCTCTGTATTGCATTTTTTTGTTACTTTTTCTGAAATGCCTTCTTTTTTTTTAAATTTGGCTTTTACCAAGCTAAACCCATTAATTATGCTTTGCCAAAATAAACATGCCCCCCTATCATGTGCTCTACAAGACACTACATTTTTCACAGACACAAAAAAAGCGCAACATTTCAACCTAAAAATGTCACCGTCCCAGTTTTATACGTATTCCTTTTATAAATAAAATAAATTTCATATTTATAGAGTGCACAAAAAGAATTTGCATACAAATTGCTTAACCGCGCCAAGCTAATTTTGAAAAAAATAAGTACCAAAGTCTAAATTTTATACACAACAAAACGTGTTCTCAAAAAGTACGTCTTTCTCACTCAAACAGCCCTCAAAACTTGACCATATCATGTTTCTCAAAATGGTGACCCTTCTACTTTGAGTTACACCCCAAAGCTATTTTCTAATACAACAAAACAACAATAATAACTTTGGTCTACTACTTGGGTTTTTATTATTCAAATTTTTATGATTTCTTTTAACGATCTTTTAACAGCTCATAATACAGCAATTTTCACGTGTCCAGACGTTCTAAAGAACAAAAAAAAAAACAACGAAAATAAAAACCATGTCTTCTGTGGTGCCTCTTCTTGTTGCCAACGAAGTGTGCTTTAAATGTTCGTCCACTATGCTGATTTTGGTGCTAAGGGTTATTTCTATTGTGTTGGAATTTGAACTGGTCAAACGGCTGGTAGGGAGTGATTTCAAGTTCGAGTCTAAAAAGAGACTTTTTCTTTTGGTTTTGTTCATAGCAATAACTTGTGGAATTTGTATGAAATTGATATCTATTTAATGGGCAGTGTATGTAGAACAATGGGTGAGCTAAAGTTGGTAGGGCTATAGTCCTATAGGTATATGTGAAATATAATATGTATTTATAATAAAAATTTCATTTTGAGTACAGCGAAAAGTTTACTTACGAAAAGTTCTATATAATTTTAATGTTTAAAAATAAATATTATATTTGAAAGTTTAAATTTTGAGTTTGATAAATAACGATACTAGAAACAATTGATTATCAGAAAAATCCAACATTTTAACAATAAAGATACAAATTATTAATATTCAAAATAAAAACGATATCATTTATAGGCCCTAATAAGAGTTTTATATATGGGACATTTCAAATCAAGTTTCACTTTCATTTTTGTAATATTTTAAAGTTTAAAGATTTGATTTTGATAAATAACGATACTAGAAACAATTAATTATCAGAAAATCCAACTTTTAAACAATAAAGATACAAATTATATGATATTCTAAATAAAAACGCTAACTTTTATAGGCCCTAATGTTAGTTTTATACATGGGACATTTCACATCAAGTGTAAAAAAAATAAAATTTACTTCAAAGTTTGTTGAAGTGTGGTCATATGTGATGGTATTCTGTGTACATTTTTTTTTTGTTTTTGGTTCATTATTTTCAGAGGGACAGGACATACAATTTTAGTGTTTTCTACGGATAGTAGTTACTTCGAAGATTTTTCACTGTTTCGGTAGGAGGAATAATAAAATTATGTTGATGCAGTTCTGATAAATATTTGCTGGGAGTTCAACTGATTTTAAGAATTTAAAAAAATAATGAATTTTTTATTCTCAAAAAACAGTTAAAAAAAATTTAAAAAAAATCGCGGGATGCATAATTTATTATATTGAACTTTTTTTTTATTAAATACCTGCAATATTTTCCTATATTTCTCTCATAGATCATATCGGATCTCTACATTTAATATTCGAAAAAATTGTAAACAATAATTTATATATATCAAATATACAGGGTGGTCAGGTCAACTTCGGGATGCTAATATTTTGCAGTTCACAAATATTTCATCGACATATTTCAAACAGACAAAGGCAGAGTTTGTATCAAAAGCTGTCTGTTTTCTGCTCGTTCCCCAAATATGACGTGAATCTGCCATAAAAATTCCACACAAATTTACAACCTGCTATAAACTTCCCAAAATATTCTATAAATCTGTGCGTTTGCCGGAAATATGCCCGAAATATTTCAGAATAATGCCAAAATTTTGTCTCGGGACCCAGACAACATTTTTAGCAGGATCGAGGCAATTCAGAAACATTTTCTCGACATATTGCAAACAGACAAAGACGGAGTTCGTATCTAAATCTGTCTGTTTTCTGCCCATTCCCAAGATAATCCATTTAACTGTGCGTTTGCCGGAAATATGGTGGAAATATTCCTGAAAATTGACAGAAATTTTGTTTCGGGTAATACTAGAGAATTTAAAAATGATCCTTTTAATGGTATGTAGGACTTAGATGAAAGATAAGTATTTCATATTTAATTTTAAAGCACAATGTACAATCTTTAAATATTACTTATTTTGAATATGTTAATTTTTAGTTCGAACAAATTATATTCGATATTGTTAAATATTGCTACGACTATAACCTAATTATAATAATAATAATAGTTTGGCGCTACAGTCCTGTATAGAACTTCGGCCGAGCTCTCTCACCATTTTGAGCTGTGCGTGTTATATTTGTACTCAAAGTGGTGGGACCTACAGTTTATTGCCGAATCCGAACGGCGGATGAGAGCTTTTCATAGGCAATGGTTTTACTCTCGTAGGTTTGCCATTTACTGCCGAGAGGTAGCGCGGTATAGAAAAATGTTTCTATGAAAAGATGTTGTTAGCCCCAGTCCAGGCTTGAACCGGGGACCTTTCGGCTCGCAGTCCAACGCACTAACCACTGAGCTACCGCGGCTACTTTACAAATTATAATTTTGCAAAATTAAATAAAAACCCAACTCAAACTCAATTGTTGCACAAAGTTGAGCCGATATTAAACACATTCTAAATACATTTTAAATACATCTTAAAACCACATTAACTTTTATAAAATATTTAATATTTTATAGCATGTGCCCTGCCCTGTTTTTATCACCAGTCACAAAACATAAAATAAATTTTTATGTTGCATGAAAAATGTGTTTTTTGTTTACCTTGCGCTGCTCGACAACCCAGTTAAATGAATTTTATGATAAACGCAAACGATTTCTTGCAGGATACAGATGATAATACACAAAAAAAAAAAAAAAAAACCTGGAAAACCTCGGTGCAACAGTAGCACACTTCTTTGTGACTGCTGTTGATAGGTAATTGTCATAAAATTTAATGAAGTTGTTGCATTTTATGATAGTAAAAACCTCACTTTTATGGTATGGGCGGTATTTTGAACTATGATAATGGGTGCATATTGTGTGGTCATTCAATGGTCGTCAGATGGCTACTTGAGTTTGATAAAATTTAATGAGATAAAATTTGGAAAAAGATTAGAGAAAATTGTTAAATGTAGCTGTTGGATTAAAAATATGGCAGCTGTAGTTGAGTTTTACAATTTAAATAATTAAAATATTGGAAGAAAACAAGTTTTTCGTTTTAAAATAATGTTTTTATTATAGCTATTAATGAAATGTTTGTTTTTAAACACAAAAACAAGAAAACAGTTTACTTTTATTAAGAAAAATTGACTTGAAATAACGGCAAAACCAAATATACCTATATTAAGAAAACTTGTTTCTTATAAACGAAGAAAATAGTTTCTTAGTACTAAGAAAAATGTACTTTAAATAGTGCGAAGCTTAATTTATTTTAAAGAAGATTTTTTCATTAAGATAAGAAAAAACTTTCTTGACGTAAGTAAACCCTTTGCTGATCATTATTTCAAGTTGAATTGTTTCTTATACTAAAGAAACTGTTTTCTCAAAGCACCGATTTTTTTATGCCTAATTCCATAAATTGCACTATCTGAAGCGCATATATTTCTCATTGTATTTTAAAAATTTTGATTTACCATGAAAATATTACTTTTTTTTGCATAACATACATTTTTTGCATACCATATAAAATATGCAATTATGCATGCATTTTGGCATGAAAAATGCCATAAAAACCGCAATACCACCATATCTTTTACATATTGTTTTTGTTGTTTTCTATTTTATTATACTCTAAACTAATTAGCCATGAATTGTTGTAACTGAAAATTGATTTTCAAAATGCAACACAAAAGCATTTAAATAAAAGAAAATGTCGAAAAAAAGGCAAAAAGAACATAAAGAAACCTAGAGAAAAATAAATGCGGTTTTAATAGGGGTTTCTTCTTTGTATTTTGAGCCCAAGCCACATGATTTAGGGCGCGAGCAGATGCAAATTTTTGTCGAAAAAAAAGAATACTCATTCGATTTGAATTTTAAAATGTTAAAGATCTTTGGTAGTAGCAACACTAAATAGGAAAACTGCGTTATTTAAAATGTTATTTGCATAAAATATATAAATCAATTGCTGACATTTGTGTAAAAGAAAATCGTAGAATACGCTAAAAATGCTCTTGAGAAAAATCAATACCTCTTTTGTCTGACAATACCAAAGTATGGTAGAAACTTTTTCTTTATATCTTCTACTTGAAAAACAACGACGTGTGCGACTTAGATACAGTTTTTGTTTATATTACTCCTCTCCTAAGATGAGCTGTACTGAACACTACAATAAAAATGATGATGATCGCCTTTTGCCACCGGTTTCACTGTCACGCCATACAGTCAATACGCTGCTCTTCTTTCATACGATCATTCGATCCTGCTGCTGTTTAGGTAGGTCGTACCCGAGGTAATAAATCAATGCAACGCCTTTGGGAAACCGGCGACAAAATGGCGTCATACTAAGCAAAATTGCGTTGGTGTGGCCAAGGAAAATCATCTAGTCTAAGGTTTATTTTGTTTTTGTTATTTTAAGGATCATGTGCCAAAAAGGCGCGCACAGCTGGTTTTTCTCAACAAAAAAAAAAGAAAAATATACGATTTTACTTTCATTGTTTTGTGCGCAAATTAGTGTGCAAAGTTTTGTTGTAGCAGATTTCTTAAATCAGATTAGGCAACCTTTGAAAATAAGGTAGATAGATGGTAGTTTGTTCGGGCGACAGCCGGTGTTTGCAAAGTGTATTTGCAGGTAGAGTAACGGTTATTCGAACTATAATTTAAGATTTATATTTTAAAATTTTGCATATAATCAGATTTGTATAGTTTTATATAACATTTTCAAATTTAAAACATACCTAGTACAAAATTTATCTATCTCTAGTATAAATTTAGCCTATTCGTGTTGAAATTATCTAAAAAATCTAATAAAGTTGATCTTGGGATAGGTCGGGTTATGGCAAGGAAAAATTTCAATTCTGGTTTAAGACTATTTTGTACTAGGGATTAGGGTAAACATAATCATGATCAGATAAACTGACTCGATCGGTTGGTAAGAAAGAGAAAAGTTGTGTTTTTGATATGAAAATGATATGTCATAGTTTCTCTGTCTGAATTCGGGTATAAATATATAAATAAATATATAAAAATATATAATATATATAAATATATAAAAAAGGCTATAATATGTATGTTTCAAAACACCCATAGTTCTTTTCACAAAATATCCTATATTCCTACCATATTTTTGCATCAATAAGTCTTAAAAAAAAACACTTCTGTCTTTTTTTCATAGGGGTAACTAAAAATCTTTTATATTGCAACCATGTTTATTATATATTAAATATTATTGGCAACATATGTCTATTTTCTACATATAAAACGTGATTTTCACCATAAAAAGTAATCAATTTGTATTGAAAAAAAAATTATTGAAATACCCTCATAAGTGCACTCAAAAAACGTGGTATGCATACAAATTGCATTGGCTCAACAACCCTCGCATCGGTCAACAGGATATACAAGAGTGATACGAACTATTCAAGCATGGACCTTACCGCATATGTGGGAATGCATTTATTTTGCTATTAATTAGAGCATGTTTTTTTTTGTTATTTTGTGCTATTATTTCACAAAGGTTTTTGTTATGAAAGTTACAATATTATGATGGGGAAATAACTACATAGTTCACTGGACAATGGAGTATAAGGTACACCTAGAAAAAAATCCCTCCCTAACGAATTATTTAATATAATTAACGAATTATTTAATATAATTAACGAATTATTTAATAGTATAAATCAAATTCAATCTGGTTTGGTGTACATGCTAAAAAAATATACATATATAGCATCTACACCAACCGACAGTTTTAGAGGCACTACACAGTATTACAGGTACTTTTATACCGATCTTATTTGACATTGGTTCACGCAACGAGTGCTTCCCAATTCAGTTCGTCAGGTCGTTTTTGCGTTGATTGTGCGTATATCATGTGTTTAACATTTCTCTTGCATTATACATAGCTCTATTAGTGATGTGAACGTGGTTTTAAACTTCAAACAAAGTTAATATACAATATAAATTGTTAAATAATAAATACAATAAAAAAAACATAAATAATAAAATAAACAAGCTAACAAATAAAAAATAACCCTTCTTTCATCGGATGTTTAATTTATTAATTAAAATAAATGAACAGTTAATCATTACAATTAAATGTCGTATCGGCGATCAAAGATTTTAAATTAATTCTATTGAAACATTTGTTTGCTATATTTACACATATTTCTTCTCTGTATAATATAAATAAAAAAAAACAAAATTTACATGATTTTGTATACGTCGAATTTATGGATAAAGCTATTATTTCGATGAAATCCAAATAATTTTTATAATTATGTTATAAGCACGTAATTCTAAATCGTTGTAACGGCCATTTTGTAAAACATCGATTTGATAAAACTATCAAATTTGACTGAAATGTATAGAGTATGTTTTAGTTCTATTGATAGAAGTTAAAACCAAATACAAATGTTCGTCATTTTAATGATACTATATATATATTTATTGTATTGTTTTTCTAATCAACGATACACTTGTATTCAGTATCAACATAATGACTATAAATACCCCTACAACTTAATTTGAAAATATTCCCAAAAAGGACGAAAAACATGTTACCAGCCTTAAGCCAATACAGCGTGAAACGTATACGTCTAATTAAAGTGTATACGCCTCAAATGAAGACTTCATTAACACACGATTGGCAATTTGAAAATATAATTATGCGTCAAAAAATAGTAACATCAAATTTACGCAACGTTAAAAACGTTAGAATTACGTTAGAGAGGGCGGAGGCGCGTCGACTTTGACGTTGCCATACAAGGAAAGGGCTTGTCAGACGCGTTTGGCTCAAATGTCAGAAGTGACACATGAACGAAGTGATACAGAACGAAACGGAACGTTGACAACCTACGCTTTGCTATTGCAGAACACTATGAGAAAATTATTATTAATAATATAAAGATGGATGACACTTAATTGCGCGGCGACAGTAATTACAAAGTAATCAATATTAGTATGGACAAAAAAAAACTTTAGGTAACTCGCTATATAGGGTAGGGCTCTTGCAGTGGAAAAGTACAAAATGATAAAAAACATTAAATAGTTCAAGTGCGCAATTTAATTGTTGCAGGGTACTGCGCGTTCCAGAAGCGTCGCATATCGAATGGTATCGTTTTTATTTTTTTCAAATAGTAGTTGTACTTTGTTTTCGACATTATTGTGTTGTCATTTTAATGCCTTATTTATGTTCCAATATTTACAATGAGGTGCTCTACATTTTGAAGAATACCTTGAAATTGCGTCGTAAATTAAATTGTACGGGACATGGGCGCTTTTTTGTACGTTTTGTTAAGGGTTGATAAAATTGAAATTTCTAATATTCTTTTGTAAAGATTTTACGCTAAGCGTATAGACAGGTCTTTGTTATAGATAGTAAACTATTTTAAAATGCAAAAAACCGTATACTATGCAAAACAAAAAAAAAAAAAAACTAAATTTAAATATGTCAAGTGTAACACATGCGGCTACACTGCGAAAAATAAATTTTTAAAAACTAAAAACCATACCAAATTATAAACTACAAAAGCAAGGCAGACAGACAGAGAACCCTTTTATGATTTTAAGGCTAAGAAATAAATCATCTACAAGGGGTTCCAAAGCATATAAGAAACTGATATTTGCATATAGTATACAATACCATTTGTATTTTCTTAAAAAAGGGTTGTAGTATACAAAAAGAAAAAAAATCTCATTAAGAAATTCACAAAACAACTTGTTTGAAGGATATTTGTAGAAAAACATGTCGTTGCTTGTTTTGGGCGCAAAGTCAGGGTTAAGCATCGTCGTTTTTATTTTATTATATATTTTGTTTACCCTACAATCTTCAACTGAAAACACGCCCATTTTAATGGTAGGCTCAAGATGCTGTTGTACGATCATTGGTTAAATTTGCGGCAAGCAGGCTGCGTCTTTTCGGAAATATAACTTACATTGAACGTCAGCATACGTAGATTTACTACAAATATAAAAAAAGTACCATTTTGTTTTGATTTCATTGACATACCTGAAAAATGAAAGAAAAAAGTAAAAGTTAGTTTAAAGAATTTTAAATTTAAAATGTAATAGTGGACATTTTGCCAAGAAATTGAATTTAAAGCGCATTTAAATTGGCCGTTTAAATAAATCGTAAATACAATTGCCACACTTTAGTCTTAGGTTACTTATAAATAAATCTAAATTATAAAATAAGTTGTATTCATTCTCGTGATTTTGGCATATAGACTTTTATTACTTTGTAAAACTTTTGCTATTGCTTAGAATAACTAAAACGTAAGTGTTTTAACAAAAAAGTAATCATAGAAAATTCATTGCTTAGAAAAAATGTTGAGAATATTTAAATTAGACAATGAATGCATTTCAAAGTTTCCTCATTTTTGACCAGTTCTTAAAATATACCGGGAATTCTGCTTTGTAATTAGACAATATTTCATATTCTGATAAACGATTTTAACAAAGCAACCTTTTCTTTGTCTGTTTATCGAAATTTTCCCCAAAAACATACAAATATTTCTTTAGTTACACCCAGAAAAAAATACTATATAAATAATAGTTTTTCACTATTAAAAATAGTCAATAGGATAAATTATTATTTTAATCGGAAAATACCATTAAATATTAGAAAATACCATGACATTGCCATTGAGTTTATATGAAAAGATTTATGTTTTGTATACTATTAAATCAATAATTGTCCCATAGACCAATTTTAATGGGATTTGAGGGAATTTTTTTCTGGGTGTAGAAAGGTAACGGCTTATTCTATAAAAGAAGTATTAAAGTGCCCATTCGAACGAATTTTCGTTTTTTCTTGATCTAGAATTCGATTTATTCTGCATACCTTAATTCATTAAAGTTTTGTGGAACTTATTAAATTGACACTTTCTTCTTAAACAATTAAATTTTGATTTTGATATTCCATTTCCAGAGCTTCCCTTATAAGAAATGAATCTATATTGAAAAAATGGTTCAAAAATATCGACTGAAATTCAATTTCTGCCCCAAAAATCTCAGAAAAAGTATTAAAAAGTATTAAAGTTCCCATTCGAATAAATTTTCGATTTTTCTTAATCCAGAATTCGATTTATTCTGCATACCTTAATTCATTAAAGTTTTGTGGAACTTATTAAATTGAAATTTTGTACTTATATATTTGAATTTTGATTGAAAGTCTATTTCCAGAGCTTCTCTTAGAAAAAATGGACCTATATTGAAAAAATAATTCAAAAATATCGGCAGAAATTCAATTTCTGACCCAAAAATTTCAGAAAACATTGAGAAATATGTCTTTAGTTAGAAATTTAGCGGCTTATTCCACAAAAAAAATATTACAGTTTCAATTCGAACGAATTTTTGATCTTTCTTAATCCAGAATTCAATTATACCTTAATTCATTAAATTTCAGTGGAACGTATTAAATTCAAAATTTCTTCTTAAATATTTGAATTTTGATTGAGTGTTCATGTCCAGAGCTTCTCTTATAAAAAATTAAACTATATTAACAAAAGGGTTCAAAATATCATGATATCGTTCAAAATATCGATTAAAAGTCAATTTCTGAACATGTTCTAAAATTTTCCAGAGTTTCTCTAATAAAAAATAAATAAACATAAATTGTAAAAGTACCTCTTCACGTGTACCACATAAAATTTGTAACTTTAGAACGAAGTTATGTCAACGTAAAGAAAAACCCAGAGACAAATTTTTATCAAATAAGCAGTATTTTTTTTAAACAGAAAAAGGCTGAATTGCAAAGTTTTCCCATTTTCTAACCGTTCTTAAAATGTGCCGGATAACTGCCTTTGAAATCACACAATATTTAATATACTGATACATGATACCTACACACAGAAAAATTCTCTTTTGGTAGGAGTTTGGAAAAATGAAAAAGTTAGTTGTACCAATTAACTTCATTCGGTTAAATCGAATTGTCTACAAAATGGTTGGCGAAATTGCTATATTATTCTATACACTTGAAATATTAGTCTATACCCACTCCAAATGGTTCTAAATATGTACTAAATTGTTTTAAAACAGTTCGAAATTGGTTGCAGTACCAATTACAATTTTTTTAGTTTTGACAATAACAACCAACTATGCGGTTGGGAGAACCGAATAAGTTGGTGGGACAAAGAGTTGGTTGGCGCAACAAATATCTATTCTGTGTGTGTACAAACTTTGTATTTTGAAAAAATGTTATAAATATTTCAGAAAAAAAGCCAGAATATTTGCTATTCTGATACATGATTCCTACAAACTACAATTTATCTATTTGTATTTTGGGAAAATGTTCTAAATATAAAGAAAAAAGTCAAAGATTTCATCGCTGATTAGCCATATATCGGTAAAAACCATCGAAAAAGTATTAAAAGTTTTAATACATTCGAACTTTCGATATTTGTAGTTTGGAAATTCAATTTGTTCCTCGTATTTCAATTCATTGCGATTTTGTTCAACGTATGCAATTCGATTTTTGCAACCTTTGGATTTGTATCATTGGAATTTCGATCAGAACATGCTCTACATTTTTCCAATGATTTTTTATACATAATGAATTTATATAAAAAACAATAGTGCATTGAAAAATTCACATGTGCCACATACAATTTGTAACTTTACGCCAAAAACTAACGCGTAAATTGAGACCCATTTAGTAGCTCGTTACAGAACTAAAATTATTAATAAAAGTGGAATTTTATTTAATAACATATGCTTGCATACCATTTTATTATTGTTATTTCTTTTTGTTTCAAGTGGTCGTATCCAGACTAGCAACACCCAGACTTTATTTTAACCTCTTGAACCGAACGCCACATAAACTAATGTATTTTGTATGCGCCACGTTGTCTGACAAGTTCTCACAATATATTTTGTATTTGCCGACGCAAAGTTCAAGGTTATAGAATTTCCAACCATAATACGTATTTTTTTTTTGGGGGGAATAAAATTGTTTGTGTTTTAATGGTAACTGTATAAAAAAGAACAAAAATCTAAAAAAACCTAAGGTATTTTTCTTTATAAGCTTTTGACATAATTTAAATGAGGCAAACTACTTTTAAAAATATTTCCGATTGCAATATCAATAATTGTGCCATATATTAATTGTGAATTAAAGGGTCTTATGACAATCTACTCAAACAAGTTGCTTCGAACACGTATTTAACTGATTAGTTAAAACCCATTAAGTCACGCCAACTAATTGTACGCGTATGAAATGGTTTTATAAGCATTTTGGTTATTAATTTTACATAATAAATTTTGTACGGTAATTGGCAATTGATAAAATGATTTCAAATATTCATAATTAAAACAATTTTCTAATAAAAATATTTAAAATTTCTTATACGTTTTAAAAATTTGAACATTTATGCTACCTGCACAATTCAAGTAATATTTAAAAATAATAAGAAAAACACCCTTAAAATTTTATACCATTTTATTGTGTCCAATACCATTTCCACAACACACAAGACACCTTCCTTCTACCTTCTTTCAAGTTAATAATCATCAAATTTATGACATCCTTACTTCATTTACTGCCAAATTTCATTTACTTTGAATGAATTTCTTTCTTTAAAAAATTGAATATTGATTGTTCTTTTAGCAGTCAACTCAACCGCTAGACGTTTTGTTCAATATACCCATACCATACCATAGTCTCCACGTTCGTTCGACTACCGTGTATCCCACCGTGAGTCAATCAATGACAATACAAAACTCAAATGTGCTCTCATAAAGATTTGACATATTTATGAAGTGCAACAATAATATGCGCACAAAAATGTACGTAGGTCCTTTTTTGTGTCACATAATCCCTTATGATAGACATCACCATTTTTCTTAAAATAACAAATGAAATTTTGTGGAAAAAATATGAATTTCAGCTGCAAAATTCAGCAATAATTGAAAATTGATTTGCATTGTATTTCGTGAGAATAAAAGGTAAATCTATAAAAATTGGTTTTTTTTGAAGGGTTTATGCTGGAAAAATTATTATTTTTCTTTTAACCGCAAACATGAAGTGTTTTTGAGTTTGAGTTTGGGATGAGGTTTTTCTTTTTGGAGTATATGTCAAAAATATATAACTATTGTGCAGATTGACTGACGTTCTGGGCAGTTTTGTTTATTTTAAGTTATTCGAAATAGTTTATTGATTTTGTGGTTTTAGGGTAGCGGAAAAATAAATCGAAATAATTTTTAGAGCATCATACTATATAACCTAAATAAAAATAAATGTTATAGACTTTTTACAGCTGGTCTTTATACTAAGCTGCTTATCAAGATCAACGTTTCTTAGACCTTTTTTTATTTATTTCTTATATCGTCACTCTTGCAGACGTTCTGTATCAGAAGACGCAGGTAAATCAGACTCACAAACTCCTACAGGTGTTGCTCGACTACGCAATTTTAATTGCGAATGTTTTTTGTTTTTGTTGAATAAAGAGTTGAAAAAAAAATAAAGAATTCAGCATATAAATAAAAAGCAACCAAAAGTCATTGACTTTTTGCGAAACACAAACAAGGTTATTGGATAGATGATTTTTTAAATTTAGTAAAAAATTAAATTTTTATTTTGCTTAAAATTTTATTATGAAATGCGATTTTGAGTTTTTGTTAAATTAAAAAAATAAAACATTTGACGGAAAAAAATACATTTTCACGACTTATTGGATATATGATTTTGAAAAATTTGCTTTTTAAGTAGAGTAAAAAAACTATTTTTTTTTCACATAAAATTTAGTTTTTCTGAATATACGTATCATAAACAAATTTGAGTTTTTATTAAATATTCAATATAAAATAAACATTTTTATTAACGAGATTATTGGCGAGACTATTTTAAAAAAATGTTTTTTTAAATTATATAAAAAATTTTAATTTTTTTTGTATTAAATTTAATTTACTAAATAAACGTTTGAAATGCTATGTTGAATTTTTGTTAAATCAAAAAAAAAAAAAAAACATTTTCCCGACTTATTGGATATGTGATTTTGTAAAATGTGCTTTTTAAATTTAGTAAAAAAACTAAATTTTTATTTCACATAAAATTTAGTTTTGCTGAATATACGAATCAGAAACAAATTTGAGTTTTTATTAAATTTTCAATATCAAATAAACACTTTAATTAAAATAGAAATCACGAGGTTATAGGACCCATGATTTTGAAATATTTGTTTTTTAAATTTAGTAAAAAATTTAAATTTTAATTTTGCATAAAATTAAAATTTACTGAATAAACGTTTCAAATGCAATTTTAAGTTTATGTTAAATTAAAAAATATAACACTGAAAAAATAAACATTTTCCCGACTTATTGTATATATGATGTTGAAAAATGTTCTTTTTAAATTTAGTAAAAAACTAAATATTTATTTTACATAAAATAAATTTTTCTAAATATACGAATGATAAACAAATTTGAGTTTTTATTAAATTTTCAATAAAAAATAAACACTTTCACTGCAGCCCATTTTAGCGCATTTAGCGTATTTTGCAATTCGCATAATAGAAAAACGGAAATAACACCTATGTAACTCAAAGAAGGTGGGTTTTAAATTAAAAATTCTATACAACAATATTGTCAACCAAATACTGCTGACTACTATTGCACAGCTGGCAACCCACATGCCTTTAACGCGTTAATCGTATGCGTTATTGACGCCAGTTCCAAAAAGGGGGATTCAGTCAAACGAATCAAAAAACAAACAAAAAAATACATATAAAAATTCATTGGGCTCTACTTCCGCTTGTAGGGCACAAAAACCAAGCACATTGATTGAAATTTCTTTTTGTATAAAAACCAAATTTTTTTTTTAAATTCAAAAATTACAAAAGCGATTTAATTTTCCACAGTTTATATGGGGAGACACGGACAGACCGACAACAAGTGTTCGTTCTATACGTGAGGGCAACCATCGATTGTCAGTGCCTCATACAAAAACTATAGTTGATGGTCAAAAGGGCCGCTCGCTATTTTGTTTAGCTTTCAATTTGTGTACGTTTGTCAATGAAAATGGATTTGAATTGAAAATGGAAATGAAAATTTACATACGACGCGAAAGGGCAGCGAACCATATATGCAACTGAAGGTAAAAATACAAAAAAAATGTATAAAAACAAAAAATGGTAGATCCTATTTTACATTAGTCGATAGTCGCTGTGGAGGGGGTACCGCGATTGCATAGCATGTGGTAGGAAGTGACGAGGTAGCAATATTGATTAGTTTGGGAAGAAAAGGTTACAGCATTCATTGGGGGTTATATTTGAAATTGCATGAATTATCTATTTTTAACAAATTAAAAGTTTTTATGTGTCAATTAGTAAAAAAATGGTATGGCACCTTTTTTTAACTTTAATAGAATTTAGTATGGATTTGATTACATTTATAGTTAATATTTATTAATTTCATAATACAAATTATTTAATTAAAAAAGAATT
Organism: Dryomyza anilis; assembly: GCA_951804985.1. Taxonomy (NCBI): domain Eukaryota; kingdom Metazoa; phylum Arthropoda; class Insecta; order Diptera; family Dryomyzidae; genus Dryomyza; species Dryomyza anilis. Next base: position 99,563,188 of record OX638131.1, on the reverse strand, counting down.
AATTTAAATGATAAGAAAAATTGTTCATTCCTCGTCGGGAAAATTCATTCCTCGTCAGGACAATTCATCCCTAAGTCGATTCTTTTTCGAGACATTGCTTCCCAAAGATAATTCTTCACCGACAATGCTTTTACGATACATCTATTCCGGGGAATTCTTCCCTGTACACTTTTTCCTGATATAATTCATCTCCGTGATATTTTATACCAGAGAAACTATTCCTCGACAGTTCTGCTCCAAGATCTTTTTTCGTGTAAAATTCTTTATCCTATAATCATAATTTATAATTTTCCGAGATGTTTTCCGAGAGTTTTCTTGTAATAATTCATCTCCGTGATACCAAAGAAACTCTTCCCCGACAGTTTTTATCTGAGATCTTTTTTCCTGTAAAATTCTTTATCCTATATTCCATTTTTTTCCGAGACTATTCCTCTCAGTGACATTACTTCCCCGACAATTATATTTCGAGAAATTCTATCCTGTTCAATTCTTTCTCGAGACTATTTTACTCCCTGAAAATTCTTTCTTCCACAACAATTTTATTTCGGACAATTCTATCCTGTTTAATTCTTTTCTGGAGACTATTCTCCTCAGTGACAATTCTTTTCAAAGAAACTCTTCCCCTACAGTAGTTCTTCGTGTTCTATCTGGACAGTTCTTCCCTGTACAATTCTTACCCGAAACAATTCTTCTATGCGAAATTTCTATCCAGAGATAATTCTTATCTGCCAACAACTCTTCCACGACATTTCATACTAGAGAAACTCTTCCCCGACAGTTCTTCTCTAGAACCTTTTACTACCTCATAATTCTTTCCTCTCAGAGACATTTTTTCTTCGGCAATTCTATTTCGGACAATTCTATTCTGTTCAATGTTTCTCGAGACATTTCTACTCCGTGACAATTCTTTCCAGAGAAACTTTTTGCTGACCTTTTTTTACGAGGTCTATCTGAACAATTCATTCTTGTACAATTCATCCCCGAAACAATTCTTCTATGCGAATTTTCTTTCTAGAGACAAATCTTAGCTGACAAAACTCTTCCCCGACAAATGTTTCTCGAGACATTTTTTTATCATGGTCTATTATTACTCATGATAAAAGTATTATAATCATTTAATTTGTTTTTTTTTTTGGGAAAGAATTTTGTCAGAGTATAATTTTTACCCGATCTATTTCCGATACAATTTTTCCCTGTAGCGAGAAATTCTCCAGTTATTCACCAGTAATATTAGCTGGTTAAAATTTTCTCGATGAAAGAATTGTCCCGGGCGGATATTTAACGGAATTTATTTAAAGTATTTTTTCTAAATTCAATAAATAGCTTCATTCGCATTTTGAATACGATTTCTATTTTTCATATTCAAGTTTTCATTAATAATAGCATTTGCTAAGCCGCTTTAAGCTATACTGCATAATTTTTAAAAGCTTCAGCATCACTTATCATAAGCCTTTTTCAATCAATCATTTGCCTGCTTAATTTTACTATGCTTACATACTCAAATTCAAATAGAGGACTTATAATGAAAAATAGAAATATAAAACAAAAACCAAAAAAAAACTTGTTTCAATTAGTAGCTGCTGTTGTCAGCAGCCATTTAAAAATAGTTGTATGCAAAAAATTAAATAAAATTTAAATTATTTTCGTATTTTTATTATCAGCAGACACAGCATCTGTAGCAGCGTGAATTTTTGCACGTTCGTTCAACTTCAAAACGATTTGATTGTGCACAGTTTGTAGCTAATTTTGTTGCTAGGCTTTATTTAGACAAATTTATATAATTTAATTTTATTTATTTGAATTAAGTAATTGTAAATACTGATAAAAATGTGTAAACTGTGCAAAAATTGCAAATAGTGCTGGTTGTCAAGTCGTTTCAAAGTGCAAACAACGTGTTTTGAAATCGTCTAAATGAACTATACGAAAAATAAACATGAATTGCAATAAAGAAACGAGGGCAGTTCAATAGAGTATAAAGTAAAACTTGAAAACTCAAGCATAAAAAATGACTGAATAGTTCTAAAAAACTATATTAATATTACATTTGTTCTAAATCACAAGATGTCTGTCTAAACCGCTGTCTTATCCTGAAAACTATTACATGTTAGTGCCTCCTTTACTGCACTAACCTATACCTAGAATTTGAACCTAGACTCTACCCAACATCTGTGTAGATTTTCTATGCCACGGAAATCGTAAATAATTCAAATAGCAAAAACTCTGATCTAAAACAGCAGATATCAATTCAGGAAAAACAACCAGTTTTTTTTTATTATTTTGTACTACGTTTCCATTTACTTTGTTGTTCATATATAGTAAAAAAAAAGAAAAACCTAAGGTTAAAGAAAGCATAAACTTGCTGTGGGTTGTGTAACGAAAAAATACTACTTTATAACAAGACATAATGAATAAAAAAAAACTACAATAAAACATTGAACCCTTGCGATTTGCTAAACTTGGCTCAAAAATAGCACTAGCGGTTTCTGGAAGTTAAACAGGTTTTAGGTTTATTATTGGCGGATAATGCGAAGTAGCTACTTTTTTTGTGACACTTTGAAATTTGTGTAGGTTGTGTGACATAGGATTTACAAAGTCTTGAAGTTTTTTTTTATAAAATCTTCGATAAAGTAACCAAATAATCTGCTGTTGATGATAATTTATATAAAATGATCTTCAGTTTTAAAGAAATAGTTTGTGAACTAGTTATTTTTTAATTTATATAAACAATTTTCAAAAGTTATTCCAAACATAGTGACATAGTAGGTTTAGGTAAATGCTAAAATATGTCAAGCTCATTTAGCAATGACATCAACCACAATATCACTGATTTGACAATTTTTAATATTATAAACTGTACCAAAATTATCAATGATAAAAACAAATTATGGTAAATGTTCAATGAATTAAAGAGTTTAGTTAAAAATTTGTTAAAATTAGTGTACAATTAATCAAAATTGTGTGACATAATAGGTTCATGTAAATGCTAACATATGTCACGTCAATTTAGCAATTCTTAGCTTTGATCTTTACACATTAAAGTCAATGAACTAACGCTAAAAAAGAAAGGAGTGTTTTATATACATGAAAAAAATTGAAACTAAATTTAGAAACGCACCCAGTTTATACGCTTGCCTAATTAATTTCAACCAGAAATAGCAACGTTTCATCAGTTTTATCTTGGTTTAAGCAATATTAAATAAAAAAAAAGAGTCAAACACGCAGAGACCTACCTCATAAATTAAAAATGAAAAATGTGACGATAATTTTGCACGTTTCCTGAGGCAAAATATAATAAAAAAAAATAAAAACAACAAGACAAACACAGTTAATGCGTAGTATCAGTCGAGACACTATGATAAGATTTTAGACGGATCTTTTTTTTAGTTCATGCACGAATGTTCTAAACACGTTTTATTTTCTTGTATAGCGCCATTTAGTTTTTCAGTTTAAATGATGATTTTAGAAAAAGGAATAGGAATACGCGTGGTTGGGTTAGGTTGGTTGGTATTATCGGTCGGTTGGAGAACGCCTTAATAAGCTCCATAGATCAGTGTCTGTCTGCTGACTGCCAACAACGACTAAAAGTGTAGGACGTCTGTATAGTTGGTGCGTAACTTCAAGGCTTGTCATGTAAGTATTGCGTATTAATTGGATTTTTATGTGATTTTTATTTCTTAGAGTCGAAACAAATTTGTGCAGACTAAAGTGACAGGCGTGACAGAGTCACGTGGTAAATGGCGGGGTTATTGATGGAGAGCATTGACTTTTGTTTTTTTTTTATTAAAAATATAAATTTTTGTTTTATTTTATAAAAAGTTTTGCATTTAATGCATATTTTAACAAAACGTTTTTTTGAAAATGTAAAAATATTTTTAAATTCAATTTTTGAATAAAATTAAAAATGTTTTGAAATAAAAAAAAATGATATTAATTTGAAAATTAATTTCGAAATTTGTTTTAGATATTTTAACAAAACGTTTTTTTGAAAATTTAAAAATATTTTCAAATTCAATTTTTGAATAAATTAAAATGTTTTGAAAAAAAAAAAATGATATTAATTTGAAAATTAATTTCGAAATTTGTTTTAGATATTTTAAGCTATTTTAAATATATAGTTTTAAGAAAAACTTTTAGTATAAAAATTATTTGAAATACTAAAAATATTTAAAAAATTTTTAAATAAAGTTAAAATTTAAAAAGAGTCATCTTTATTCCACACAAAGATTGCATTAAATTGCAATAAATTATAATAAACTTGAAAAATAACTTAATTAAAAATTTCAAAATTCTTTACTGATTGCATCACACAACTTGTTATTGCAGTGACATTAATTGTGAAATATTTATCTTTCATTTAATTAGCCACAATACGTGGCTGTGGTGACTACTGTCTCTATACAACCCACTAGTAATACGCTCAAAATATTCGTTATTTTGTGTCTAAAGCACTTTTTTTGTGCTGCCTTTCCCAGTTAAGACTTCCGCATTGACTACTACCACTCGAAAATAATTAGCAGAACCTCTGTATTTTTCCAAACGACGTACGCGTCAAACCTACGCAATTAACGCCCACTGAAATTTACGAAGATGTTGCGCCTAAAGTTTACGAAATATGCTTCAAAGAACATAGTTTTATGACTTTTTAGCAAAATGCTTTAACAAAGATAAATCATTCAGACATTTAGTGGCTGCTTATGCTAATGTTCTAGCCCAAACTCATAGAACTTAATATTCAAGACTTTCAAATTTAGTACGAAAGGTTTTTAAAAGTAACTGCTTTGTTTTATAGTTCGACTGTAGGCATTTTGAACTAACTAAAGACACACAGCATGTAGTCAGAGCTGCTGTTTTTAATATTAATTCTTTGTTCTGAGCGACCCATCGATAATTAATGATCTTTCAATGAAGTGGCTAGTAGAAAATAGAAAAAAGCAAAATCATGCTATACTCTACAATAAAAAATACACACACATTTCTGCGAGGTCAAAATTAATGAAGTTCACATCATTTTCGTGCCTCTTGTCAAAATAAACAATTAAGCAAAATCATTGAATGTTCAATTGTATGGCTTCTTTTTTTTTGTTCAACTTTGAAGTCTAAATAATAAAAAATTCTACTTAGAAGAATGCAATATCTTCACTTTTTTTAACATTGTCACTTTATTATTACTTTTGAGTATCATTATACCTTTTCTGTTTTTTTTTAGTTTGAAATGTGATATTTGTTTATTTTTTTTTTCCTATGACAAACATTGATTAATGATTGCTGGCCGCCACCGCGCGCCATTTTTGCAAGATGTCTTAGCGCGTGCCATGGCAACTGGAGGCTTCTTCAAATATTTCTTCTCCATTTTTTCTTGTTATTCAACACCTTTTCAATACTTCAGCTGTAGCTGTTCGATTTTTAGCATTTTGTATAGCTTTATAATTAATTCCGTATTCAACAATGATTTTGCATTTTATTTTGGCATTGTAATTGCACCATTAAATGTTGCCATATTTGTAGTTATAGCGTTGCCAGCTAATATTTCACAAAAAGAGCTGTGACGCATGGCCGTGAAATTAGAAAAACATAAAACTATAAAAAAAGGTAAGTTTGCTTTGATGGCCCTTTTATGTGTTATGTGTGTATTATTGACTTTTTGGTTTAGGTTACGACTTGGTATCGTTTTTTTTTTATTTGATGGTAGATAGCTCCATAAAACGTTGTCATCAATACAAATAGAAGACGGACTGAGTGAGGGAAGTGTGGTGTTTATGTGCATGTTTATGGCAATTAGTTTTAGTACTTATTTAGTGTAAAGCTTTTATATTTAAATACATACAATACATACAAATTTCATAAATACATATATTATCAATAGAGAAAAATGTTATTAAACGCTTTTTTTTTAATCAAATATTAAGTATTAAAAAGGCAATTTAAATTAAAGGAGTGTAAAAAGCTTTAAATTTTTTCGTGGATTTTTAAATATTAAAAGCTTTTAAATGAACATGAAAAATTGAAGGAAAGATATACAAATTTTAAAAAACCAAAAAGCTTTTTAAAAAAGCCCAAAAGCTTAAAAAGGTCTAAAGCTTTTAAAGCTTTAAAAACATAAAAACCTTTAAAAACATAAAAAGCTCAAAAGCAGCTTAAAGTTTAAAAAGCTTAAAAAGCTCAAAAGCTTTAAAAGCTCAAAAGCTTTAAAAGTTCAAAAGCTTTAAATGCTTAAAAAATGTACAAGCTTAAAGCTAAAAAACTTTAAAAATCTTGCAAAAATGTAAGAACATAACAACAATCTAAAAAGCACTAAAATTTGTAAAAGTTTTAAAAACACTTAAAAGCAAAATTCTTAACAATCTAAAAAGCTTTAAAAAGCTTAAAATTATGAAAATATTAGAGTTTTAAAGTTAAAATTAAAGCTTTTTAGAATTATGTTTAATTTGTATATCTTTTTGTCACAATTTCATCTACTAATTTTTTACTACTACAACTAAAAATGTTTTTTTTTGTTAATATCTACTAAGATGCACAGCTAGTCTAATAGTATCTATTGTACTGTGGACATACTGTGTGAATATCACCATCAAACTAAAAAGCTTAAAAATATTAAAAATAAAAATATTCAAAGCTTTAAAAATTTTTAAAAGTTATAAGATGTTTAAAAGCTTTAAAAAGTTTATAAGCCTAAAAATTTTAAAAATAAAAAGCTTTAAAAGGTTGTAAAGTTTTAAGATGTTTAAAAACTTTAAAATGTTTATAAGCATTAAAAAGTTTAAAAGCTTTAAAATGTTTAAATGCTTTAAAATGTGTAAGTTTTAAAAAGCTTCAAAAATATAAAGAGCTTCAAAAAGCTTAAAAGCATAAAGTTTCAAAATACTAAAAAAAGTTGATAAAAATTAAAAGCTTTGACAAGCTTAAAAGCTTTGAAAAACTTAAAAGCTTTGAAAGACTTAAAAGCTTTAAAATTCTTAAAAATCTTTAAAAAGCATAAAAGCTTTGAAAAAACTTAAAAGCTTTGAAAAGCTTAAACTTTATAAAGCAAGCAAATCCTTAGAGACTTAAAATGTTAAAAACTTTTAATATATAAAAAGTTTAAAAATGATACATTTTTCCAAAATTGAAAACATAGCATTTATTCCATGCAAACACTGGCTGTAATGTGCCAATCAATGAAATTTCGCAAACTGGCCGTCATCAACAACACAACAACAACAAAAAAAATAAAACCGGTCGCCTATATCAACAAAACAGGCGAATTTGTCGCCTGATAAACGCCAGTTTGCGTTGAATACAAACAAAACTTATCTTATCTAAAGCCTAGGCCTTAATTATACATTTTATGTGCTTCCTCAAAAATATTTCATTTTTATTGCATACATTATAAACTCACTCGCTATCAAGTTTGAATAATTATAAACAATATTAAAAGATTTAACATTTGCTGATAAAACTAAAAAGAAAAACACCAACTTGAAAAAACGTATTTTGCAATTGATACAATTTTGCTAAAATTATAACAATTTTCCCTAAATAAAAACACACAATTAAAATAAATTTTGCGTTTTTCCGCTAGAATTTTATTTCATTAAGCAGTCGAGCGAGCGAGCGGGCGTGTGAATGACGAACGGACCATCAAGTGATTAGATTTAAAATTTGTTTATATTATAAATAAAAGAATCAATGGCAACATCAAGTATTAAACGGAAATTGTTAAATGTTGTTGGCTGGGTTATCTTGTTTTTTTTTTTGCATTCGATTTTGTTTTTTTTTAGAAGGTCGTCCGTCTATTGTGTGCTGTTTTGTGAAATTTTATATTAAAACTTGATTTATATTTTTATTAACCACACAATAAAATATTTTTATAATAAAACTGGTTCAAATTTTTATAATCGAATGCAATATTTTAAATTTGTCACATACTCAATGGCATTCAGCGTGAGTTCAAGCAGCACACAAAATGTAATTAACATTTTTTCTTTAAATGAAATATTTGCCGAAATAATTTTTATATCACATTTTTAATATGTACTCATTTTTTGCTGTTTTTTTTATACATTTATAGTATGTGTTAAACAAATTTTATTACACTTACTTAAAAATTAAAAGCTTTTGCTGAAAATACATTTTTTGTTTTCATTAAAATAAATGCGCAGCTACACAGAATGTATATTGATAAATAAAAGACGAAATACTATAAAAATGTAAAAAAAACATGTTAACAATTACGCGCAATAAATTGAAAACAACAAAAAAAATCATTTAAAAATTGGAAAGAATAAAAAAAATTGCTAAATTCAGCGCTATACAAAAATGAGATCATTGCTGTTTTTAAATATTATCAAAAAATAATATTGATTGTTAAACAAAATTGATACGAAAAATTAAGACAATGTTTTGACAGCAAAAATATTTTTTGCTTATAATTTGTGCATTTAACAGGTATGATACACTGAGATAAAAAAAACACTGTACTAATATTTAAAGTTCTGTTAAAAAAGAATATTTTATAAATTAAATGCTAGTCTGGCTTATTTAAAAAAATTAAACTTTGAAATATTTCGAACTAAAATTCTCATTTTTTATTGTAAATTTTATTTAAAACTAAAAAATATCGTAGACAGCTTCATATTAAACATCTGTACAAATGTATTTGAAGTTTCCTCTGCAAAATATGCACTACTGCACTCTACAGTATTTAGTGCATTTTTCAATGGCAGTCTACAGTATTATAGTGAAGTCTCTGCACAAATTCACTTCACTGCAGTATTTGTTTCATTGGTGTCAAGCAGTGGCAAGACATTTTTATTTTAAACATAAAAATATTTGATTTTAATTCGAATTACAATTAAATTTAATTTAAAATTCTTAATTTTAATAGTACATTTTATTTAAAACTAAAAAAAATATAGTAGACATCTTCATATTAGAAATCTGTACAAATGTATTTGAAGTTTCCTCTGCAAAATATGCACTACTGCACTCAACAGTATTTAGTGCATTTTGCAATGGCAGTCTATAGTACTGTAGTGAAGTTTTTCCAGCAACTTCACTGCAGTATTTGTTTCATTGGTGTCTTTTAAGACGTTCAATGTTTTGAAAAACAAAACCAAATGACACTATTGTCGCTGAACAAGCAACGAGTGCAGTGATTAACAAGACGAGTGAGAAGACGAATTAAAAACATCAAAAAATCTATCGTTCGGCGTTCGACGGCATTGATGTTGTTTTTCAAAAGAAAAAAATGTTTAAAAAAAATGTAATGCATTTTTGCAGTATTGAATGCATTTTCACACTCTACTTTTTTATAATTGATCTTTATTGTAGTTTTAAACATGTCAGACATCCTTTATATGAGTGCAGTTCATTGAAATTGTGGCTATGAATTATATTTTAGTGTCATAAAGCTAAAAACTGTGAAATGGAACACATTGAATTTAAATATAAACATTTTTAATTAAAACGTTTAAATTAAAAGTAAAAATGTTTCTTTTTTTTCTCGGTGTTGATATCTCTAATTATTTGCACAAAGTTTTATATTTTCGAAAAGATTGCGAATTTCAATGAAACAAAAAAAAACCACATAAAATGTTAAAAGTTTATAGCACTAAAAATAAACAAATAATCAAGTGTTGAACACTAATAAAAATGACAATAAAAATTCTATTTAATTATACATTTCTATTGTGGTTCTATGTATAGAAAAAGTTTTTTAATATTTTGTTTATGCAGTGTTTTGCTGTTTGTTTTCACATGTGTTCATTGTTTACATGCGTTTTGCGTGTTTTTCTGGGTAATACGAAAATAATCATGAACGATATAGTTGAATATTTTTAAATTGTAGTAAAACGTAAATTGAAATTGTGCCAAATATACGTAAATTCAAGTTAAAGTGATTTAAATCATGAATAAAATGAAGAAAAGTTCATTTAAATATAGTACCAATAAAATTCAACTAGAAAATTGGGAGGCGAACCATTTTTACCAAGACAATTTTTCCCCAAGATAAGATTTCCTTGAGACTTCAGTCTAATTTGTGTTTTCTATGATTTAGGGAAGAATTGTCCGGGGTAATAATGTTCATGGAGGTATTTTCCAGGCCTGAATTCGGTGGAAAAGAATTAATTCGGGTAAGAATTTCGTGTCTGGGAAGTATCAAGAACAATACATTGAAGAATACTGTGGTAATGAATTGTCTTGGTTAAAAATCTGTCTTTGGGAAGTATCAAGTAGAATACATAGACTTTTATATTGTATTTTCCAGGGAGCTATTGGCTGCGAAAGAATTCTCTTGAATATGAATTGTATCTGGGAAGATTCTAGAACAAAACATGGAAGCATGCTCAAGAACAATACATAGAAGAATACTGTGGGAAGGAATTGTTTCGGTTAAAAATCTGTCTCTGGGAAGTATCAAGTAGAATACATAGACTTTCATATTGTATTTTCCAGGGAGCTATTGGCTGCGAAAGAATTCTCTTGAATATGAATTGTATCTGGGAAGATTCTAGAACAAAACATGGAAGCCTGCTTTCATATTGTAGTAAAATATGGAGAAAAATGTTGTATCGAAGAACATGTGAAGAACATGAATGTTTTTGCGGAAGTATTATTCAAGGAGATGATGTGGAAGAAATCTTTAGGGTAAAAGTTGTCTCTGGAAAGAAACAAGAACTATAAATAGAAAAGTACTCAAATAATGTAATGAAACAATCGGAACGGGACGTCTGGTTTTGAAAAAAAAATATTTGGGTAGGATTATTGTCCCAGAACGAATTATTTTGGAGATAAACTGTTCTAGAAAGTATTGTCTCGGGAAGGTAATGTCTGCGGAAGACCTGTCTCGTGTATGAATTGTTTTTGAGTAGAATCAAGAACAATAGATAGAAAAAAACTTGAGAAAGAAATATTGCAATTATTTTCGCGAAAAAATTGCAGGTAACCCTTAAATCTCGTAGTGATGACAGATAATTAAAAAACTATTAAAAAAATCATTAAATCAAATATTTGACGGATTATTCGTTTAGAGAAAATTGCTTAATCATCATCGGATTTATTTAATCATCGAGTTTATTTTTTGTTTGCTTCTCTGTTACCTAAATTTTAACAATCATTATTTTTGTCCTATTATGTTTATTATTATTATTGTTTTATCTTGATTTCGCAAAAACCACATCAACAACAACATGACTATAAAGCAATTTTGCAAAATCTATTTTTGTTTTTGTTTTGTACCATATACAACATTTAGCGTCTATTATTATAATGTTTACCACACTTTTATTTCGACATTTTGTAAGTCGCTGCTTCTTTGTTTTTATTTTGTATATTTTTTTTGTTGTACCAACTCTTGTTTTTGTTATTGTTGTGTTAATTGCTATTACTATAAACTCTGCAATAAAAAAATCATAATAAAAAAACCAACACGTTTACCACACAATTTCAAGTCTTTTGTGACGAATGTTTGACCTAACAAAAACTAAAAATAAAAATTGTTGTAATCAAAATTTATAATTGTGACTGACTGTCATTAACTAAATATATTGTTTTTACTATTTATATTACTGCTGCAATAGTTACTTGTGTGCAAGAAACAAATTAATTGCTCTCAGTCAAAAAGCAATCATTAGCAATTTGACAATAGTTATGAAAATATAAAAACCCTAAAGAAAGATATTACAAAATCTTTCAACACTTTATTAAAAGCTGTAGCTATTATTTAATCACTGACAATTGATTATTTATGGAACGAAATTGGAAAAAGTCGCGCTTCAATGGTTAGTTTATGTTTTATGGTACAAAAATCAGCATGTCTTTCAACAAATTTTGATGATAAATGGGGTTTTTTGGAATATAATAAATGCTGTTTTTAGTGTAAGAAAGTAATAGTTTTTTTTAAATAAAATCAGTATTTAAAATCATGTTTTTAATGCACTGAAGAAATCATTATTTTGCGTAATTTCTTATATTTCATTATCGCTTTTGCTGCATGAACTCCTGCCAATAGTTTTGATAATTTTACTATTTTTACAATCGATTGAACTCAATATTGTTTATATTGTTTTTGTGCTTATTAATACTTAATGCATATTTTTAATTAAATGCGCATTTAAAGTAAAATGAAATGGTTGAATCTGAAGAATTCAAAGACATGTGTTGTACCTATTAAAAAGTCTGTGGTACATAATATTTCGCTGTATAAATATTTATGGCATATAATAAATCAATTATTGATAAAGATGGAATATGTATAAACAGTCGAACTGAAAATGGCGTCGTTTTAAAAATAAAACTGTTTTATTAAATTTAAAAAAAAATATTTAGTGAGTTGTAAAAATTATTAATACCCACACATTATAGAAATTTATTGCGCTACTAACTCTTTGCCCAATTTGGTTCTCTTAACCGCTTAGTCGGTTCTTATTGTCAAAATAAAAAGAGTTGTAGTTTGTACTGCAACCAATTTCTAACTGTTTTAGAACAATTTAGTACAGACTTAGAACCATTAGGAGTGTGTATAGACTAATATGTATTGGCTAATATGGAAGTTCCGACAGCAAACATCATCTGGTCATGATCGTGTAAAAGTTAACAAGGTAAATTTTTAATAGGAATATCTACACACAGAATAGAGATTTGTTGTGCCAACCAACTCTTTGCGCAACAAACTTGTTCGGTTCTCTCAACCGCTTAATCGTTTAATACTGTAAGAGAACAATTAGGAACAGATTTATAACCATTGCGAGTGTGTATTGACTAATATTTGAAATGTATATGGCATAAACGCCAACAAATTTGTAGACAATTCGATTTAACCGCATGAAGTTAGTTGGTAGAGCTGACTTATTCGTTCTTCCAACCTCATGCCAAAATATAATTTTTCTGTGTGCATTAAACTTGTCATTACTTTATTTATAGATTATTTCAGAAAATTAATTTATCGATTAACATATTGTAAACACTTGTTATTAATCCCATCGATCAGACATTATTATATTTATAAAGATTTTGGTATACCAATTATTGAAACAATAAAAATGTACACACCTAATAGATATTTGTTGCGCCAACCACCTATTTGACCAACAGACATAATCGGTTGTCGCAACCACTTAGTCGGTTTTATAGTCAACACTTAAAGTGTTGTAGTTTGGATTACAACCAATTTTCAGCAGTTTTACAACCATTTGGGGTGTGTAAAGGCTAATATTTCAAGCACCAAAAGAATATGGCAGTTCCGCCAACAATTTTTGTAGAAAATTATTTTTTACTGAATGCAGTTGGTTGTTACAACTAACTTTTTCGATTTTCCAACCCCATGCATTCTATATATAGTTATTTTTACGTTGTTGTAATGACGATTTGTGAATAAATTGTAAACTATAAAACATATAAAAAGTAAAAACATAATTAAGCAACTAAAATTTGAAATATAACCCGCATTTCTTAAGTGTGCTCAAAACCCCATAACGCATTCGGGAAGCAGGAAAGTAATTTGAGTTGTTTTTGAGGTTTACCACCTTAACTAGATGATTTTATGAAGGTAGCTATGTACTATACACATTTTCTTGTGGTTTTCAAGTCGCTATACTTACAACGTTGATGGGTTTAATAAAAAAAAACTATATCTTTAATTGATTAACACGTTTGTTGTACGCATTTATTTTTCTTGTAATACAAATATTGATTTAGCAACGTGTTGATTACCCTTATCGACATGTTGTTGGAAACGTCAGCTACTTAGGTTCTAAAGTGTTTTACAGAATTTGTATAGGGTTATTGTACAAAAAGTTGTTCAATGGAAAAGGGGGGTTTTGCTGTTGTGTAAATGTTAAAGCAATGTGATAACAAAATATTTTTTAGATTAATACAGTAGCTAAAAGTTACAGAGTCTATTTTATAGGGTCTTATAGAGTAATGACAGCAATTTTATATATTGGAACTTTCTAGAAAATTACTTTAAATCTCTTTTGACATGTTTTGCATATAAATCAGCGTTGTATTTTTTTTCTTTTCAGCACCCTCAAAAGAAATTTGCAACAAGTGCGTAAATTCTCAATAAAAGAGATGTAAATAATAAAAATTCAACGCCTGTGGCACATATGGGCGGTTGGGCGGCGGCGTAGAACCCTTGGGTCTGGAACAATAAACAAATGAAGCACATTTTATGCAGTACAAGTATGGAAAGAAGATCTATAGTTAGTGATAAGAAAGGTGCTGTATAGGCAATGATAAAATTTACAAAGAAGAAAAGCACAAAAAATGTGACTATATTAACTATATAAATGCAAATAAAGAGGGTGGTGAGGAAGATAATGTTGGGAGTATGAAAAAATGTTGATTACTTTGAGGACTTTTTTAGGAATTGATTATGTGAGGTGTTAGAAAAATAAAATATACAAAAATAATAAGGAATACCACTTTGAAATTAAATAAAAGACTATTTGAAATTATAGTAAGAACTATTTTTTTGGAATTTATTACGTGGTTTTAGAGCAATTTATATATATGAATTAAGGAATTGATTATGAGAAATACAAAAAATGATTATACGATTTGGAATTGAGATGTCAGATGTTTTGTAATTGATAATGAGATGTTGAAGAAAAACTCAAAAATGAATAGAGGCAGCCTTTTGAAATAAGGTGTAGGGACTATTCTTTGAAATTGATGAAGAACGAGGTTTTTGAAGTAAATATAAAAATGAAGGAATTGATTATGAGAAATACAAATAATATAAATACATTTTTGAAATGAGATGTATGGGGACTATGTATTGTAATAAATAATGAAATTTTAGAAAAAAACTCAAAAATGCACGGAGGTAGCGTTTTGAAATAAGGTGTAAGGAATATTTTTTGGAGTTGATTACGAGGCTTTAGAAGTAAAGTATAAAAATGAAGTAATTATTAAAGAGAAATACAAAAAATGATAATACCTGTTTGAAATGAGATGTAAGGGCTATGTATGTAATTGTGATTGTAATTGATAATGTTAGAAAATACTCAAAAATGAATGGAGTCAGCACTTTGAAATAAGGTGTAAGGACTACTTTTTGGAATAGATTACGAGGCTTTAGAAGTAAATATAAAAATGAAGTAATTATTAATGAGAAATACAAAAAATGATAATACCAGTTTGAAATAAGATGTAAGGATTGTGATTGTAATTGATAATGTTAGAAAATACTCAAAAAAGAGTCAACATTTTCAAATAAGCTGGAACGACTATTTTTTGGAATGTATTATTTGGCAATTTGATAAAAACAAAAATATAATTTGATAAAACCACCATTCTGATATGAGATGTAAGAACTTTTAATTAGAATTGATAAAGAGGTGTTTAAGAAAAAAACTAATTCAAAAAATGAAAGGGAAATAAGATGTCAGAACTATTTATTTTTTAAAGAAAATTGAATTGAATTTTGGAATAGATGCAAATATGGATAGAGTTAACATTTCGATATGAATTTTTAGAATTGAGTGAAAAAAAACCCAAAAATTGATAGAAACAAAATTAGGAATAACCCAGCAAACCAAACGATAATTTTATGATATCGAACCGATATCATGTATAGGCTCAAATTGTCGTTTTCGATAATCTATAATGATACGAAAAAGATAGGGTTTTCGATAAAAAAACGAACCTGTCTAAAACGATATCGTTGTTTTTGTCGTTATAGATAGCGAGATGAGATCATAAATGGATTTATTTGCGATAAACCAATTTTATTTGTTCGTAAATTTTTATTTTTTGACTAAAATTATAAAGAACACGCTATTAAATTTTCAAATTCTTTGAGTTTTGTATCTAAAATTTATCATTATTACATCGAATTAAAAAATTATCGTCAAATTGTTTGTATGGAAGTTATATGATTTTTGTAATATTAAAAAACTGTTATATAAAATTTTAAAAAATAATATTTTAAAAAATACTTTTTTTTAAACAAACTTTTTTATGTCATTACAAAGACAAATAACCTCTATTATCTATTCGAGTTATTTACGGAACGTGCCATAATGCAAAAATTTACATTTTAAAATATTCATATTCAGTAGTATTAAGTCAAACAGCTTGTATGATTGCCGTGCATATAAAATAGATAATAAATTGAATAATAGATTGAGTGTGAAATAGTTTCACAGGTTGTTGTCGACAACACGCTACCTCACCTGATTTCCGTTTTTCGCGATCTGGCACCACCAGACTTTTGGCGCGCTTCACACGCAACGATCGCCTGCGAATCGAGCGTAGAAAGGCTTCGGGCATGCGTGAGAAACGTTGCGGCGTTTCAGGCGCCTTGGTGCGTTCGGGCAGAAAGAAATTCTTAACGGCCAACATTTTTTAAATCCGGTAATGTTTGTGATAATCCAAGTAAAATGTGATAACACGTGTTTTTTTTCTGGCTTTTAGATTTAATGCAAATAATCCGGTTTTTTTTTATCTTGATACAGTTTAGTACTATTTAAGTAATTTTTTCAATTTACACTCAGTTCTTAATTGACATTTTGTTCAAGCTTTAAGCTTGACTTTCAATGAGACTGTCAAAATTTTTGCACGTCTTTGTTTTTTTTTTGTTGTTTCTATGAATTTCAAATTCATGAATTTTATTATAAACTATTTTATTTTTTTTGTTTATTTTTATTGCTGCATTTTAAATTTTGTTGTGCGTTGTAGTTCGACGTGTTTTGATTGTTTAAACAATACTTTTTTTTTAATAAATTGATGTTATTTTGTGTCTGATTTTATGACTAATTCGCATTAAGTCATTTGTATAAAACTGGCGAAATAGCATTGATTAGATATTCATTTAGTTTGGTAACACTTTTTTAACATTTTAAACAGATTTTTTATAATTTGTGCAATATATTTTAAAATTTTTTAATTTATGCAATTTTTTTATATTTTTTTGTATTTTATGCAATTTTAAATATTTTATATTTTATGCAAATTTTTATTAATTTCCGCAAATTCCAAATTGTTGCACAATCGTCAAGTGTTTATTATGACCTACTCTTTGACGCGCTATTTTTTTATGTTGTAAAATTTACGCGAAAATTACGTTTAAACGTCGCCCGCAACGCATGTAAAACTTGTAGCTGACAAGAGTTGTGAAAAACCCCCCAAATTACGACAACGACGAACGACAACAAACGTGCGACCGCGTTCGCAAACTAAATACGACTGAGGGAAATTTACACACAAAACCGGCTCAAGTACTGAGCGAGCGTACGGCCAGAGAGTGAGCGAAACCATATCAGACAAAAGCAGCGAGCCACAATCAACACAGTCGAACACAACTGTTCTGTTAGTTTACAGTAGCTGTATGGTGGTGGCAGCAACTGTTAATTAACAGTGCGCAGAAAATGTTAAAAATAGTTAATAGAATTAAAAGATTTTATAAATATTCAAGATTTTGAAAAATGTTATTAAATTGCAACGTTTTTAAATTTTACTAAAATTGTAAATTCAAAAATAACACTTCTCAACATGATTTTTGACATGGACATCCCATAAATCAATTCTATATAATTCGCTGGTGCTGATTTTGACTGCATACTCAATTCAATTATATATTGAAATTATATGATTTTTATCATAAATTGTCTTTATTTTTTATCATGACAACAATAAATAATCTAAACTAAATCCCAGTATCAATAAATTAAATTTTTCATTATTAATATTTTAAAAATGCCCATCTTTTAATAAATGGCAATTTCTAATAATTCCCTTTCCAACTACCTTTCGAATCACACACAACATGTTCGATCGCGGGAAATTTTCTCTCTCATACCAACAAAAAAAAAAATATAGTTTTTCTCTTTCATTTCCACATCCGCTCGCTCCACATTTTTTTCGCAATTATTTTGTATAGTGTGCCGCTATGCTAAAGGATACAAAATATGTCCTGCAGCAACAATACTATATTATAATAGAGATCCTTTCTTGCGACAATGCAACGTCAGACACTTAACAGACAACAACAGCAGCAGCAGCAACTAAGTAGAGGTAAAAATTGCTACCGCTGCTTGGTAGTGGAAGCAACAAGAGCAGCAGCAGCTCCTGCTGTTGTCGACTTATGTATCCTGTATCCTGTGCTGCTGCCACTGTTGCTGCTACTGCAGAGACAGGACACACTAGGTGAAACTGTGTCAGCATATTTTTTATGTGACGTCATCACAAGTGAAATAAAGTGCAAATGAATGCAAAAAACAAAAAAAAAATGCACTGTGCAATTTTAATTAAAATTCAATATTTTATGTATTTAGTTGTTTTGCGAATGTGGTAAGATAAAATAATATATGAAATCATGAATTTATTATTATTCGAACACTAAATATGTTCCATATGGTCGTTGCATACAGAAAATATAATTCTTCAATATGATGATTTTATTCATAAATATTATGTATTTTTTCACAAACTACCACATTCATCATATGAATGATTTCATTCACTGAATTGCAATTTAATGTTTTACGGTTCAGTAGCCGCGGTAGCTCAATGGTTAGTGCGTTGTACAGCGAGCCGAAAAGTCCCCGGTTCAAGCCTGGACTGGGGCAAACAACATCTTTTCATAGAAACATTTTTCTATACCGCGCTACCTCTCGGCAGTAAATGGCAAACCTACGAGAGTAAAAAATTGCTTATGAAAAGCTCTCACCCGCCGTTCGGATTCGGCAATAAAACTGTAGGTCCCACCACTTTGAAGCCGAAGTTCTATACAGGACTGTAGCGCCAAACTATTATTATTATTATGACCTGCTAGATATATAAAAAAAAATGTTTTTTATTTTTTTAAAAAATCTAATATATTTATTAATGATTAAATTTATTAATGGTTATTTAAAAAAAAAAATAAAAAAATGTGTTTCGAAAATAAATTCTATAAAAAAATTTCTGAAAAAAAAATTGAAAAAAAAAAATTATGCAAGAACATAATTTTGCAAAAAAAAAATCTGAAAAATTTTTTTTTTCTTTAGTAAAAAAAGTTACGAAACAGAGAATTACCAAATTAAACATTTGTAATTTATTGAAAACTCAGGATATTTTTATTTAATTTTGTATTATCTTAAATATTAGATGCACTAATTTTAATTTATTAATGAATACTAATAAACATATCGTCGGTGATACTGCAAAACCGCCTAACTGCATGTGAAAATTACGCATAATTTTGTGTTATAAACGGGTTTTTAACAGAGCTCTCGATTTCATACGAGTATTTTCGAGTAGCCCGGGTACCCGTGTACCCGGAAGCTCGAAAGCCCGGGTAATACCCGGGTAGTTCAAATACTCGAAAAACCCGGGTATTAAATGTTCGAGCTACCCGGGTGGTTTGTTCGTTCGTTTGTTCGAGCTATTCGAGTAGCTCGTTTGTTCGAGTAGCTCGTTTGTTCGAGTAGCTCGATTGCTCGTTCGTTGTTGATATGTTGTTCGAATAAATTAGAAAAATGCAATTATACTTAATTTTGTATGAAGTAAGTGCAGAATTGAGATTGAAAATAGTTTTGTTTCTTCTGTAAAATTTATTTTCTAAGAGGTGTTCGAAAATGTGGATAGGCAGTTTTTCAGTATCACCGACGATATGCGTTTTTAAGATATATGGATTTAAACTCGAACATGTTTGATTTGATTTGATGATTTTTTAGCACTTCGAATCTAATGATAAATAAGAAAATGATTTATGGTTACACAGAGCATATTCCAAACTAACGATCAAAATTACAAACTTTCAATCAATCGTTTGAAAATAGTGAATTTTCATACAAAATATTTCCGAACAGAAAAATTCTAACGGAATCCCAGCAAACATTTTGAGTCTTTTAAGACTCCTAAATGTGTCATATTTATGAGTGTTACCCACATATATGTGCACTTAAAAGAGTCCAAAAAGGCTCCCGACTCCTGGGTAGAGGGCCCCATTTTATGAGCCCAAAAACCCTCATATTTCTGACTCTTTTATTACACTTAAAACACTCATATTTGAGCGCTAGAAAGTGCCCAAAAAGGCTCCCAACCCCTGGGTAGAGGGCCCCATTTTATGAGCCCAAAAACCCTCATATTTCTGACTCTTTTATTACACCTAAAAGACTCATATTTGAGCGCTAGAAAGTGCCCAAAAAGTCTCTCAACCCCTGGGTAGAAGGCACCATTTTATGAGCCCAAAAACCCTCATATTTCTGACACTTTTATTACTACTAAAACACTCATATTTGAGCACTGAAAGGATTCTAAAAAGGCTACAGAAACATGGGTAGTGCACACGCTTTAAAAATCCGCGTAGTTTTTCTTTCTTCAGAACTATAGAATGTGTCTGAAATTAATCCAACATAGTACATGTTCATGTTTATCTTAGTCCAGTCATCCGTGAGAAAATGCATTCATTTTAAAAAATCCATTTAATATGCAGGTTTGTCTGTTGAAATTACACTAATATTTTATTATTTTTCGTTTGATTTCAAATTCGAAACGTATATAAGTATTTCAATTTTATTTAAACAGTAGGCTCCTAAAGCCAGCATAAATAAGATACTTTTATGACTCCCTTTTCTGAGTGCTCCTAAAATACTCCTAAATTTGATGATTTTATGAGTTTGATTTGAGGGGGCTCCTAAAGCGCTCATAAATGGAACTCTTTTATGAGTAAAATTTTGGAGCGTTCCTAAAACGTTCTAAAATATAGAACTTTTATGAGTCTATTTTCTGAGCGCTCAGAAACAATTTTATTTTTTGATGCTTTTAGGAGTCTAATTTATGAGGGATCCTAATTAACTCCTAAATATGAATCTTTTATGAGTAATATTTTTGAGAACTCCGAAAACAGTCTTAAATGATATTCTTTTAAGAGTAATTTTTCTGAGGGCTCATAAAACACTCAAAAATTGGTCTCCTTTATGACTCCAATTTCAGAGCACTCCTAAATTGCTTAATGGGATATTTTGTTCACGACTGTTTAAAAGCATATTTCAATTAAAATGTGGAATTCAATTTATAAATATTTTTATATAATTTAATTTTAAAAAATAAATTTATTTGAATGTAGTTTATGCACTCAGAAGAAAATGTCCCATTAAAAACATAATTTTACGATCATTGATTTTATCGTATCTGTATTAATCGTTTTTTCATATTGTTTCAAAAGTTTTCTAATGAATTTTATAGTATTTCAAAAATTCAGTACCATTAATTTAATAATTTTAAAATTATAGAATTTTATGGTATAAATACTATTGTTTTAATGTTTTTTTTTTACGTGGCAGATAAAAACATAAAAAAAAACTAAAAGCTAGAAGAGCAAGTTTAATGAAATATATAATTTAGATTACTTATATATCTACGCATCAACAAGAAAATTGGCATGATCGGCCAATTGTGACATGTGAACCGACCACTTATGTTACAATACCTCATATAAAATTTACATGTACAGATGATTTTTATTTTAAACTAGCTGGACCCGTGCACAGCTGCGCCCGTGCGAAGTTTTTGTAATTGCAAAAATATATCGTTTATAAAGTGTGGATACATTTACGACCTTTATTCCCTTTTTAGTGCAAGCTTCGTCACTATTTTTCCCGCCCACATTCTATTTTACTATTAAACATTTTAAAATGATATTTCGTTTCGATTTGTACAACTCTGCTCTTAGTAAGTCAGAAGTTCCATTTTTAGTTATATGGGAAGTGCCACGCCCCATTGTCCCATTCCGTCCACATTCTAAGTGACTATTACAATGTTTAATATAATCTTTTGTTTCGATTTTTATAACTCTGCTCTTAGTAAGTAAAGACTTATAGAAATTTTAAAGTTTTGGATATATGAGAGATGCCACGCCCCGTTGTGCAACCCCGCCCATATTCTACGTGACGATTGGAGTTTTAAATACGAACATTTGTTTTCATTATTATAAACATTTATTTCATTATTATTTCATTATATCAACTCTTAACATGTCAGGAGTTATAGTAATTTTAAAGTTTTGGTTATATGGGAGGTGCCACGCCCTTTAATCAAATCCCGCTCACATCTACGTGACGATTGGAGTTTGTAATATAAATCTTAGTTTCGATTTATATAACTCTAATCTTAGTAAGTCATAAGTTACAACATTTTTATAGTTTTAGTCATATGGAAAGGGACACGCCCTTTTGTCCAATTCCGCCCACATTTGTAAAAAAGGTAAAGAACTTCAATATACCTCACTGAGCCAAATTTCATGACTGTGCTTATCTTAATTACGCCGATATATTGAATTAAAAGTTCAATTTTGTCACGCCCATTTGTGTACCTTAGGAGACGAATTTCAAAAAATCCCTTTGTAGTGCACACATACGTCAAAAGATGAACATCCTGCCCAAATTTCAAATTTAGATATTTTCGATTTTCCGGCTTTTCCTTTGGGTTTTTCCGACTTTTCTTTTTTCCTAAACCACTCTTGCATTGACACGGACAAAATACAAAAGGAATTAGGCAAATCCATCTGTTCGTTCTCTCGTGATGCTCTGGCACACACAGGACATTTCATTTTTATATATATAGATAGAAGATATACGGGTTTAAGTGAACTTTTCTTTTGGTCAAATGTATATTAACTTTATGCTCAAATATATGAAAATAATGTTGTCCCGCGAACTCCTCCAAAAAAAAAAGTTGTTTTAATAAATGATTGTACAACAACATATTGTATTAACAGTTTGAATACTATTGAACTAATGATACGCAACATATTGTTCAATTTTCATAGTATAAGTAATTGTTTTTCTATTGAAATACCATTAATTCACCATGTCTAGAACACGTTTTAATTATAAAATTAAATGGTATTGATTGAAACAATAATACCAACTGTTTGAATAGTTACTTCAATAGGTTAAGAGCCCTTTCCCAGCCGACTTAATCCAAACCCTACACAATTTATGTAATCTCTGTCTCATTACATACATTATAGCAAAGGGTATAACATTTTTTCAGACTTCACACCATCACCATCATCACCATTATTATCATTAACATCGTCGTCATACTCATCCTCATTATCAACGCTATCTAATGGGTCTTCCTTGAGTTTTCCGAGTACTAACCTAACTTTTCAATGTGTGTCAAACACTGTGCCAGTTTGTTACAGTTCACTTCTATGCGCCGGAAAATATGCAGCATAAAATTTGCAAATATCTGCTTTTGCACTTACGTAAGAGGTTTTGCCGCTCGACCGTTTTTCCACAGTTTTATCGTATTATTTTATGTTTTTTTTTGTTTTTTTTTGGTTCATACTGTTACCTGTTTCATAGCCATAGCCTCCTCTCGCATATAAAATGTTGCGGTTACATGGCATGAAGCTTAAGTTGGGACAGAGCATGGACATGGGGTCTAAAATGTTGGGTAGTAATTTGTGGTACATGGTGGTTTTGTGGGTATTTCGTGTGTCTTATATAAGCGCTGCTCAAATTGCAGTTATGCAGCTTAAATAAGTATTTTATGCAAAGAATTTAGCAGTTTTTGTGAAACTAATTTAAGCACGAAAAAAATATCTAAAACGTAATCTTTATTTTTTGGCAACACCAAAATTAGGCTAAATTTAAGCACTAAATTTATATTATGTTACATTTAAGTAGCACTTCCTGTGTTCGTTGCTTTTAGAGAGCATACAAAAAGTTTCATATGGAATACGCGTTAAACTGCAAGAATTTTTATATTAAAAATGCCAAAAAACAAAACACATAAATTATATTCAACATGTGTTTAAAAATACAAATGACACGCTTCACACAACATACTACACAGCAGCGCTAGCACTCGCATAGACAGACAGACGGACATAGATACTTTGCGGCACACGCAGATAAGATACTTTTTTTTTTAACACATGTAGATACGAAGTTTGGCATAGTAAAAATAGACAAAAGAAAAAAACCCATGACGCTTTTTTTTATTCATTTTGGCAAAATTAAATGTTTTGCGTGGAGAAAATTAAATTACTAAGAACTTTGCACATTTATAATAATAATAAAAAATACTAAATTCTTTTTGTGTGCGTGAAGTGAGGAGGTGCACGACGACAATATTGTGGTATAAAAATATATAGATCACAGATAGAGTTTATAATATTTGTGTTGTGGTTAAATTTTGCAGACATTTTGCAGACATTTCTTGTGGCACTTTCTAAATAAAAACATTAATAATTTTTTTGAAAATGTATTAGTCACTATTATTATTATTGATGATTCGATGTTATGCAGAATTATATCTATGAGTAAATTTTTTACTAATGACGGGGCGCTTTAGGTTTTAAATTAATAGAACCTAATAAAATTTTCATTTACTATTTATTTTTTCGTTTTCATAGGTTTTTATACTAAAAAAAAAAAGCATTTTAATATAATACAAATGTTTATTAACATTGTTCCATGGACATCACATACATAAATTCGATATAATTCACTGCTGCTTGTTTTTGAGAGAATTGCAATCTTAATTTTAATTTGTTCTCATCCCCTACTTAGAATTTAAAAATATTGTATTGTTGAAAAACAGTTTTACCACGGGATTTTAAAAGACACGAAGAAACATGGAAAAACACAAAAAACACGGAAAAACATGACAAAACACGTAAAAACATGAAAAATCCAGCGAAACGTGAAAAATAATACCGGAGCCGTTTAAATTGTTGGAACCAGTATCGTTATTAAAAATGTGTTGAACCGGAACTGGATTCGAAACATATATATTTTTTTCTGGTTGCAATCGGTAACGCTATTTTATAACTATCGGACTCAGAACCGGAACAGATATTATCGTCACTGTCATGCCAAAGGGGCGAATGTGCATTTTTAAAAATGTTGGGAAATCAAATTTTAAAGTTTGAAGTGCTTTAAAAATTAGAAAAACTTAAATTTTTTAAAATTTTTTTCTGTTATTTTTGTTTATTCGTCAATTATTATAACGTATATAAAATATCTTTAGATTTGGACAACCTACTGAATTATAAATACGGATTTTGTGAGGCTATATCCAGATCAAAACGCAAATATTTTTAATTTTTATGCTATAACTTTTTATTAGCGCAAGATAAAATGGTAATGTAGAAGCATTAATTGTTTGTTTTTAAAGCACCTATCTATTGACATAATTAATTAAAAATATTTTGTCAAACATTAATTTGCCATTTGTTATTTGCAGGAAAAAATGTTTGGCAAAATATTTTAAAATAATGATGCAGTTCGATAGGTGCTTTAAAAACAAACAATTAATACCTTTACACTACTATTTTATTTTGCACCAATAAAAAATTAAAGCAAAAAAACGAAGAAATTGGAAAAATTGAAAATCTTGTCATGCCAAAAGGGCGAAATTTTTCGTTTTTTTCGCCATAACTCTTTAATGGTACAAGATAAGATAGTGATGATTAATTGTTTGTTTTTAAAGTACCTATTGAACTGCATCATTATTTAAAATTATTTTGCCAATCATTTTTTCATGCAAATAACAAATGGCAAATAAATGGTCTGCAAAATATTTTTAATTAATGATGCAGTTCAATAGGTACTTTAAAAACAAACAATAAATTCCTTTAGATCACTACTTTATCTTGTACCATTAAAGAGTTATAACAAAAAATTAAAAGATTCGCCCTTTTGGCATGACAAGATTTTCAATTTTTCCAATTTCTTCGTTTTTTTGCTTTAATTTTTTATTGGTGCAAGATTTAATAGTTGTGTTGAGGTATTAATTATTTGTTTTTAAAGTACCAATAAAAAGTTATGGCGAAAAAACGAAAAGATTCGCCCTTTTGGCATGACAAGATTTTCAATTTTTCAAATTCGCCCTTTTGGTTTTGTCTTTTGTGGCTAGAAATATCCAACAAAATGACACGCGATTTTGGCACAGCATACTTGAGGATAAACTACATTCAAAAATGTAAAAAAAAACCGCAAATGTCAAAATTTGCATATTCGCCCCTTTGGCATGATAGTGACGTTATAGTCCCTGTCAGGGAACGCAAAGAACCGGAATCGGAACCGTTATTAAAAATGTATGGAACCGGAATCAAAACCCACTTAATTTGTTGGTTGAACCCGGAATCGGAACCGTAACTGCAATTTTAAAAATCTTGGAACCCGAACCGGAACCGATATTCACAGATCCCTGTAATAAATAATTCAAAAATTTAGTTTGATACAGTTTTATTTTCTTAAATCCATAAGTAAAACTAAAACAACAGATTTTTATGAAATGGTTAAAATACCACGAAATTTTTATTTTCTGAAGCTGGAAGTAAGAATTGGAAGAATCTGGAAGTAAGAATTTTTTAAAATTAGGGTAGGCACTATAAAAAAATGTGCCTGATTTTGGAGGCACGGACACGCACGGGCACGACAGCAACTAGCACGCACGATCTCAGATTTTAAGGCGTTACACGAAAAAAGCACGGCACGTGCCCATCTCTAGTCCAAACTAACTATTAAAATTACTATCTTTTTGCAAATTTTATAATATGCACTGTGAACATAATTTTGATACTCTTTTACAAAATCAATTTTTTAATAAAAATACTTATGTCTATATCATATCTAAAGTATGCTTATTTTTATGGTATAATAATAATAAATGAAAAAAAAAACTACAAATTTATAAAATAACCCCAAAACTTATCAAAATGGCGTACATTTGCTCACCATATTGCACAATCTCTTCCACTTGACATCACCTTTATTTAATTATAATTTTCTAATTAAAACCGTTGATATTTTCACTAATATTTGACAGCTTGCCTGCCTCAAGCTGTCAAGCATGAGTCAGAGTCAAGCGCGCCGCTGACTGAATTCCATGCTCTTTACCATTATTACACCTCTAAATGAGGGTGTTTTATGGCTAGGCCGTTTATGGATAGTAGATCTGTAAAGTACTTTGGATGCTGTTAAGTCCTGCTAATCCACGCACACATTATTGCGGTACCATTTTAACCCCCATTCCAAAGGAAAAAGTGTTGAATTATTAACCAAAAAAAATATATTTTTTTAATTACAGCAGCTAAAAATGTCAATCACTTTTTTTTTTGTTGCCGCAATCAAAATTCTGCTTTAAATTGCACTAAATGTAGCAGCAGTGGCAGCTAAAAGTGTTAAGAACCATGTAGTCTGAGTGATTTTACACCCTCTGTGCTTTTGTGACAAAAATCGGTATTGTTCGGAACGTGTCATAATTGTCAGCAACCCGCAAAGGTAACGTGCCACTCATTAGATTGACGTGCACATGGCTTTGTCATCATCGAAATGGTGAAATCATCTCCGTTCACAATAAAGCTAAAAACCGCACCAAAAGCAAATATAAGAATTCTGTATAAAATACACGTTTAATGACTTTATAGCTGACTGCATTTAATTTTAATTTAAGCAGCATCCAAACATTCACAAAACCATTCAGTATGACTGACTGACTAATATCGCCCGCTTTTACACCCTCTCCAAAACAGACTCCCGAACATCTTTTGTTTCAATAATACCCTCTAATGGTTGTTACGCAAATAATAATTTGTATATATTATATTTTTAACATTTTCACTTGACAAATATGTCGTCAGAAGTTTATTTATAATGCTTTTAATTATGTAGACTACCCTTAGTTCTATTCATAATTTATTAAAAAAAAAAACAAATATTGAAATATTGATTACTTTTTAATTAGAAATTCAATTAAATTTTATTGTATTATTTTAAACTCATCATATTAAATATTTTACATTTTATGCACTTCACAAATTCCCAAATTTTACGCCATTTTTTCATTTTTAATTTATGGTTAATTGCATTTT
Organism: Dryomyza anilis; assembly: GCA_951804985.1. Taxonomy (NCBI): domain Eukaryota; kingdom Metazoa; phylum Arthropoda; class Insecta; order Diptera; family Dryomyzidae; genus Dryomyza; species Dryomyza anilis. Next base: position 99,535,389 of record OX638131.1, on the reverse strand, counting down.
TGCACCAATATTTATGCAGCAAATTGGCAAGAATCTGTTTTATTTTTCACCACACAGAAAGCAATTAAAACGTATAAATTATGGTATTTGTTTCAATGAATGGGTTGTCTGAATCACCATACAGTAGCTACAAAATAACATGACACACAATATTATCAATAACTATAAAATTTTTGCCCAAACCTCCTAACTATAAACAAAGCAATGTAATGAAATAAATCAGCAAAATTTGTACAAATGTAAATCCCACTCTCAACAAAATGTCCAATTAAAATTTTATTTTTAACATTTTATTCCGGTGCGAGTAAATTCGATTTTAAAATAAAATGAATACAAAACTTATGTTAAACTTATAATTAAAATAAAAAAAAATGCAATTTCGGAAAGATTTAAATTTCAGTGGCAAATTGAAGTTTTCAATAAAATTGAATATTTAATAAACAATAAAATTTTAAATAAACAAAGTAAGAGAAATCATAGAAAAATGGATCTAGTGATATATATATTATATATATAACTTCATTGAATTATGAAAAATAAATATGTTATGCAATACATAACAGGTACACCTTAAAATCAATATTTCTTGCGTTTGACTGGTCATAACTTTGGTCAGATCCGTCAGAAATTCATTAGGATTATTTCAAAATATTAGTTGAAGTATTCTCAATAAAACACAGAAGAAATAAGATCGAATTCAAATCAGTAAAGAGCTAAAGTTCAAAATATGTGAAAAACACACAAGAAATGTCACATGTTTTACATACTAAAACAGAAAGTTGAGGCAATCTGAAAAAACTAATTATGTCGTGATTAGAATCTTGAAGTCAATTGGAAAATCATACTTAGATCGCGGATATTTTTTTTTGTTGTGCTGTGTAATTAAATTTTTAGCGAACAATTGAATTTCTAGTGAAAAATTTAATTTCTAGAAAGAAAAATTATTTTTCGTGAAAATTTTAATTCTTAGTGAAAAATGTTCCACTTTTTTTGTTAGTGAAAAATTAAATGTTTAGTGAATATTTAGTGAAAAATTGAATTTTTAATGAAAAATTGAATTTTCAGTGAAAAATTGAATTTTTAATGAAAAATTGAATTTTTAGTGAAAATTTGAATTTTTAGTGAAAAATTGAATTTTTAGTGAAAAATTGAATTTTTAGTGAAAAATTGAATTTTTATTGAAAAATTTTATTTTTAGTGAAAAATTGAATTTTAAGTGAAAAATGGAATTTTAAGTGAAAAATTGAATTTTTAGTGAATAATGGAATTTTTAGTGAAAAATTGAATTTTTAGTGAAAAATTGAATTTTTAGTGAAAAATTGAATTTTTAGTGAAAAATTGAATTTTTAGTGAAAAATTGAATTTTTAGTGAAAAATTGAATTTTTAGTGAATAATGGAATTTTTAGTGAAAAATTGAATTTTTAGTGAATAATTGAATTTTTAGTGAAAATTGAATTTTTAGTGAAAAATTGAATTTTTAGTGAAAAATTGAATTTTTAGTGAAAAATTTAAATTTTAGTAAAACATTGAATTTTTTATTTTTAGAAAAAAAAAATTTTTTAGTCACAATTTTAAGTGAAAAATTTAATTTTTGGCAAAATTTTTGAATTTTTAATGATAAATTGAATTTTGAGTGAAAAATTAAATTTTAATGAAAATTTGATTTTTAGTGAGTTATTGAAATTTGAATTTTAAGTGAAAATTATTGTTTTTAATTAAAAACCGAAGATATTAATTGAAATCGAATATTGAATTTAAACAATTGATTTTAGTTAATAGTTAGTAAAGAATTCAAAAAATAATCGAATTTTTAGTTCAAATTTCAGTTATCGTTTGAAGACTTTGAAACTTTAAATAAAATTATTTCTTTTTAAAAAACTAAATATATAATAATTAATTTCGTCATAGACTAAAACAAAATCAGTTATTGGATTATATAAAAACATGGCATTATTTTTCTGGGATTCATGTTCCATTAAGTTTTTCCACCGAAAGCAAATCCATTAATTTTATCTGACGCAGATTTAATTTTTCCAGCAATTACTCTACATTTGCCACGACATTCGTTACACCATTAACTAGGGAAATAAAACTAATTCTGAAGCAATATCCAGGGTGGTATTGCACCGCACCCACTCACGGCATGCAGTTCTAAGGGGTGGCATAAACGTCAAGTGTGATGGGTCGGGTCACCCAAACTGGGTGGCTATTGCAAGTGACTAAATTACGTCATTGCCATTAAAAAGTGGTGTTTTTTTTCACAGAGTTTTTGCATTTTTACACTTATCACAATTGTGTCCTAAAAGAAAAGAAAAACACAGTGGTGACTGAGTGAAAGTGAAAAACGAAACGACACAAAAATCTGCTTAAATCATTTGTCACAGCCCAGTCGTACACAAAAAAGAAAGGTGCTACTGCGGAAATACATTATACACCCACCTTCTGTTGAACAATTGCCAAAAGAAATTGCTACCATTAGAGAACCTCAAGTCATGCAATTGCACGCACAGTGGGGTGGTGAATATATTCGGCATGCCAAGCAACACTTGGCTGATAAAAGGTTCAAGGTATTTTCGGCAAAATATTGGTGACTTGTTACACCACCTACATTTCGTAAACGGTACGCAAGATTTTAATCATCGACGCAAAAGTTTATTTATTTTGCGATAAACTTTGCCACGCGTTCAAATAAGGGTTAAAATGTAACCAATTTGGGTAGATTATTAACTGTATGACCGACCGAACGACCAGCTATAGACTGGGTGCTCAAAAGATTGCCGCCTTCAATTGTAGAGGGTTGAAATTTGGTTTAATTTTTGGCTACTTTCGTCATTTAAATGCTATAAAAACTATATACGAAATTATTGTAATTTACTCAGTCGTTGCAATTTAATTGCATTTCATTATTGCACTTGCATTATACAAAATAATATATATGGTGCTGCTGCTCTATATAGGGTCTCAAATATCCTATACTATGTTATTCAAATTCTGTAATTGCTTTTGTAATTTGAAACCCTATTTGAATGGAAATCTTTTGTTGAGCAGTAAATTTAAACGAAAATATGGGTGGCATATTTTGCTTGATTTGTTGATATTGCATAAAATTAGTGGTAATGCCGAAAATATGAATTTTAATGAGTTTGAAATTACAATAACGTATTTTTAGACGATTTTTATTATACCCCACACTAAGAGTGAAAGGGTATATTCAGTTTGGTACGCCGTTTGTAACACCCAGAAGGAAGCATCTCCGGTATGGAAAAGTATATATATTCTTGATCAGCATGACCTCCTGAGTCGATTTAGCGATGTCCGTCTGTCTGTCTGTCTGTCTGTCTGTCTGTCTGTCCGTCTGTCCGTCTGTCCGTCTGTCTGTCTTTCTGTCTGTTGAAATCCCTACTACTTTTAAAATTGAAGAGCTAGATAAATGAAACTTATAACTTAGATTACTAATATACCTACGCTGTATGTGCGTAGGCGAGATCGGTCCATTGTGACCTATGATCCGACCACTTATGTTCAAATACCTCATATAAAATGTACATATAAAGATCAATTTTTATGTATACGTGCTTAGGTAAACTTTTTTGGTCAAATATATATTGATATCATGCTCAAATACATGATAATAATGTTTTCCGGCGAAAAGACTTGTGGTTCACAAAAAAAAATCGAAATTCGGTACACCTACCCATTTGTAAATATGGGTATCAAATGAATGGAAATTCTTCAACGTTTGAATGTTTGTAGTTATTTTCAGGATTCGTATATCCTGGTGACATTTGAATCACTTTGAATGGTAACCACACATATGTGTAGGGTATTTATAGTCGGCTTAGACCGACTATAATTTTGATAATCCTAACTATCATAATTACACCTACTTTAAAATTTCCCATGTGATCTAACCTTCCCAACTGGTTTTTGTTTTCAATTTAGAAACTTATTTTTTATAAAGTTCGTTTCGTTTCAAATTTTTATTCAATTATAAATATCATTTTTAATCATCATCATTTTAATATAAATATCTTCCTATAATCATTAGAACTATCTCACTGTATATTAATTTTTGATAGAATATGTTTATTTAAACTTGGGTTGCTCATCACTTGGTTGACTCATTGAAATACGCAAAATGATTTCATTTTCTAATATTTTGTGTAAATTATTTATTTGTGTATCTGAATTATTTTTAATTTATTACCAAACGCTTACCCTTTATGCTTACATCATCTTATAAGCTAAATCATTCATGAGATCATAAAAATAATTACCTGAAAAAATAAAAAGAATATGGAATAAGTATTTTTCAAACTTTAGAGTATGATAAAAGAAATGAAAGCTATATATAGAAAACTCTTGGTCCATGTTTGTACAGCATATACACGCTGCAAAAAGGGCTCTCCCAAACATAATATTGCAGGCATTACATATATCTTTGTAGGTTTATGGAAACAAAAGTATTATTGCATTGCCAAACATTATTATAATAACAGCCAAACATATTTTCGTTTTCGGTCAAACATATTTATGTTCAGAATTATAATGTGATTTCGAACGTTATAATTACATTTAAGCATTTTAAAACAAATATTTTCTTTCCGTGTATCTATTTAAAACTTTTGGTCTGTCCTGTCCATCACGCCTAAATCGCTGAACCGTTTTGAGTGATATTTTACACGAGGATACTCTGAAGATCGGAGAGCTATATATGGGCGGGATTATCAATTTTTTGTGAAAATATGAATTTTTAGAGAAAAATGGAATTTTTAGTGAAAAATTAAATTTTATTGAAAAATTTAATATTATTGAAAATTTTAATTTTTAATAAATAAAATTATTTTTACTGAAAATTTTAATTTTCAGTTTGAACATGAAAATTGATTTTTTTAGTTATAATTTGAATTTTTACTGTGAAATATTTTTTTTTTTAAGAAAAATGAATTTTTATTAAAAACTTGAATTTTTAATGAAAATTAGAATTTTTAGTATAAAATAATTTTTTTTTTAATAAAAAATTGAATTTGTAGAAAAAACTTGACTTTTTAATGAATAATGGAAATTTTAGTGAAAAAATTGAATTGTAGTGAATATTTTAATTTTTAGTGAAACATTGGATATTTAGTGTAAAATTGAACTTTTAGTAAAAAATTTAATTTTTTTGTAAAAAATTGAATTTTTAGTGAAAAATTTAAATTTTAGTGAAAAAATTGAATTTTAGTGAAAAATTTGAATTTTAGTGAAAAAATTGAATTTTAGACAAAAAAATTTACTTTTAGTGAAAATTTTAATTTTTAGAGAAAATTTGAATTGTAGTTAAAATTTAAATTTTTAGTGAAAATTGAATTTTTAGTGAAAATTGCATTTTTAGCAAAACATTGAATTTTTAGTGAAAAATTCAATTTTCAATGAAAATTTGAATTTTTAGTGAAAAATTTAATTTTCAGTGAAAAATTGAATATTTAGTGAAAAATTGAATTTTTAGTGAAAAATTGAATTTTTAGTGATTAATTGAATTTTTAGTGAAAAATTGAATTTTTAGTGAAAAATTGAATTTTTAGTGAAAAATTGAATTTTTAGTGAAAAATTGAATTTTTAGTGAAAAATTGAATTTTTAGTGAAAAATTGAATTTTTAGTGAAAAATTGAATTTTTAGTGAAAAATTGAATTTTTAGTGAAAAATTGAATTTTTAGTGAAAAATTGAATTTTTACTGAAAAATTGAATTTTTAGTGAAAAATTGAATTTTTAGTGAAAATTTGAATTTTTAGTGAAAATTTGAATTTTTAGTGAAAATTTGAATTTTTAGTGAAAATTTGAATTTTTAGTGAAAATTTGAATTTTTAGTGAAAAATTTAATTTTTAGTGAAAAATTTAATTTATAGTGAAAAATTTAATTTTTAGTGAAAAATTGAATTTTTAGTGAAAATTGAATTTTTAGCGAAACATTGAATTTTTAGTGAAAAATTTAACTTTTAATGAAAAATTTAATTTTTAATGAAAAATTTAATTTTTAGTGAAAATTTAATTTTTAATGAAAAATTGACTTTTTAGTGAAAATTTGAATTTTGAATTTTTGAATGAAAATTTTTAGTGAAAAATTGAATTTTTAGTGAAAAATTGAATTTTTAGTGAAAAATTGAATTTTTAGTGAAAAATTTAATTTTCAGTGAAAAATTGAATTTTTAGTGAAAAATTGAATTTTTAGTGAAAAATTGAATTTTTAGTGAAAAATGGAATTTTTAGTGAAAAATTTCATTTTTAATGAAAAATTGAATTTTTAGTGTTAAATTTAATTTTTAATGAAAAATTTAATTTTTAGTGAAAATTTAATTTTTAGTGAAAAATTGACTTTTTAGTGAAAAATTGCATTTTTAATGAAAAATTGAATTTTTTAATGAAAAATTGAATTTTTAATGAAAAATTGAATTTTTAGTGAAAAATTGAATTTTTAGTGAAAAATTGAATTTTTAGTGAAAAATCAAATTTTTAGTGAAAAATTGAAATTTTTAATAAAAATTTGAATTTTAAAGGAAAAACATTTTAATTTGTAATGTTAATCAGAGTCAAACACTTCATTAACTGGTATCATTTCCTATAATTAAAACATGTTTTAAATCACAAACCAATGTGACTTTAGTTACAAGTAACAGCAATTTTCCATTTCAATGTGAATATTTTTATTTCGACAGCAAAACAACATCATTGTTTCTCGTCGTTTGTTTAGTTGTTGAGATATCGTGCGCCAGATAAAAGAAAATCCATTATTTTGCGCAAGAACCGCCTCCTACAATTACATAAAACAGGCATTGGTTTTGCGGAAGAGTAGTCGGCCGGCCGATTCGATTCAAGTTTACACAATACAAACATTAATTTTTATAGTGAAGCAAAATTATTGAACAAACTTAACAAAAAAACGTGACACAATTGTTTAGTTGAAGTTCAGGCAGAGGGGAATGAATCAGTAATGAAATATTATAAAATTGTAAAACAAAAAATTAAAAGAAAAAGTAAAATTATAATAGATATTAAGTGTATTAAATTAATAAAGAAAAAAATAATGGAAAGATACAAATTTATTTTCGAGTTTCTTTTAATGCATTTTTAAAAATGGCATAAAACAAATGAAAAAGCCCTGCAGTTCAAAGAGTTAAACGATTTTATTACAATGTGCAAATGACTAATGGCTCATAACGGATGCACAATAATACTATAAATCACACAAAAATACTGTAAAAATGTTAAAAGAAAACAATAGTTGAGAGATTGTAGTTTTTTTTTTAAACGGAGAAAAAAAAAATAGAAATTATAAATTATAAAACTTAATGAAATGAACTATAATAGGTGTAATGCGACTTTATAAAGCAATATATTTTTTTCCTAATAACTATGCAGATTTTAAAAATCTTTTGCAGACTCATATAGCAATCGATATTAATTGCATTCATTAATCAATCCAGCAATGAAATTCACTAATTTAACCGACAAAATTATTTGCTGCATTGTCGTACAAATAGTCATATTAGCTAACGCAATTGCTTATATAACGAAGAATAGCAAATGTTTTCATTATATTAGAGAATTTAATTGCTGGATTGATTACTGAATGCAATTAATATCGGTTGCTATATTTACGTCGATTATATTTTTCTGTGTAGGTAATATCGAAGCGTTCTGTCTAAGTTCGAGGTACGGCAGGAGATATTTTATGAAATCGTTCGATATCAAAAAGAAAAATAATCAAAGTTGGAGATTGCTTCGAAAAATATTTGCTGAAACAGCAAACGCAAGTTTGTTGTTGTTTTGAAAAACTTGTATATGCTATTAGAGGAGAGTTGTTTTTGTATTTAAATAGTATATAAATATTTTTTTTATATTTCTTTTATCTTTTAACTTTTTTATATATTTTAATTTTTCTTTATTTTAGTTTTTACTTCCCGATTATATTTTATTTGACCTTCACCATAGTGTATTCACATTTCACTAATGATTGAACCCTTGTATGCGTGCATTATTATTGGAACAATTAAAATAAATTACTTTTCAAAAAACAGTCTACGAATTATAGACGCATTGGCTGCGGCCAGCAAAAATGGCTCGTGACTATGGCGCCATTATCGCTACACTAGAGATATGCTTAGCAGGGACACAATCCATGCTTTTCGCAATGTTAATCAAATAATAGGATGCTGTATTTACTACTTAAAGTTTGCTAAAATTTAGTATTTATTGTTTGATATTAATGAAAGAAAATACAATTAAATCAATAGTTTTAATAGTTTTAATAGCAAAATTAAGTCAATAGGATATATTGTTATTTTAATAGGTAATACCATTAAATACTACAAAATACTATTAAATACTATTAGATAATTTATATGAAAATATTTGTTTTTTGTATATTATTGTATCAAAAACTCTAATATTGACCAATTGTAATATTATTTTTAACTGAGTGTAGCAAACTATTTATTTTGAGTGCAGGTATATCTTCCAATTCAGTGAAGACAAAATCAAAATTATTTTTTTTTTAGTAGGAATTCGTAGTAGTGGAATTTGAGATATATTTCGATACGATGATAGTGAACTTTTTGCAAATATGGAGAAGTATGGAATTATGGAGTTTTCAGCGATTGTAATACACAGAAACAAATTTCACCATCAACCAGTATTCATCATATTGATGATTCCATTCATTGAACTAAAATCGTATTTTTTCAGTGTTTTACATTTTTAATATTTTTTATAACATCAAATTTCAAAGAAAAATTTGTCTTCACTTAAACATTTACGTATTATAATACTTATAAGATTTATGATATTTAAATTAGTATGGTTTGATGAACAAAATTCATCAATATGATGTTCATTTATTCATTAATATGTTGAAATGGAGTGTTTGAATGATTAGAAATTAAATAGTATAAATCTTTTAAGAATTATAAATACATAAATGTGTAAATGGAGAAAAAACATTTCTTGAAATTTGATGTTAAAAAATATTGAATATGAAAAACATTTAAAAATACGGTTTTAATTCAATGAATGAATTCATCAATATGATGAATCTTGGTTGTTGGTGAATTTATTTTTGTGTGTACGTTACGAAAATCATTTTTGATACGAAATCAAAATCGTTTTAAATTAAATTTCGAATACAAAAATGTACAAAGAAATTTAACATGCCAGAATATTGCGTATTTTATATATATCCTATTAGAAATTTAACCTATTAGGGTAGACATAATGATACCGTAACTGGGAATGACCCAGTTCAAGATCAATTTCTTACAATTCGAGGCAGACGAGATTTTAATTGATTTATTTCTAAGTAGGTAATGAAATTTACCCCATTAGGGTTGACAGAATTATGTACAGGTCAAATTGGGGAAGACGAGTAGGAAATTTATTCAAAGACGATTCGAGAGACGAGAAGCATTTTTCATATATGTAGGTCTTTCGTTACTTCTAAAAGATCGAAGTCATGTAAGTGTCGTAAGGTTTGCAGCAAAGAGCTTATAATTATGGAGATTTTGAAAAAAACAGTTAAAGACTCAAAAAGCTTGAATTCCTAAAAAAGTTTTAAAATTTTGTTTCAGGAAATTAAATAAAAATCGAGATATTTTAATTCGCACAGAACGTATAGAAATCGTCTATTACACTAAACAGTCGATCGAATTTGTCACATTTTTTTATACTTTCAAGAGATTGGGGTTATTTAAAAATAGATAAATATTTCAATTTTACTTTTGATTATAAATTTCACTTAAATTTGTTATAACCAGCCTGTGTATAGGGTAGGTGGTTATAAAAATATACAAGTGACCTCAGTGACATTGTTTTTCTGTTGTTTTATGACTGTATGAAAGCGAAAACGTGCAAAAGTTTTACGACAGTAACAGCATAAGAAAATGCTAATAAAAGTCATTTAGAAAAAAAAATCCATAAAATATTATGCACGAGGAGTAAAGCACTTGCTGCGCAAAAAACCTCAACGAGATACTACTTTGCAGTTGTAACTTCGTATTTCACTTCTCACTACCTCCACCTTTTTTTACAACGTATCTGCATTTTGTGTGCTTGTCAATGAACTTTGCTGCAACTCGTTGATGCCGTCGCTCGTAACTCTTTAAATACTTGATTACGACACATAACGTAATATAATAAAAAAAATATAAAAAATTAACTTTTACTTTGCTTGAATTATTTACGAGGGATCGGATCACGTTGGATTGATGTGGAGCGAAAAATTCGCACGCCCATTAAATGTGGGTTTTCAAATGTACAAATTGAAGAAAATTACAGGGAAATATGTCAATGAGCAAAATAATTTATTTATTAGGAGGTGATGTTTTGAAAAATGAATGAACTCAAAATTAAGAGAAAATTTGATTTTTTTATGAAAATTTTAACTTTTAGTGAAAAATTTAATTCTTAGTGAAAATTTAAATTTTAAATTGAAAATTGAATTTTAAGTAAAAATTTGAATTTTGAGTAATATATTGAATTTTGAGTAAACAATTGAATTTTTAGTGAAAATTTGAATTTTTAGTGACAAATTTAATTTTGAGTAAACAATTGAATTTTTAGTGAAAAATTTAATTTTTAGTGAAAAATTTAATTTTTAGTTAAAAATTGCATTTTTAGTGAAAATTGAATTTATAGTGATATATTGAATTTTTAGTGAAATTTTTGGTGAAAATTGTAATTTTTAGTGAAAAATTTAATTTTTAGTGAAAAATTTAATTTTTAGTGAAAAATTTAATTTTAAGTGAAAATTTTAATTTTTAATGAAAATTGAATTTTTAGTGAAAAATTTAATTTTTAGTTAAAAATTTATTTTTTAGTGAAAAATTGAATTTTTTGTTAAAAATTGCATAGTGATATATTGAATTTTTAGTGAAATTTTTGGTGAAAATTGTAATTTTTAGTGAAAATTTGTATTTTCAGTGAAAAATTTAATTTTTAGTGAAAAATTTAATTTTTAGTGAAAAATTGAATTTTTAGTGAAAAATTTAATTTTAAGTGAAAATTTTAATTTTTAATGAAAATTGAATATTTTGTGAAAATTGAATTTATAGTGATATATTGAATGTTTAGTGAGATTTTTGGTGAAAATTGTAATTTTTAGTGAAATGTGAATTTTCAGTGAAAAATTTAATTTTTAGTGAAAAATTTAATTTTTAGTGAAAAATTTAATTTTAAGTGAAAATTTTATTTTTTAATGAAAATTGAATTTTTAGTTAAAAATTTAATTTTTAGTGAAAAATTGAATTTTTAGTGAAAAATTGAATTTTAGTGAAAAATTGAATTTTTAGTGAAACATTGAATTTAAAGTGATATATTGAATTTTTAGTGAAAATTGAATTTTTGGTGAAAATTTGTGAATTTTAGTGTAAAATTTAATTTTTAGTGAAAAATTTAATTTTTAGTGAAAAATTTAATTTTTAGTGAAAAAATTAATTTTTAGTGAAAAAATTAATTTTTAGTTAAAAATTGAATTTTTAGTGAAAAATTGAATTTTTAGTGAAAAATTTAAAAGGTTTAATTGAAATTTAGAGCAGATTTATTTTTAGTAAAAAAAATGAATTTTTTAGTGAAAATTTGAATTTTTAGTGAAAAATTTAATTTTTAGTGAAAAATTTAATTTTTAGTGAAAATAAAATTCAAAGTAAAAAAAACAAATTTTGGTGAAAAATTGAATTTTTAGTGAAAAATTGAATTTTTATTGAAAAACTTAATTTTTAGTGAAAATTTGAATTTTTAGTGAAAAATTGAATTTTAAGTGAAAATTGAATTTTTAGTAAAAATTTAAAAGGTTTAATTGATATTTTAGTGCAGATTTATTTTTATTTTTAAATACTTTTCAAATACAAATGAAATTAAATTGAATACCCCTTTAGCAAAAATTGCCAACACTGCATAAATTTGATTTTCCATCATTTCAAATTTATTCAGCTTCAATAGCTACCTTGATGACAACCTGTAACTCATAAGAAAAATCATACTATACAGGCTTTCGATCTCGTAGTACAAGCTTTCAATGCAATCTGTCGAGTTTCATGATCAAAGTCAAAGAAGCGGAAAACACATTTCCGGCCAAAACGTCACCTGTGCCGCCGCTATAACCGACTCGAAAAACAGCTACCAGAAAAAATATTTATCACAAACAAGCCACATAAACAAATTCAATGCATTTCTTTCTATTGAAATGAATTTCATGTGTGAGGGGGGGAGGGGGGATATAAAATATATATGTGATCAAAAATAATTACATGCATTAAATGAAAACGAATGACGTACGTAAGAGTTGTACAAGAAACAAAAATCATAGATACCAAAGTGAAATTTTATTAGAAATCTTTACCGAATCAAAATACAGAAACAAAAAATACTAAATATAATAATAAACAAATCATCAGGTTTATTGTGCGCGCACATTTTATGTTGAAATGCTGAAGATTTAAGAGATTCGAAATTGAAATTGTTGTATGCTACGCCTGACTAGTTGGATTATTTTTTTTTTACGTTCATACCATGTAGTCTCCACAACTCAGAGTGGAAAGTGACCATAAAATATGAGGATGAGGCAGTCGGAGTCCGAAGAAATGACGAATTTTTTTAAATTATTGCTAATTACTTTTTGCTAGTAAAGCAAATTACAGAAATAATAATATATAGAAAGTTTTACAAAAAAAACTAATTATAAAAAAAGTTAGCAAAAATTTAATTTTAAAATGATTTATGTTAATACAAAGTTTAGTGCATTTTTAAAAGGTGTTTTTAAAACTAATTAATAATTAAATTCTAGTTTAAATTTAATAGTTAATAATTATTAAAATTATAGTTTTACCCAGCCCGCCATGTTGAATATCAATGCCTTAAAAAAATTCTCGTATTAACTTCGATTATAAAGATCGATCTCGTGCATTATCGTATTTGATATTAAAAATTGCTCTTTCCTAATACATTCAAATTATATAACAAAATACAATATTTAAACAATTATCACATCGATATTACGATATTTTTGAAACAATCTCCAACTTTGTACATTTTATTTTTGATATCGATTTGATTTTGAAACGCGAAAACTCCGACAGAAGGCACACAGAAAAAATAATAGACGTATATATAGCAACCAATATTAATTACATTCATTAATCAATCCAGCAATGAAATACGCTAATTTTATGAAAACATTTGCTATTCTGGACGTACAAATATTCATATTAGCTAACGTAGTTGCTGATTTAACAAATGTATTCATAAATTTAGTGTATTTCATTGCTGGATTGATTAATGAATGCAATTAATATCGGTTGCTATATTGACGTCTATTTTTTTCAGTGCAGGTGAAATTTGATGCTAGATCGCTACGAGAAAGTGTCCGATATCGTGAGAATTCTCCTCATTAATCTAGCGTTGTTTTCGTAACGCTAATAAAATCGATAGATGTCTGGACATTTATTTGTTCTCGTAGCTTTTCCGTTCTAATTTTTAAAATTAATCGCACATTCCAATTCTTTGACAATATACGATATTTAAACAGTTCTCACATCAGTTCGCAATATTCTTCAAAGCAAACTCGAACTTTGAATATATTTTTTCGAGATCTTTCCGATTTCGTAGGTCCAATTTAGCGCTCGATATCGTTAAGAGAACGGTGATTTTTCATGTGATTCTTGTATCTACTCGCATTGATCTCGTAACAATATCGAAACGAATGGCATACTGGGTTTAGTAATATAATTTAAAATAAATATTTTGTTGAAAAGTTTTTATTTCTGGCAATTACCTATTGATTAGTAAAATAATGGTATCAATTAACGAAAAAAGTTAAACTTTTGAAATGTGTTTTCATAAAATTATTAAATAATATAAAAAATATATATTTTTCATGACAACAAAATTCAAAATTAATTTGGTCTTGAACTAAACTTTTAAAAATCAGCATTTTTATTTTAGATTGAATAAAAAATAAATTGTATTTATTTCTTTCACAGAAAAATAAAAATATAATTGTACTTGAAAAAAACTCTACAAAATAAAAAAAATAAAATTCAAGGTCATTGTGGTTCATGTGTGAAAAAAAAACTTTTAAATAAATACTAAAATTATTTTTTTTCCAGTATTTCCACAAACATAAATAAATAATGCATTAATGTTGATGTTGAAGCCTATTGAAAAGTTCAATGGAAATATTTTTGAATAAACACAACTTTTTTTTATTTATTTTTTTTGAACTTTTCACAAGAAGTCAACACGCAATTAATCAAATGTGCATGACCTAGAAATCGTTCAAAGAAGTTTTATTGATAAAAGAAAATATTTTTTTTTTTGTAAACAAATTAAAAAAACGACATTGAAAAGTTAAATCGAAAAATATATAAATACATTTGTTTTAGTGTATTGTTAGGTGGACATTTTTTCATTGTGATAAAATTCTTTTTGAGACATTACATCCCCGGACTACAGTTGCCCGGAATATTCCTCGCCGAACATTATTTCCCGAGACAATTACTCACCGATAAAATTATTGCTCTAGTCCGTTGTTTCCCAGGAAATAATTTTTTCACGTACAATTTTCGCAGAAAATTTGCTAATTATTGTCCGTACATATTTTACCGGGACAATTATTATCATGAAAATTCTACTGAGGGTCAATTCTTGTACCAGACAATTTTTCCCTGAGAAATTATATTTGCCGCCCCCACCAAATTCTTTTCTAAGGAAAAATTCTAAACCGCATAATTTGTTCTGTGTCAGTTTTGTTACTTTTCTGTAGAGCATTTTAAATTTATAATTTGTATCGTTATTCCATGTCTTAAGTAGCATCTACATAGAAAAAAATGTACATCACATTGATGAATTCCGTTCTACAAACCATGATTCATTGTATTGAAGAACATTCATAATATTAATTACTAACGACATTAATGTTATGAATGCGTTCATAAAAATGATGAACGTTTAGTTATTGTCGAAAAAGCGTCCTTCAATATGATGAATTGTATGCGAAGAATGCGTTTCATCATATTAATGAACAAATACACAAAATACAACATATTTTACTTCATACTGAAGAATGCTGTCCATTAAACAAATTTCAATGAAAATATCTATTTTTCGTTCATTTATTGTCATACTTCTCAGTTCTCAAGTAGTTCTTATATGTTATGTCTTATATAATTTAATACTTGCTCGAAATGCATAAATTAGTAAAATGTTTTATAATATATTTATTTATAATTACAACTTTTTAGTAAAAAAAGTTATATTTATAAAAAATATATTTTAGAAAAATTTGTGCTGGATAATTTCTGTTATTTTTTAAAAATAATTTATACACCAACATTTTTTTTTTCAAATTATTTTCTAAATTTTTTTTTTTAAATTCGTAAAAAAAATATTATATTCATATATATTATGAACAAATTCTTCATCAATATTAATATTCAAATTCATTGCATTGAATATTTCGTTCTTTAATATGTTGTGCGATAGTACGAATAATTTCATTTATATAATGAATGTATTCATCACTATGTCATTTAATGAACGGTGGTATAGTTGGTGAAAAATTCATAATATTTATAAATTTATCATATTGATCATTTTTTTTTGTGTAGGTTTTGACCATAAATGATATTTCCATCAAAGTTTGACACAATATTAAATCGAATACCGGGAACATTATAACTCGAATTGGTTGTTATGCCCCTCAGAATGCTTCCCGATCAAATTTTTCCGCGAGACAATTCTTTCCAGGTACAATTTTTTCAGAAATAATTCGACTGGGGAACAACTCCATCCCGAGCAAAATTTTCCCCTTACACATCTTTTTAATAAGATGATTCTACTGAGGGACAATTCTAATCTGATCAGAGAATGAATCCCCAAATAACATTTCCGAAAGGCAATGTTGAGTGATGGTTTTCGCCGTATAATTTTTTAGAGATATTACAAACCATGGGACAATTTTTTTTGAGCTAACAAGTACAATTCTTTCCCGGCCAGCTGCAGTTCAAGATAATTCATTCCTGTACCATTATTTCCCGGTCAATTATTTGTCGGACAATTCTTCCTGGTACAAATTTTTTTTGTGTGAATTGAAAATCTTTAACAATATAATTTAACTGAGGGACAATTCTTCCACCGAGACAATTTTTCACAGATACAATTCTATATCAAATCATTTCCTTCGCTGTCAGTTATTCTACGACACAATTCCTTTCCGGTGGGATCTTTCCCGGAAAATGCTTTCTCGTACAATTCTTTCACGTTGAATTCTTCCCCTGACAGTTCCTGCCCTAATTATTTTCAAATTTTTTTACGAAACAATAATACACTTTTTGCCACGAGACAATTTTTCCCAAATTTCTTTTTTTAGAAGTGACAACTCCAATGAGGGACAACTCTACTGAGGGACAACACTATCCCGAGCAAAACATTTGCCGATACAATTATTTTCCGTACAAATTTGACAAGTAAATTCTTACCGAGATAATTCTACTGAGGGATAATTCATTCCCCAAATAATTCATTCCTGATATAATTGTACTGAGGGATAAGTTCTCCCAAGACAATGTTTTCCGATAATATATCATTCTTCCCGATCAGTTATTTTTCAAGACAATTAATTCCTGTACCATTCTTTTCCGGATAAATATTTTACGGACAATTCTTCCTAGTACAAATTTTTACGTGACAAATTTTAGCAATATATTTTTACTAAGAAACAATTCTCCCCCGAGACAATTTTGCACAGATACATTTCTACTTCAATACAATTCACCCGCTTTCAGTTATTCCACGACACAATTCTTTTCCAGTCAATTCTTTCTTGTAGAATTCTTCCCCGGTGAAATCTTCCCTTGACAGTGCTTCCCCTGATTATTTTTTTCCGATAAATTCTTCCCAGAACAACTTTACTCCAAGACAATTCTTGCCTGGCACAATTCTTCCCGAAACAATTGAAGAGCTCATTTCCAAACGTGCTATCGAATTAAATATAAAATGCTTTAATTTAAAAATATACGACTCAAAAATGTATAATTGAAAAAAAAAAATTAATATACAGAACAAGATAACGAATGATTAGGAGTGGAAAACAACTTGGTTCCAATTTGATTCTACCATTGAGTAAGAGTAATTCAGGTTTTACTAAACCTATCTTCGTTTCACATAGAACGTTTTGGAAATGAGCTCCTGAATTAATTCCTTCCTCGGTGATGAATTTCCACCTTGAAGAATTGGTTGGGAAGTATTTTCTCGGGAATGATTTGGATCGGAGATGAATATTGTCTTGGGTAAAATTGAAGAATAGTTCTGGAATGAATTATTTCTAACCTTATTTAAAATGTAACAATTTTTGATCAGTTTTATTTTCTTTATTTAAAATGTAACAATTTTTGATCAGTTTCATTTTTATACCCTACACTAAGAGTGAAAGGGTATATTCAGTTTGGTACGCCGTTTGTAACACCCAGAAGAAAGCATTTCCGGTATGGAAAAGTATATATATTCTTGATCAGCATGACCTCCTCGATTTAACGATGTCCGTCTGTATGTCTGTCCCTATGTCTGTCTGTTGAAATCACGATTACAGAAAAAGTAGAAGAGATAGAACAATGAAACTTTAGATTATTTATATATCTAAGCTGTCTGAACAAGAATATTGGCATGATCGGTCTATTGTGACCTGAGAACCGACCACTTATGTTCAAATACCTCATATAAAATGAATATCTACAGATCAATATTACTGAATACGTGCTTAGGTAAACTTTTTTTGGTCAAATATATATTGACTCATGCTCAAATACATGAAAATAATGTTTTCCGGCGAAACGACTTGTGGTTACAAAAACAAAAAAAATCGAAATTCGGTACACCTACCCATTTTTAAATATGGGTATTAAATGAATGGAAATTTTTCAGCGATTGAAAGTTCAGCGATTGAAAGTTAGTAATTTTCAGGATTCGTATACCCTTGTGACCTATATACCACTTTTACTGGTAACCACACATATGTGTGGTCGGCTTAGTCCGACTATAATTTTGATAATCCTAACTATCATAATAACACCTACTTTAAAATTTGTCATGTGTACTAACTTTCCCAACTGGTCTTAATTTGTAATGGTTTTAAAAAGTGTTTGAATTCTCAATGAAAATAGGTCGCTGTCTATTTGTTTTTAATGTGTCTCATGAAAAAGAAATTGAGAAAAATATATATATTGAATTTGCTACAATTTACTGAATTCCTTAAATTTCTGCATGGACATGAAGACAATTTCAGTATTGATTCAACTGTACCTGTCAACGACGAACGCCACCGAAAACGGCCGTCACAAAAGTCAATAAACTCCATGAAACGTTGCATATTTTTTGGGGCATACCATTTAGATTAAGTAAAATTTGCATAGATATGCAGTGGAATGAATAAATTTACAATGCTGTCGAAGTAATACAATGAATTAAATGTTGATTAAAGCAATCTATTTAAAAGCTAAAGATAATTAAAATACAAAAAAAACTCCTGATGAATTGAAGTAGTAAATACCATTAAATCAAAAGTGTTAATATTTAAACTATGTACAACTTTATTTTTATAGTACAAATTGCAAATTATTTAAAAGTTTTACTAGCACATATTTAATACATAACTTTTCTGTATTCTACTTTTCATACTCTACTTTTAAAACATTCTCTTTTGTGTTCACTTTTTTTATTGTTCACTACTTTTATTATTTAAAATTTTTTAAGAAACTTTTATTTTATGCCGCACAACTGGCTGGTGAATACTAAATGCATAGAGCAACGTGTTTGCTTTTGAAGTTTCGAGTAAATTTTTAATTCATAGACACAGCAGCAACTTTTATGGCATAAACAATTTTTCATTGCCTACTTGCAGGCGCATAAACTTTTAATGTTTATCTATCTGCCGTTTTTCAAGTTTGTGCTAGGTTGTTACGATGTTATTTTAAAATATTTAATGAAAATATATATGCGGTTTTAATGACAAGAAGTTTTACTTAATTTAGTCAAGAAACTAAAATTGTAAAATGCTCTGTTAAATTATTTAAAGTTGTTAAAATGTACACTGATTTACACAGTCAACATCAAAGCAAATTATCAAACAATTCAATTCAGCTCAGTTTCCATTAACAGTTTTAATTTATTTAATTTAATTCAATTGACTGGAGCTGAAGTTGAGAGACAATTACCACCGCTACCACCTCAGCAAATAGTCAAAGGTTATAACGCCTAAAAGCATGCTTTGATTTTCTTCAAATATCACAGACACAAAAGCTGGTAGCTTGCCAAAAAGTATGCTGCCAGTTTGGTTCAATCAGACTGAAACATATGCTCGGAATTTGTATAGCAAAGAATTTTACAAAGGTTACGGAAAGAATCCAGTAAAAAAAATCTTAAATTTGTCAGAATTACGGCACTTTAAAAACACATCAAATATACAAAAACTAAAAATGCTCGAGGAAAAAGTATTTTGAATATTTAAAAGGAAGCGAAATGAAATTGTAAAAAAATATATATAAAATTTACACTGAAAAAAATTGAATTTTTAGTTAAAATTTGAACTTTTAGTGTTTGTTGAATTACATTGAATTTTTAGTGAAAATGTTAA
Organism: Dryomyza anilis; assembly: GCA_951804985.1. Lineage (NCBI taxonomy): Eukaryota > Metazoa > Arthropoda > Insecta > Diptera > Dryomyzidae > Dryomyza > Dryomyza anilis. The sequence goes on along the minus strand of OX638131.1, from coordinate 99,515,735 downwards.
TTTGTAGAGAAAATTTGAATTTTTAGTGAAATTTGATTTTTTTTAGTGAAAATTGAAATTTTATTGAAAATTGAATTTTTATTAAAAATTTTAATTTTAAGTGAAAATTTAACTTTTTAGTAAAGTTTGAATTTTTAGCGAAAAATTGTACTTTTAGTGAAAAATTGAATTCTTAGCGAAAAATATAATTTTTAGTGAAACTTTTAATTTTTAGTGAAACTTTTAACTTTTAGTGAAAAATTGAATTTTTCGTGAAAAAATTGAATTTTTAGTTAAAAATTGAATTTTTAGTGAAAAATTGAATTTTTAGTGAAAAATTGAACTTTTAGTGAAAAATTGAATTATTAGTGAAAAATTGAATTTTTAGTAAAAATTGAATTTTTAGTGAAAAATTGAATTTTTAGTGAAAAATTGAATTTTTAGTGAAAAATTGAATTTTTAGTGAAAATTTGAATTTTTTAGTGAAAAATTGAATTTTTAATGAAATTTTTTTTTTTTTTAAAGAAAAATTCAATTTTTAGTAAAAAATTGATATTTTAGTGAAAAATTGAATTTTTAGTGAAAAATTGAATTTTTAGTGAAAAATTGAATTTTTAGTGAAAAATTGAATTTTTAGTGAAAAATTGAATTTTTAGTGAAAAATTGAATTTTTAGTGAAAAATTGAATTTTTAGTGAAAAATTGAATTTTTAGTGAAAAATTGAATTTTTAGTGAAAAATTGAATTTTTAGTGAAAAATTGAATTTTTAGTGAAAAATTGAATTTTTAGTGAAAAATTGAATTTTTAGTGAAAAATTGAATTTTTAGTGAAAAATTGAATTTTTAGTGAAAAATTGAATTTTTAGTGAAAAATTGAATTTTTAGTGAAAAATTGAATTTTTAGTGAAAAATTGAATTTTTAGTGAAAAATTGAATTTTTAGTGAAAAATTGAATTTTTAGTGAAAAATTGAATTTTTAGTGAAAAATTGAATTAGTAGTGAAAAATTGAATTTTTAGTGAAAAATTGAATTAGTAGTGAAAAATTGAATTTTTAGTGAAAAATAGAATTTTTAATGAAAAATTGAATTTTTAGTGAAAAATAGAATTTTTAATGAAAAATTGAATTTTTAGTAAAAATATGAATTTGTAATGCAAAATTTAATTTTTAATGAAAAATTTAATTTTTAATGAAAAATTTAATTTGTAATGAAAAATTTAATTTTTAATGAAAAATTGAATTTTTAATGAAAAATGGAATTTTTAATGAAAAATTGAATTTTAAATGAAAAATTGAATTTTTAGTGAAAAATTGAATTTTTAATGAAATTGGATTTTATTTATTGAAAAATTTAATTTTTAATGAAAAATTGAATTTTTAATGAAAAATGGAATTTTTAATGAAAAATTGAATTTTTAGGAAAAATTGAATTTTTAGTAAAAACATGAATTTTTAAAATTTAATTTTTAATGAAAAATTTAATTTTTAATGAAAAATTGAATTTAAAAAATTCATATTTTTACTAAAAATTCAATTTTTAGTGAAAAATTGAATTTTTAGTGAAAAATTGAATTTTTAGTGAAAAATTGAATTTTTAGTGAAAAATTGAATTTTTAGTGAAAAATTGAATTTTTAATGAAAAATTGAATTTTTAGGAAAAATTGAATTTTTAGTAAATTTTTAAAATTTGAATTTTTAGTGAAAAATTGAATTTTAAATGAAAAATTTAATTTTTAATGAAAAATGGAATTTTTAATGAAAAATTGAATTTTTAGTAAAAAAAATTGAATTTTTAGTGAAAAAAATAATTTTTAGTGAAAAAATTCACTTTTAGTGAAAATTTGAATTTAAAGTTAAAAATTGAATATTAAGTGAAAATTTGATTTTTTAGTGAAAAATTGGATTTTTAATGAAATTGGATTTTTTTTATTGAAAAATTCAATTTTTTTTAGTGATTTTTTTTAATGAAAACTTGATTTTTTAATTTATTTATTAAAAGTGAAATTTTTAATTAAAAATTGAAATGCAAAATTGAATATTTAATAAAAATATTGTATTTTTCATTAAAAATTTTTAGAGTTAAATTCTAACTTGAATAAGATATTTGTTTTCTTTTAGTGTAGTTAAATTTCCAGCAATTTCTGAAGCCAACAGACGGGAATAACTTTATTATTACAGGTATATTTTATATTATCATTTTTTTCGCCCGCTCTACTTATTGCCGTGCTGTTTGTCTGGGCTTGTCAGCCATAAAATATGCAGCAGTTTTATGTTACACATCAAAATGTATGCTGTCTGTCATACGTTTGTTTGGCAATTTGCCTAAAATTAAACATACAATTTGTATTACTATATACCATTTGATATTCAATTATACTTCATATGTATGTTGAGTAGAAACTTTGGGGAAAATAAAGTTGCCAATTTTTATTTGAATTATTGATGCTGACCATGCTTCTGATACTATTAAACTATTGGAATATTGTTTAAAGGCAGTAGAATAAAAGTTTACAACGTTTGGTAATACCTTAGGGGATTTATGTGGAAATACAGCGAAGAGTAGAGTGAAAAATAAAAGTTATAAGGGTCGATAATTGAATAACTGATTTGGTGAAAGTGCTTTTGAATACCTTAAGGAGACTGCGTGTTTTTGAAACAAATTATTTTTTTGAATAAAGCGAGAAATATGAAAAAAAGAATTAAAAGTTTTATGGAGAATGTAAAAAGTTCTATCGATTCAATTTATTATATTTCAAATTGAACTGCTCAACATCATTTCCATATACACAGAAAAAAAATTCATCAATATGATGAATTTATTCATATATATTATGAATTTTTCTACCAACTACTAAATTCATGATATTGATACCATCGTTCATTAAATGACATATTAATGAATGCACTTAATACATTTATGAACAAAATATTCAAAATTTGAATTGTCATATTGATGAATATAATCATAATATTTATGAATAATTTAAAAATTTATTTTTTTACAAATTAAAAAAATATATATTTTTTTTAGAGAATGATTTAAAAAAAATCCTCAATAATAGATGTTTGTTATAATTGATTTATATGATCGTTATAATTATAATATATTAAATATTTTATTATAAAATGAAAGCCACTTTCAAAACAAAAATATGGTTGGTTAGAATAATGTTAAAATGTTCAAAATTAACACCATGTATCATATTATGTGGGGATCATACTATGAACGTTAAAATCCATATTCTGATTGTGTGGCAATTATAATACGAACACTGAGAATTATATTATATATTAAATATGTTATTATAAAATGATAGCCACTTTCAAAACAAAAATATGGTTGGTTAGAATAATGTTAAAATGTTCAAAATTAACACCATGTATCATATTGTGTGGGGATCATACTATGAACGTTAAAGTCCATTTTCTGATTGTGTGGCAATTATAATACGAACACTGAGAATTATATTATGATCAACATTATATGATTTATATTTATACTATGATTGCCTACAAACATAAACAATAAACCTGTTTTTCTGATTCACAGCAAAAGTTTGAAATCAAAATTGAAGACAGTTGAATAGTCTTTTTCATGATTAAAAATATGTTATTGATTCAAGCAATGTATAATAATAACAATCACAAAATGTTCCCTAATTAATATAATAAGCAACACAATATGATTGTGTGACAATTATAATAATCATACGGATATATAATAATTATAAAGATCATATTATGATAACATTATAACTTATTTATACTATGATTGCCTACAAACAAAAATATCATCACCACAACCATGTTTTTTTTCTGTTTAACAGCAAAAGTTCAAATTCAAATCAATAACATTTAAAGACAATTGAAAAAATCTTTGATTAGTGTGAAATTTTGCGTTCATTCATGAATATACTTTCATTAGATTGCAAAACACAGCACGGTACACAACTCTTTCAAGCAAAATTTTGCAGCAATAATAAATTTGTCAGTGAAATGGTAACAGATCGTGCCAACAAAGCGAGTGAGCCCAACATATGTGCGTAACGAATTAACGAAAATTGTTCAATAAGTGCGTAACGTAGACAAGATGTTGCAAATAATTACAAAAAATTTGCAAAAAATCTTTGCAAAAATGTGCAACAAAGTAAAAGAATAAAAGAAAGAACCCTTTTGTTACATTTTCCTTTTCAATTTAATGCAATCTTTGCTAATAATTATGTCACATGTTCGGGTCTGCGAAAATTTTTGGGCAAATTGCACAAAAAAAAATTGTCACTCTTCACGGCGCTAATCCTTTAACGCTTCATTGAAGAAATTTGCACAATTGCATTGCAGGCATATTGCAGAGATATTGCAGGCATATTCCAGACACATTGCAAGTACATTGCGGACTTATATGAAGCAGTACCTGCGAGAGAACGCTTGTCAAATTGTATTCGCTGCTGGAAATTATGAATTATTAATTTTTGCAAAATGGTTTTTCATTTGCAAAATACATGCAAGGGTTGTAGAGGACCTAAAATGTGCAACGTTTAGCATGGGAAACAAAAAAATACAGAAAACTCAAAAGATAGAAAATGATATAAAAGATTACACTACATCTTGCAAAGCTGTGCATATTAAAAAATTAAATATTTAGCAAAAGTACAAAATAGAAATGTGCCGAAAACTGCAAAATTTATCAAAAAAACAAAAAATAGCATACAGCAGTTATGCAAATATTTGCACAACCTACCGTAGCGCTGGCGGTGGTCGTCCTCATCCTCGCCGTTGTCTGACAATAGGACCTACCCGCAACAAGAGGCTAAGCGCATGTTCTGCGACTCCTTTAAGATTACATAAGCATTTATTTTGTACTTGCTTTTGTTTCATATTTTGAATTACAGCGCTTCACAGCAGCCTTAATCTGCATTACCTAACTACGTTCTGTGTTTGAATTTGGTATTGCGCCTGCTCCTGCCGCAGGATATGCAGATTTTTGTGTGTTTCGAGACGCAGATGTTCGCATTGTCTGTCTGTCTGTTTGTCTTCGTTTGTTGCTTATTTGAGTTTGGCAACAAAAATTGCAACAAAAGTGCATTAATTCGGGAAAAGTTAATTTAAAATAAATACCTCGATGTGCGATAAGCTTCGACATATTTTACATTGAATCTCTTCGAGATCTATTATTCGTGCATATTGAGGTTTTTATTGAATGCAAAGATTAACTTGATATTTGATGTTACCTACATCTTGTGAGTTAAAAAGTCATTAAAAATAATGAAGGTAACAGATGTTTTGCAAAGATTTTAAGATTAACCATTTCTTTCAATGTTGCCAGTTGTTTTATTTTTAAAAATTTAAGTTTTTAATGTATTTTCGTGTATATTTTGTATTTTCGAGTATATTTTGTATTTTCGAGTATATTTTGTATTTTCGAGTATATTTTGTATTTTCGAGTACTATACGAAATATAATGTAGTTTTTTCTATACGACAACATTAGACGATATTCCGATATAGTTACTTCATATTATGAAACAAGAACTTGTACTTGGTTTTAATTGTCTTTATTTAAAAATGCGTAATAAATAGTGCAAGTATACACAGACAAAAATGTACATCATATTGATGAATTTCGTTCAAAACATGATACATTGTATTGAAGAACATCAATATTATGAATGCGATCATAAATATGATGAACGCTTGGAAACTTTCGAAAAAGCCTTTTTCAAAGTTGATGAACAGTATGATCATCATATTAATGCACAAATACATACAATACAATTCTTCAATATGATGTACATATATTCTTCAATATGATGAACAACATTCTTCAATATGATGTGAAAAAATTAACAAAAATAAATATTTTAATTGACATTTGGTTTGATGAACAACATTCTTCAATATGATGTAATCTTATTGAAAACTGAGAAGTATAGCAAACAAATGAACTAAAAATAAATATTTTGATTGACATTTGGTTTGATGAACTTGAACAACTTGATGAAATCATATTGAAGAATATTGTTCATCAAACCAAATGTCAATTAAAATATATATTTTTCGTTCATTTGTTTGCTATACTTCTCAAGTAGTTTTTATATGTTATTTCCAATATAATGCTTACTTGATGCATAAATTAATATTTTTTCGAACAATTTTTATTTTGAAACATAATATTTTCTTTGGATAATTCGTAAAAAAATGTCCATCAATCCAATCAAAAAATATATATATTAGTTCAACATTATTCATCATATTGAATATTATATTCATAAATATTATGAACAATTTGCAAAAAAATTGTAAATTGTTCATAGATATTATGATTATATTAATCAATTTAAATTCATTGTATTGAATATTTCGTTCTTTACTATGAATTTCGATGAATACGTTCATATATATAATGAAAAAATTCATCAATAGGTCATATAATGAATGGTGATATCAATATGATGAATCTGTAGAAAAAATAATAATATTTATGAATAAATTCATCATATTCATGAATTTTTTTCGGTGTATTTCAAATAGAAATCACTGAATATTTATTGAAATTTTTAGAATTCTTAATGGAAAGTTATGAATATCAATTGATATTTTCTGAATTTCAAATGAAAAGTTTAAATATCAATTGATGTATTATAAAAATCAAAAGAATTTCTTAATTACAATTGATCTCTTTCGATTTTCAAATGGAATTCCTGTACTATAATTGATGAATTTTTTATTTCAAATGGAAATTCTGAACTACAATTGATGCCTTTTGAATTTTAAATTGAATATATGAATTAAAATTGATGTTTTTTAAAATTTAAAATGGAATTTCTGAATAACAATTGGTGTCTTTTGAATTTCGATTGATCTTTACAGAATTAGAATTGAATTCTTTTGAATTTCAAATTAAATTTCTGAATTACAATTGATGTATTTTGAATTTCAAATTGAATTTCTGAATAACTGAATGTTTCCGTTTAGCTATATATCACTCTGTATACTTTTTCATTTCTTATGGATTTTAGAAGTTTTCCTAAGTGTAATTTCAAAA